>VXBQ01004820.1:555640-688925 GCA_013400175.1 Phainopepla nitens
CGCAGGCACAGCGCGGCGCGGCCGCCGCCGCTCCCGGCGCTGTCCAGGGCCCGCTGGTGCTGAAGCGTCGCCCCGCGGCCTCGCCCCCGGCGGGCGGTGGTGGGAGGCCGGCAGCCCACCTTCCCCCTCCGCGCAGATGTCCCCGTGAAGCGAACCGCTGCCAGTTAAGCTTAGTGTCGGGGTGTTAACTGCCGGCTCGGCGGATTTAAACCAAGGCTCCCTATCACTGAAAGCCCCTTTTATTGAGCTTGTGCCGTCTCCTTTTAATTAATGAGCGACGAGCTTGGCCACTCATTTCATTCAAACCTCTCCTGCTCTGGGATCCGGGTCTCCCTATGGTACTCGGCGCTGCTCCTCGCTGAGGCTTCCCACACCCTCTTCCTGTGTTTAATTAGATGGAACCGTGTAATAAACAGCAGTGAAAAGCCCCACCGCAAGGTCTCTTCCAAGCATCCCCGTGGCTCGTGTAAAGGCACCCCGTAGGAAAGCAGGTGCAGGGAAGGCTAATGGTGATGAAGGTACACCCGTGGTGCAACTATTCTCCCCCCCCCCTTTTTTTTTTTTAATTAAAATACAATGAAATACCCCGTCCTCCCACCGCCACAAACATGACAGGCGGGTTGGAGGCGGGCGCCATCACGGAACGAGCCTGGGCGCTGGTTCAGGGTCTGGATTTCAGCTGGGAGCGGTTGCCGCTTTGCGATGCTGGTGGTTGCAGAGGGATCCGTGCCTGGGAGGGGCCCCCTCGGGACCGAGGTTGCTTAGCGAGGGGAAGAGGCTCAGAGACGGGTGTGGATGGGNTGTGGGGGTGTGTGTGCTTGTGTGTGTGTACCGAGTGTGTGTGAGTGTGTGTGTGAGTGTGTGTGATGTGTGTGAGAACGTGGGTGTGCATGTGCGCGTGCATGTGCGTGCACCACAGGGGCAGATCTGGGCCTTCAGCCCAGCTCCCCTCCAGGCAGGGTGACCCGGATATTTCTGTATCAGCTCTGTGGCCGCTGTGCCCACCCCTCGGGGGTTCAATGAAACCATCATCTCTGCCTGAGGCAGTGCTTTTCCCAAGGCGCTGCGGGGCTGGGAGGTCTCACTGTGAGGAGACTCGCCTCCAGTGCACAGTGGTGTCCGTGGCTTTCCCCACTGACGTTTGTGTACCCTGCTTCTGTAGAGGCTCTGATTATCCCCTTTCACCCTCACTGTTTGATTTGGATCTGGGGTGGGGTGGGTTTGAGTTGCTCTTGTTTGTGTGCAAAAGGTGGATCAGGAGACATGTCACTGCAGATGAACACCCATAAATTATTTAATCTCTAGGAATTACTTCTGCAGAAGCATGCTGGAATGGCAGGCAATGGGTTTTGGTAGAAGGGAGAGGCTGTAGGAGCTACAACAGTGGAGAACACACGTAGAGCCCATAAGCAGGAGGGCAGGCACTGACCACATTGGCTATACAATAAGCATACAATCACTCTTGTTTTCCAAAGAGCAGATCTCTTTCTCTTGTTTTTAAAGCAAATCACATCAAGATAATAACCTGTTTGCTGGACTAGATTGGTATATTGAGGACTGAAATATACCCATTTTGTGTATATATATATATATGTGTATATACACGCATTTCATTAACACAGCTCAAAGTAAGGCATGCTAGGCTTGCAGCTTTGTACCTGATATGAAAACATCAAGGAAGCTGCTATGGTGGATGGGCTTATAGTGTTGGAAACTGGGAGGCATCCGTGAGTGTGGAAACTCCAGTGAAGTGTGCGGAGGCTGGGGTGGGGACAGCGGTGTTGCTATGAGCACGGCAGCAGCAGCTGGAGAGAGCCGCGCAGCCGCGGGCGCCGCGGAGAGCGATGTGCAGGGAACAGCGCGGGGAAACTAACACTGCCGAAAATTAATTTAAATATAATGTAGGCATTAGCATTTCACCTGGTCAAGCTCCATTAGACAGGCTTGCTGAGAACCTAATGAATTCTTAATAAAGATTAAATCGCATGTTCATTAGATTTTGATGAAAGAGACTGCTATTTTTTTTTTAATACTGTATTATTGGTGTGCTTCTAGATAATAAATCTCATCCTCATGAATGGCTAAAGCAGCTTCACACTTGGATATTGCCTTGAAAATAAGCACAGGAATCTATAGACAGATTGGAGAATGCTAAGACAAAGGAATAGAGAGCAGGCATTGTTACATAGGACTAGGAGAGGTGACACACTGCCCAGTTAATGCTTGAAATGTTAGGTAACAGGAGAAGAAGTAGAAATTACAGTCATTTGAGAGTGTAGCCAGGATGGAGATAAGGATTTGTAAATTTAATTCAGGATTTTTAGTGCAATATTTGGAGATACATTTTAGCTGGTGAGGAGGGGGTTATCGAGCAAAAAAAAAAAAGATACTGGTGAATGACGTAGAGGTGGAACTGGGATCTGGAATGTACATCTCAAACAGTAGCAGCACAGGCTAGGAGTGACACTTTTGTTAGCACCCATGGTTATTTTGGCACCTTTAAGCCTTGCACTTTGACTACTCCATCTTGGCTGATTAATTTTGCTGTATTTTTTTCACAATCAGTCCTGCAGTCCAGATACTTTTACCCATGCCTCAAAATGAAGGGTCAGAGCCAAGCTAGTCAGAGGAACAGTCCTGAAAGGCATGGTTGTGCCATGCAAGCCAATGAGACTCCAGAGTGTGCCACAGCATTCAGAATCAGGCTGTGACCAGATCCTGTTTTCACTCAGCTTAATCAAAAACCATCTGTAACCAAGCAAAGCTGGGAGCTTTCCTTTAAAATCCAAGCCAGAAGGTGAGAGTTACTGGACAAGAGAAATTCATCTTCTACTCACACCACCCTGTCTCAGTAAATTCACGATGTAGGAGTGCAATGGATTTTTTAGATGTTATATATTCAAATAAATGCTGAGCACATGCAGAATTTGGAACTTATAATCTTCGTTAATGGAATACCTGGATTGTAGCATGGAATCGAGACTGATGTTATTCTAGGATATTTTTGTGGGGACTTTACACTCTGGTGAACGTGCTTGTTCATCAAAAGCCCCAGTGGAGCAGGACACCGAGCATATCTCCATCTCTTACTGCTTAGCAGGACACTTAAATCCATGCCACGGTCCAGTGGTGAGCAGGGTTGGACTGCTCGGGTGGGGACACCATCCAATGCCATCAGCACAAGGCTTCCAGGGAATTCAGTGTTTAATTGTGCTTACGCAGAGAGGCCGACTTAGCTGGCATGGCTTCAAAAACAAGGTCCTGCCACTTACTCAGCAGCCACCGTTCTGCATGGTGAGCCAGGGCGATATTTCACCTTCCCAAATGAGGGGTTAGCGATAGGTGTGGCATTCCAGAGGAGACATGGCTTCACCTGCCCACAGGAAAGATCCTGGGGCTTGGGATTTGGTTTTGGATTTTGCTTTTGCAGAAGCAGCAGCTTCTGTCCCCTGCTGAGCTGGGCGCAGAGAGCTGGGTCCTGCTCCCTATCACAAGATGCCGGAGCTTCCAGCCCTGCATGTCCTCCAAAGCAGCTGTGTGCCACTTCACCAGAAGTGCTGGTAGTAACTCAGTTGATAGGCTTCTCTGCGGTGCCAGTTTTCACTAAATGTTTTTTATGTTAAGTATGAGAAGGATGGAAATATACAATCAGGAGAAAAATACACTAGTGTACAGTGCTTATCGTGAAATATCTACTGTCTTCTCCCCAACAGCCATCAGTCCCAACAGCTGGCTGATATATTGTTCTGACCTTTTTCAAAAAGCCCCTCAAAACAGCCCCAGGTTCTACTTGCTCTCTGTGTAACCAAATTACTTATAATCTAATGAACTTCTTCAGTGAGAAGCAGTCCCCGCCCACTGGTTTTACAGCATTTTGATGCCAAATGCCATTGAAATGAAATGATGTGTTGTGAACACCCACTTGAGTGCTCTTTGCTGCATGTCTGTGTCTCAAATCTGTAGTGATTTCACACTTGCAGCCCCTTCCCCCGGGAATACTTCACCCCACAGGGGCTAATGGTGCGGAGTTGTTTCGCCTCTGCAGCATCTTCCCAGGGACAGGGCTGCAAACTGCATCTCCATGGTCTGTCCCACTCAGCATAGCTCTTCTGCCCTTTGGCACTGGGTCCATCTGGGAACTGTTTGATCGTGGTGTGAGCTGGCAGCCCAGAGGCACGAACCTCACTAGAGCACCAGGTCAGGCTGAGCCATCCTCATCCTTACTTGTCTCCTGCTGTTTTCCAGGATTTCTGTGATTTAAAGCCCGAAGTAGGGCAGCGACAGGCTGCACCTGGGCAGGATTTGAACTGGGTTTCAATAAGTAGGGGAAAGAGCTGCAGCCTTCCCAATGAAGTTGTGTCATTCTCCCAAGACCTGCCCCAGTGCACTCTGCCGTGGGTGTGGATTTGGCACTGAGCATGTGGCACATGGACCCCAGCAGGAAGGAGGCTCTTCTGGCAGTGAAACCTGCAGTGAAACCAGTAGCAAACTGCCTGCTGGAGCAGCTCTGGGATGGTGGGATGGCAGCTGGGCAGTGTTACCTGCCCTGAGCAAGGCAGGGTCTCCTGCCAGGGTGTCAGAGATCATCCCAGTGGAGGCTGCTGTAGGAGAGGGCTCTCCCCTCACTGCAATTTTTTTCCCCACCTTCGCACATGTGGGTGTCGTGTTCCACACTCTGCAGAGCACAGGGAGATTGGCCCTGAACTAGGCAAGAAGAATAAGAGCTGGGAACAGAGAAAAATGAGGCTGTTCAGTTTGGCTTGTAGTTGCAAAGTGTAATCATGTTTTCAGCATTTATTTCCATCCTGTTGGTTTTTTAATTGTGCCAAAACATTAACAACCGTAGTTCCTTCTTTTATATTAAAGGTTCTTGTTACTAGACTGAGAGAGATTTTAGAGAAAAGCAGTAGCAATATTAGGAGGCAAGATGGAATACATTTTGGATTTGTGTTTTTTCTTTTTCCTTGACAGTTCTTAATTTGTTTCTTGTTTTAGGGACTCATAAAAGTAAAAATATCTTTCAGTGACAACAGTGAACTGCGTAGCTTCTCCTCTTCCAACCCAGTTTTAAAACCTTAAAAGAAATTTGCCTGTCATATTCTGACATGACACATCTAGTCCTGTTGGAAATGTTTTAGCAATCTAATGAGATGAAAGCAGTTGTTTTAATGAGCTCAGAAGAAAGAGACAAATCTGCTGCACAAATGTAACCAGAGATCTGTTTTGTTTTATGGCTTGGCTTGCCCAGAAGTTGTAAGAGACATTAGACTGACAAGTGAATTAGATAACAAATGAAAGAAGGTTGTGGTTTCCCTCTTCAGTCTGTCCTTTTCCATTTGTCTGTCATACAACTTCATACCTGATGTGAGTTCTCCAGGGTGCTTACCTGGGGAATACAGGGAAGATAATCCAAATGGGTGAAGAATGAAAAAGAGACAAATAATGGAGGTCAAGGCACTGTTTGGCTCTTCTGTTTGGTCTGGTCAAGAGAAGGAGTGGAAGGAAGAAGGGCTTCACTGATGGCCAGTGCAGGAAGAGGTTGTGGAGAGAGGAGCCAGGCAGTCAGGAATGTCTCTCACACTTAAAATTACATAGTTTTCTTCAGTCCCCTTTCAGAGTTACAGCCTGCCTCTGCAAGTATCAAGCTCCCTTGGTTTCTCCTGGATCTGCAGGATACAAAGTCACAGCTGAGTGTTGAAGCTGGTGGATATGCAGCCAGAAAGCAGGATGCAATGCAGGGTCCAAGAGCTCAATTTTGCAAACTCCTGCTCAGGTAGTGAAGAAGGCAAAACACTTCTCAGACGAGGCAGCAGCCATACACAGTGCACAAACAGACCCATCCTCTGCACTCTGAAGTTCCTGATTACACCCTGAGTGCAGCTGAGTGTGAAAGATGGGATTTGGTCCTTTATTTATTACAAGGTTTAAAGAGGAGCTCCAGCAGGTGAGAATTGCCAAAACCTCAAATTCAAGTGCCCAGGGTGTTTAAGTCACTCTTCCTGATGCTATTGCAAATCTCATGATATTTGTGGGTTTATGTAGAGCCTGAAATTACTTCTGTGGAGCCTGGACTCACATGATGACTGGATCAGGTTTGGTGGCTGGTTTCAGGTGGTCTTTGCTTAGATTGTATTTTGGTTTTGAAAGAAAACTTCCAGCTCTCCTCACTTCGGAGAAAACTTAAAAAATAAATCACCTTATTCTAGCCTGAGGACTCAAGAATTGGGAGCAAAATAAAAAACATCCCAAATGAAGGTGAGGAAACCAAATGTCTCAATTGCTTGGTTACTTTTGAAGCCTGATACATTGTAGCATTGGTGATATTGAAACCAACAACCTCACTTATTTCAAATCAGTTTGAATGCCACTGACCCCAAATTCTCTCTTTGAGCTCACTGGACTTTGGGCCAAGTTCTTCCTACACTGAGGGTGATATATGTTCAATCTGTAGATTTTATGAGATGTGATGAATTTCAAATGTTTGCGTGACACTTGGTGGGATCCTGGATGTTGCTAAGTTTCATTCACAAAACCAGGAAACAAAAAGATCTGGAAGGCATTGGCACATTAAACCTGCAGCCTTTTTTATTGCCTTAAAATTTTTCTTCTTTTATTCATAGAGAGAAATACTAATGATCTGTGCCACGTTTTTTCTAATGTTGAAGAAATGCTCTGCCTAATGTAAAAATTTCCCTAAACTGGTTATAGAATCATTCTGATTTTATTTTAAAGACCATTCATGAAAATGCCAGATGTAAGGGAGGTTGAAGGATTACCTGATTATAAGATGCTCTTAGAAATCTGCCTAAAATCAGGAAAGGCAAAAGGCTGAAAAATGTTGCTGAGTAACACAAAGCAAAGGAACTAATGGTTTTCTAGTGCTGAGAAAAAAGGAGAAAAAAAGTATTTTAATCCAAAACTCAGTCATTGTGTACTTACTGTGATATAAGAGTAAAACTCTTGATGGATGCATTTCTTAACTTACCAATAAAAATGCTTACTCTCCCTAGCTTTCACCTTAATTGAGAAAGAACTGAGGAGTGCCCTCAGAAGGCAGCCCAGGAAACTGTGTAGTAAGCTGACTTCACATCTATTTTCCAATTGATAATCAATAAAGTTTTTGACATTGAAAGGGGAGGACTGGCAGAGCTGAAATTACTTTTTTTTTCTTTATTCTTGGGCATGTCCCGCTTTGCTTGGTCACCAAAAGTGATTTCAGGTCATCAGCCAACCTTTTATCTGAGTGTAAAATCTGTAATCTTAAAACAAAGGAGCTGGAATACACCAGCTTGAGAGAGAGACAAGAGGGATGGGTAACACAGGGTCCTGCTGCAATATAAAGAGTTTGGGCCATGGCTGTTAATAACCCTCCTCTCCCCATCTGGCCCATCTGTGGGGTCTTGTGTCCTCAGGAGCCAAAGACAATTTATCATCCATTCTGTTTGTTACAGGATAACTTGTGCAGTCTTTCAGCAGAAATTCTGCTGGTTCATGTTGCAGGAGTTGCTTATGGGAAAAGGTTGGGAGATGCTGATCCCAATAAGTGCTTTGAGGTGTGGTATCTGACGAAGCCCAGAGCTCTTGACTGACTGTTTAGGATTGAGGTGTTCCAGGAAACTTGGGAGCAGGTTTCAGCAGAAGCAAGATCCAATGCTGGTAGAAAATATAGGGTTTGATAATAAGGAATGGGATTTTCTTCCCTTTGTCATGTGTCAGGCTACTTAGTGTAGGAATGGGGAGATCCATGTTTCCACTGGGAGCCATGAGGGATGTCTTCAGCTGAGTGGTTCAGCAGCCTTTCACTTGTCCAAGAGAAAATATCCTCTTTAGAGAATTCATGATCCCCAGCAGGGAGGCTGGCAGTGGACATTTTGTCTCTGTGCATGTCCCTTCTCTGAAACATAACCCCCCAAGTGGTTAAAACAGTCTGAAAGGCAGAGCAGTGAGTCAATGTGCTTTGAGATTCCAGCAACTTCAGACTTGTATTAAATGCTCTTGTTTACAAAAGCATAATCAACAGCAACTTGTACACACCATAACAGTCTGGTAAGACCTGGAGTATTTCTGCATCAGCTTGAAATCATTACAGAAGGGAATGAGTTGCGAATGGGCCTCTATTGAGGAAAATATCACTTAAATTATAAAAATGTATCCTACCTCCCAGCAGAATTTGGTGATTTATCTTCACCCTCTTAGAGCTGATGGGAGTTAGTAGCTCCAGTTTTAAAGCATTAAATAAAAGTGTATAAGAAAGGCTGAGTGCACAAAATGGATGTTAAGCAGAATTATCTAGCAAATGTGAAGTTTTATAGGTGGATTTCTAGAGCTGTGGTGTGCACTAATCTCACAGTGATATAAAGATGTTTCCTCACTGCCAGTACAGTGCTCCGTATTTTTTTACAGCTGGACCTTGCTATGATCCAGCTCCTGCCTTTCAGCAAAGGAGAGAGAATATCTCATTTTAATGTGTCTCAATGCAATAGTCCCATATATATATTTCTAGAGGAATTTTGTGTGGAACTGGTACAGACCAGCTCTGGGTCTCTCCAAAATTCGTGGTGAGATCTTAAAATCAATTCCAGGGCACCACAATGTGGATCTGCATGCCCTGATTTCAGATTGCAGTAGCTAAGGCTATGTGAATTTATCATCCTCTCCTGTGCTTCTAAATGGTTGGGCATGGCAGGGCACGTGCTCCTCTACAGCATGAAGGTTTCTGCTCAGCTTCATCCATAGGAGGGAAATACCATCCTCATAATGAGTTTTAAATGTAACACAATCAGCTTTGCTTCTAAAGTAGTGCAGAACTGAGTATTTGATTCAGTATATTTTGGGAATCTGTTTTTATTTACTCACAGCCTCTTTACATATATAAGCAGTGCGAAAGGATGTTACAGCAGGGGAGGTTACAAGGTGGTTTAGCTTTATTTGTTGCAAATAAACCAGCTCTTTCCACTGGCCAAAGACAGCTCTTACTACAGGGCCCTTGGGAGAATAAGAAATCAGTCACTCATTGCCAGGCTGGTGCACTGATGCCCAAGGCAATAGATGCTCCTTCCCAAGGTTAGGTGGGGACCCCCTCTCACTTCCTGTAAGTTCTAAAATGGGCAGATTTTTATCATTGGAATATCTGTACCCCCACCACAGACAGTGCAGAGCCTTTATCATCACATTCTGTCAGTAACCCCAGCACAAATCACTGGGATGAAAGAAAACTGTCAAGATGAACATCCACCTCAGATAGTCATCACAGTGTTCATTAATCACCAGTCACTCTTTGGTGATTAATTATTTAGCCAAATTGGAAAAAATTTTCCACATGGATGAGAAGATGTTTACTTAATAAAGTAGAAAGCTCCTAGAAGCATGCCCTTGTTTTCCTCAATTTAGCGGTACAATAAATTTATATCCTCCTGCTTTTAACAGCTCAGGAAAAAAGCCACAGGGCTGTATCAACTTGTTGCTGTTGGTTTCTGTCCAGCCAGTTCTTCAGCAGGAAACCTGATGCTGCTCAATGTGTGCATTTAAGATGTTTAAGTGGTAGATACATGAGCCGATGGTCATGGTTTGTTATCTGCATCTCTCTGCGTGCCCTGAGCCCTCGTGAAACACTGGTAAGGAGGAACAGGAGAGTGCAGTGCCAAATCCCTGCTCCAGGGTTGGCATTTCTCCAGACTGACTGATGGCATCAGGGTCACATTAGAGAAGAGGAAGGCCCCCCCAATACCTTCACCCTGGCAACAGCCTTGTGCTGAATAAGAATTGCCCCGGAAGTGTGTTGCTGGGACCAGCCAGATCTTACCTCTGCAGGGAGGTGGGATGTGCAGGAAGGAGGAAAGCCAGTGTTGGCACTGGTGAATCCAGGTACTGAGAGCAAATCAAAATCTTGGTATCTTCTGATATTGATATTGATGTCTGTTCAGTGTCTTTCAGCATAGCTAATTATTAAAAGCATTCAACAACAACAAACATGTGAAGAGGAAAGAGAGCCCTAAACGGTAGAAAATTAATGATATTCTAATATGGTTCAGTAAATAATTCAGAATCTAGCTTTTATTTTTCTATCTAAGTTTTTATTTATCTACTACTTCTGTTTGCTGATACTTTCAAGAAATCTCTTTCTTTTAAATTCATATTTAGCTGAACAAATTATGAAGTTTTTCCTACATGACAGAGCATGAAAATTGAATTATTTCACTGGTACTTTTAGTTCTGATCAGTGAGATCAAATAAAACTAATTTCCCCATCTGTGATCGAACAAATAGGTGAGGCTTTCTGGCATAAACAGGTATACAGTATACAGGATTAAATTTAAATTCTGATTTTATTCACTACTCCTTCCTGGTCTTTGATACAGGTTTTTGGAGTTTCCAGTAAAAAAAATGGAAAAAAATTCTTACAGAGTGACCAGAACAATGATACAAATCCAGCCAAATAGATGTATTTAAATTCTAAAGTAAATGGATAAATACACGGAGGTTTTTAAAATAACCGAGATCATAACATTTTTAGTGGCTCCCTCACTAACGGGCACGAGCTGGTGCAGCGCAGAGCCTGTCTGAAGCTCTCAGACACATCCAGCTCAGTCTGTTCTCCAGGAGAATCCTCCTCATTCAGCAGAACGATTGTCTGGATCCTCCTGAAGACTCACTCCGTGCTTAACTCTCCGCTGTCTGTTTTCAGCAGCCCCGCAGCTGTGTGACAACTACAGCTCTGCACGGCTGCAGCGAGGCCACAGGACTTACAGGGCCTCCAAATTACACCTGCAGCTAATCTGTATGCGGTTATGTTTAGGAGGTAGCTCACGTTTCATTCATGCTCAGACCCCAAACCCCAGAACAAGTGAGTTTTCTAACACTCTGCACATCAACATCAACGGGCTGGAACAGAACTGGGTTAACACCTGAGCCTTGCTGAAGACCACATCATCTCTGCTTGTGCTGATTGCCACCCAGTTTTAGTGTTGCTCTGTGTATCTAACCATTGTCCAAGTATTATTCTGTTTCTTACACCTTTTGGAAAATAAAAGATCAGGGAAAAAAAAATTATTCTTGTGTTGTGGACTTTTTCATGCCACATGCATTTCTCTTTTGCCATAGGAGCTCTCAGGTGCCAGATTTCAAATTTGTTTCAGTTACAGTTCTTTGCCGTGTTACTTGTATAAGGAGAAGGAAAAAACACTGGTTTTAGGAAGAGCAGGTTTAATTGTAGCATTTTATATGTATTTAATTACTTCAAGAAATGAGGTTGTGTGAAATCATCTGGAACTAAATCTTCCTGTCCCCCCTGCCCCCCACTTGATGCTCACAAAGCAGCATCTGAAATGTCATGTTCAGTTTTGGATCTCCTAAATCAAGGCGTGAATCACTGATAAATTGGGCCCTTCAAGGTATTTGGGGCAGATGCACAGGTTGAGCAGAGGGGGGCTGAGGGAGCTGAAGAAGAGAAAGCTGAGGAAGACCTTGCTGCTCCTTTCTACCACCCAAAGAGGGCCAGAGGTGGTGAAGCCAGACTCTTCTCAGAGATACACAGTGAAATGATGAGAGGCAACATAGAAGCATTTCATGGAAATTAAGATGGAATATATATAAGGAAAAAATGTTTCATGGGGAGGTTGATGCAAAAGTGGAACTGGACCCAGGAAAGGGGAAAGTCATCATCTCTGAAGATTTTCAGAACTCAACAGGACAAGGACCTGTGCAACCTGCCTACATGAGATGGTAGCTCTACTCTGGACAGGGACCTCTACCCCAAGTTATTAAATGATTCTATGATAAGAAAATCCAAATTAGTCTCCTTACTCAATGTTCCTAATGTCAATGTTGACTAAAGATCTCCCTCTCTAATTGGAAACCAGAGGGACAGTGTTGCACAGCACTAGCAGAATTTTCTCTGCAAGTGTATAAAAAGAGAGGCTTAGCTGGGATTGTTTGGTTATCATTCCTAATTCCCCTTCACACCACTTTGGTTTGTTTCTTTGCTTCTCAGTGTTGTCTACTTGGATTTATTCCATACAGCATTTTACTGGCAGCCTTCTGAAATCCTAAGCTGGGATTTGACTAACATCTTGTTTTGTTGCTGGTGTCTGTCCCGCCCAGCTGTGGTGGTATGGTGGCACTTGTATGGTGATACATGGCAGTGCAGTGAACCAGACTGTAGCACTGATACGATAACTCAAAAAAAAAATTTCCAGAAACTCAGAAAGAAATGTCCATCAAACGCTCCCTTAAGGCAGCAATGTACTGAAGGTTGAGATGTGGGCTTGTATTGAGGGATTCAGTCACTCCTGACTAGTTCTGTGTGCTAGGGCTTAATTTTTGAGGGCAAATCAGTCACATTCAAGATTGAAAAGTAGTTTATAAGTTCTGTACCTTTAGGCATTTAAACGATGGGTGTTTTTTCCCAAACCAGCCTTATTTCTCTGTGAGTTCTTGTAAAAGAAATGGAAATCTCTCACTGGCTTGAAATTTCTGTGTTGTTTTAAATAAATTTCCTGTGATGCATACCACAGTGAAAAGTGCAGCCATTTGTTGCTGTTCCACTGTATTTAGACCATCTCTCATGCTTCTAGAGGTCAAATCCATTTAATCTGGTTATGCTATTTCAATCACATTTATAATTTTAATGCAAAGCTCAGGTTTGCTTCACACTAGAATGATCGCTCTGGTTTTGTAACAAGCTTTAGTCGTCCTGGGCTTTGGAGACTTCTCTCTTCTATTTTCCCTCAGCCTTAGACACAGTCTTTGTCATTTATATGGTAACTTTCCCTCTTCAGGTGCCAAAATGCTACAGAATCCTGATTACAGGAGTGCTGAACAACATTTTCAAATTCCACGCTATCAGGAGCAAATTTTGAAGCCTACATTAAAAACCTGTCATTGATATGGTTACCCTAACCCTGGTGCTCAAGGTGGTTTGCATAGGTCACTGCTGCCTTTTAAAGGGAAATACAGAATTGCATCTTCACCCATCTCCATTCAGACTATCCCAGTGCTCCCTCGGCCTCACAAGGGCTCACCAGTTCACAGCTTCATTAGGACACCTTTTGTGCTCTTACTGTAAATAAACCAGGCTAGAAAGTCTTTCTTGTGAAAGATATTTGTCACCCTCATAGTTTCTGAAAAGCTCCAGAAGGAACCTGCCCTATCCCTTTCCTCTATAAGTTTTGTATTTCCTTTTTTCCTTAAAAGAAGGCTTCCCACTTAAATGCCTTTTTCCCCAAAAGAAGATGCTATATGTTAAGGAACATAAGAAAAACCAAGAAAGCACACCAGGCTGTTTGGTGTTCTTTGAAGCCCCATTTGCTTCTGAATTTGAACAATTCACTGCTCCCATTGCCTTTTGCAGTAGTAGCCTGCTGGCTTCAACTGTGTTCCTGCATTATCCCCCAGGGAAATAGAAAACAAGGCCCTAAATACTTGTTTTGTTTACTTGTAACATCAGTTAGAAACATGCAGGAGAGAAATGGCCAGCCTGGCAGAGGTATGACACCACCAGGCGAAACAGAACCTAGTGTAGATAGTGAAAAAGAGGCAGAAAGGTCTTGATCTTTTGAGGCAGGAGTCAAACAAGGAATCGTGATCAAGTTCAGGCTCTGCATAACAAAACAAGGTTGTTTGCTAAGCAGTCATTCAGGAGCTTGACAGGAGCTTGATACAACAGTGCATGGACTGGACACTGACATCTTTATGTGCACCCTGCTCAAAGCAAGTGCCAAGAGTAAGAGGATCAGAGCTGTTAAGAAGGGCAAAAGCTGGCAGCAGAAATGGCAAGCCCTCATTTGCAGTGTAGGATGTGACCATAAGAGATTGCCAACAAGAGAGATCCTAGCAAGCTCTTTTCATGGTAAGACTAAAAGACTAACTTCCTAAATAAGGCTGAAGAAGCAGGACTCAAAACTCTACAAGCTAAAAGACATAATGACACAATATGCTTTTCCTTTTTAAAATACATCCTTTCATAACCAACATCAAAACATGGGGGAAAGGAGAAAAACTGTTTCAATTCAACTTCAGTTACGAGCAATCTTTCTTTAATCTCTGATTTTTTCTCTCATAGCAGACCTCCTTAATACATATTATTGCGAGTAGTGGTCCTTACAGTAAGTGGAGAGACACTGAACCATTTGCCCAAAGTCCCTGCAGTATATATCCAGCAGCAGTGTGACGAGTGTAAAAATAAATGCAAACCTACATAAGTACAGAAGCAGATCTTATATCAAATTGCAAACTCACACTTAATTATTAATGACAGAAGTGCTGTAGTTTTTCACTAAGTAGCAAAACATACCCTGAATATCTCTCAGGTTATGTCAGATTGACAGAGCATCAGTGCCAAAGACAATGTCAGCTTTTCAGTGATGGATCAAGTACCGTGTACAAGAGCAAGAAAGGTGAATATTCAAATGAGAATCTCTGTTTCCTCTGATAACGAGCCAGGAATTCCACATTCAAGAACTCATTGATGGAAGTTGCCCTTGTCATAGACAAAATGGTAAACAGCTTCAGAATAATGAATTACAAGCAGAAATTATACTAGTGAGTGATGGAGTAGATCATGGAAAGGTCATTTTGTCCATCTCTGTCCTAATGCAGAATTCTATTAGATTACATATTCCTCAGTGTTCTGCATGGTTTACTTGTAAATGACTTAAAGACACAAGTATTTAAATTGTTATATGAATTGTATATCACTCAACTGCAGGTAGTTTTTGCATTAAAGAACTTTCTCCAATGCCCTGATAACTCTGTCTGAAATTTTGTCTTGCTTCTCCTAATCACTTCTCTGCACAGAAGAGCTTTTACCACTTTTTGCTGGACTAGTATGTATGAGTGGTGAATCTCTGTGAGGAAGTATATCCTTTCTAGCCTTTGTAACAAAGGTTGGATGGAGGAGTTGGTGTATTTTCCCATACTGAAGGTTTCCAGTGCAAGAGAGACCATCTTCAACCACAGACAGGAATTGTTCAGTCCCCACAATGAAAGGAAGTGGTTGAGGAAGCGATACCTGTTCAAGGTGGGACATTTCACATGTTACATCTCAGGTCCCTCCTAGTGAATTTGTGTCTGATAAAGCAGGCTGAAAGCTGAAAGAAAGATTATGCTAATGGCAAATAAATCTGAAGTGGAGAGGTTGTGGCTAGACTGCATTTGGAGTGCTGGCCTGCCAGGAGCTCAGGGCAATTTTTGGAGAATGTGGAAGAGAAATCTCAAAATAGTGCTTTTTAATGCTACTGCAAAGTCCTGTTGGGCTATGCTGACCCAGCAAAACAGAGACTGTAAACTGAGACATGGCTTTTTGTCCACTGCAGTGACAACTGCATGGCTCTACAGTCCTCCATGTCTTACATGTGTCTTTGAGAGGGCAGTGGAGTTAAAAAAGGTCTTTAGTCTTTCTGAAAAGCAGACTTCAAGCTTCACAGAACAAGCATGGGTGTTATTTGGGCTCTTGGTGCTTTTCTAAAAGTAGAAAATGCCCAAGAACTCGTTGTATCTGCAGCTGGTGCTTGCCAGAAATGCTTGTATGATCTATATGGATGAGTGGAGAAACGGGGGGAGAGAGAGAGGAAAGGCCTTGGAGGGGAAACAACTGAGGAGATACAAATGAAAATTCAATTAAACAGAAGAGAAGGAAAATTCAAAGTAGCATTGACGCCCTGCTCAAGGCTGCTGATGTGTCTTGATTTCATCTCTAAACGTAGTGAATGAAGGCGACAGTGAAGAAAATAAATTACCTCCCTGGAAGAAGCTGAATTAGATGACCAGGAAGATGAAAACACTGAAATACAGATATTCCTCTATGATATGCACAGGGCTTGTAACCCTGGGCATATCAACCCAGAACAATAGATCTTGGCCTTGTAACCATTCCAAAGCTTGTCCAGTGTATGAGGGTTTTTGTTTGTTTTTTATCTTGTTTGGTTTGGTTTGGTTTTGGGGTTTTTTTAGATTTTTTTAAAGGTCTCAGTTTATTTGCCAACTGGAAGACTTGAAATGGATGATGAATGTAATCCCCTTTTGCCTTCCATCCTCTTTAGCCATCAGAATGATGCTAATTGGACATATTAAATTCAGAATGGTGGCATTTTGCACTCATCTTACCTTCTGTCCTCAGTTATGCTGGTGTGGTATCTAGAAAGTGATGTATTGTGGTTGTTCTGGTTGCTACTGGTTTTCTGATTTGTGGGAGAGGTGTCCAAATGCTCAGTGTCATAAGCTGTTTTAGCAGAGAAGCTGAATGTTCTTTTCTCTTTTAAGATAAACTGTCATTCCTCCAGAATGTGGTCGTCATCAATTTATTTCAGCTTTGTTATGCTCTTTGCCAGCTGTGTGAGGAGCATGTTCAATATAACCAGTCATTCCAATAGCTTAATTTCTCCCCTAAGTATTTTGCTTCTTTCGGGTTGTCACCACAATCCCATTTAAAAGCCTGCTAATAGTAATTGAAAGCCATTTTAAGCTTGCATGTAGTATCAGAGTTTGAGCTGTGTTTTATTTCTGTAAAACAGAAATAATAGTTAGCTATGACAGATACTAGGAAGCTAAACAACAGCCAAGGCTACCACGCTTTTTGAAACCTACATTGCTAAAAGAAACTCATGGATCCAGAATCCAGTGAAATTAATATGAATCTTCCCAAGGACTTCAGTGGGATTCTGATAAGGTTCTGAGTGGAAAGTGTGATCAGCAGTGGCCAGATGGAGGTTAGGCACAAAATAACCAGGAACTCTGCCTTTGCAAAGGGGGTCCCTGGGACTTCAGCCTGTGTTTAAGATGAAAGTTATTGATCCTTCTACAGAAAGCAAAGGGCAATGGAGGTGAAAGGGTGCTGGCTGGGTTGGACTAAGCAGTGTTTAAACCAAGTAGTCCTCTCCACTACTTGCAAAAGGATACCAGCTTTGTTGGGAAGGAGGAGTCAGCTGATCCTGTCTGTTCAGTACCTCATTCTTAATTATTTTGTCTGATATCATCTATGTGCTAAGTCAATCCCAATGAATAGCATTTGAAACATCCCAATCGAAATCATTACATTATCACATTCAGGCCAGGCTTTAAGTGAAAGAGATTTGGCTTGTTCTTTACAGTGCTTGGCCCCTCTCCCAAATGTACAGCCATTATAAGAGAGGATTATCTGCACTGGAGGTTTTCTTCATTTCCATTAGGAGAAAAATTTCATTCAGTGCAGCAAGGGCAGCCTGAGATGGCAGGAAGAGATTGGCTCCATGCTGATGCCTTTGTTATCCACTGAGCAGAGCCTGACACCCCCTGACACTGCCGGGGCCTTGGTGAGGGGCTGTTATTTATTTCAGTGTGTGGAACACATTGTTTTCTGAAAGGGAGGAGAATCAGCCCTTTATGAACAGGAGTCACTGGACAGCGTAGTCACCAAGCTGCAGGAGCTGGGATTTGTTGATATAGTTGGCTTTTCAGCAAGCGCCTTTGTTGGGCTTATCTTTTCTTTCAGTCTGCATCTCTTTGGTTGTGTTTAAGGTAGATCTAGATTCTCCCTGTCTTTCCCAACCTCTCTGCCTTTTCTAACACAAAACACAGGGATAGGGACAGAGGGACTGAAATTTTTCAGGCTTATAGATCTCCTCAAGGCCTCTTCCCTGAGAGTCATAATTTTTATCTCGAGATACCATCTGTCCTGCTGTGGGTTGCCTTAGTTCAAAAGGTTCCTCCAGTGTGTTTGCAGACCATGAATGGCCCTACTGCATTGATAGGCACTGCTTCCTGGTTTACAAGACTGCACTGCTGCTTGCTGGTTGATACCAAAGCAGTTTGACCTCTGCATCAACACAACTCCTTGTAACAAGCCCTGTGATGTGCTTTCATTCAAGTGGAAGCCAGCTAATGTAGTGTCCTCATGTCTTCCTAGAGCCTAGACACTGCATACATATGGTGTGTTCCCCCCTCAGAGAGACACCATAGGAAAAAAGGACAAACTACTGGAACCCTTTGGAGCAGTGACCAGTCTACACTGAATTTACTTGAAAGTCAAGAAAACCAGGAGTTCAGTTTTGGCTTTAGATATTGAACCAGCAGTAGTGTAGGTGTGGAAATGAGGAGGAGGTTTTCTCAGAGGTGTCACAGAAGCATTAACCCAGCTTTGTGTGACACATTCATCATGCCATCATCCCAACCTGGCCCACAAGGAGCGTTCTTCCAGGTCCTGATCTTCCCAGAAAAGTCTTGGAAATAAACTAAGAAGTGAATAACGAGACATAAGTCTCAGACTCTGCTCTGGACCAGTATCTTGTAGGGCAGTTCCTCCAAGACACAAGCCTAGAAGGGACAGTTTTCTTTCTGCCAGATAAGCAGACATCTGGTTCCAGGAGCCATCCAGTGGCCCTCTACCTGCAGCCACCTGCGCTTCCTCATGCTGCTTCATATCCTTGCTGCAAGGCTCCTGATGCAGCCAGTCTGCAGATCAGCCCTCAGGACCAAATGTGCCCTGCAAGCCTGCACCACACTTCAGCACAGGGTCTGGCACAAGCCTTGTTTATGTTTCAAGTTGCCATCTTGTTGGGGTGGCTGCTAAAGTAGATTCAGAGGACTAAGTGCCACCAACCAATTCACCAGGTGTTTTGAGGTCTTCAGGCTAGGACAGCTAGGGATACATTTTAGCATGAAGAGAACAATGCATAAGCATGCAGATCACTTTTAATTATGTTTTTTATCCTAGAAATACGTCAACAGTAAAGCTGAAAGGGCAGTAGCCTAAGGAACAGCAGTAAAATGCCGTTTGCTACCCAAGATGGAAGTGTGACTTCAAACTCAAAATGAGAGAACTTACAACTGTAGATTTGTGCTAAGATAACTGATTCAGAGCTTGACGTCTCTGGGAACCTAGTAGATCAATATTTTGTGTCAGAGATAGCCAAACCAATTTCATCTGATATTGAACTTTCCATTTCCATTAGATTTCTTACATTATGAATCTCTTAAGTAAATCTGTTTGCAGGTGCTGCAAAATGCGAGGAAACAGCTCTTATCACACCTGGTTTTTCAATGCCTGCACAGAACAAACTGATAGTGTCCTGGTCTGCTCCCACCTAGCTGAGGTGTGGGGGTTCTGGACTTTGGTCAGTCCAGGAACGGGAAGGGAAGTGTGTCCCAAAGGGTAGAAGTGCACAGTGCTGCGTGCAGGAGTCTGCTGCACATCTGCAGATGCCATCAGGCTGTGCAAGAGCATATTCCACAGTCCAGGAAAGCCAGGTTGGGGTGCAGCAGCTCAGCAAATTCATGAAGTACCAAGGCAGATTTTTTCCAGTAGTGCTGTTTGATTATTTGTTGGTTTTGCTCTGATCTAATCTGCTTTGTTGCCATAATAGTAAACATGGTACATGTGAAGCTCAGGGCCATGAGCCTGTATAAAGGGATAAGATAATGGATGTTGCTTGAGCCTTTTACTGTCTTTGTAGTGAGAACAGGTTATTGGAAGGCACTAATCCCTTTCTGCTGATTATTGACTTCTGAATGAATCCTCATACACTCTTCAGCAGCAAAACTTGTGGGTTTTCAGGCTCACTAAAGCTCAATAGAACCAAGACCTTGTCATTTATTTTCACTGTTACTGTTATTTTTCTATTTCAAAGCAGAGTTTTCTGCTGCGAATTCCCTACTGTTTGATCACAAAAGCAAGCAAGGGAAAATGTTATTTTTCATCCTGAAGCTTTTGTCCTTTTTACTTTTATAATCCACGTGAGGCGACTTTGCTGGTCATTAGCCGAGTCAGTAAAGCGAGCTTTCTTTGTTGGGCGATAGCAGGGAAACATCAAGTGTCTGGTTCCATGGTAGCAATTTGCTCTTGAAATAAAGCAAGCGTTGATAAGTTGCTACCCTCAGCTATATTTGTCCTAGTAAATAAACATCATCAGGATTTGAGCACAAATACAAGTTGTTTTGCTCTGTTTAACTATTCTGAGATTGTGTTGGGCTAACAAAATTTCCTCTGTATCAGATAGACTTGTTCTATTGCACGCTTGTTTTGCTGATGATGTGTTGCTGCACACCTAGCCAAGGATGTATTTTCTAAAGCATTGATCAGCAGAGCAAATATGCCTGGAATGCATCCCATTCATGTAAAGCAAGCAGTACATGCTTTCGATGGGTTTGCCTTTTAGAGGCTAAGGTTTCTAGTGGTGGAATGATTTGCCTGTGCGGTGCCTGAGAATGGTGGATTTGCTCAGAGGGTGCTGTGGTGTGCCAGCAGTGGTCACACAGGGGACATCACACCCTCAGTGCCCGCACTGCCAAGCCAGCTGAAGGGCAGCGATTGATACATGCTGGCTTACGCAGGCCAGAAAAAGCCCTTAGGATCTGTCACTGGGAGAAAGATTCAATTTTCCAGGATACTGATAAAAATGGTCATTAACCCTTTGGCAATGGCCTGTTCAGCTTCAAAGTGAAATTGCTCACTTGAACCTCACAGAATCAGGATTGTGCTTCTTCCCTGACAGGAAGCAGGACCCAAAATAAAATAAAGCAGCAGTAGGAGACTGAGTGAAACACGACACTGACATTTGTTTCACTTGGAGCAGTGGAGCCACCGCTAATTTGGGCTGGAAGATCGGAGCACGTGGCAGGAGGTGGTTTGGTGTTTTCAGTAAATAAACATATTGGGTCAGTCTATAGCTGTAGGTGCCACACATTCTACAGTGAGGTGAATCACAGCAGAAATAGCCCAATTCCACCCCTTTGCCATCACAAAATTTTCCATAGCCTTTTCTAAAAAATTCAAAGGGATTCCACAGCTTCCAGACCCAATCCAAACTTTTCATGGGGCTTTCAGCTGCTTTGACATGCTGCAGGATTTGCAGTGTGTATTGTTTTCCCTGCCCACTTAAACAAACAGATGTCTGTACTCCACAAGTTGGCTGCCCTGCCTGCTGCGCACCTGAGACCCAGAGAAAATGCTTTTCTTCAGACTTCTGATTAGCAGTAATTAGATTAGGGAAGTTCACAGTGACTGAGGAAGGCTCTCCTCCGTGGAGAACCACCCAGTGGAAGTTAGTAAGGGATCAGGACAGCTCCATTACAGTGATTTGCCAGAGCACAAGCAAGCTGTAACCTGAGCAAGATCCCATCACACTAGGAACTCTACATCCAGCACAGAGATGGTGCAGAGAGATGTGCTCTCACTGATGCTCCCTGCTCCTTTTAAACCTCTCAATCAATCAAATCATGCCTTGAGCATTGGAAATGGTGATTTCCAGCTTCAGTGAGTTCTGCCTCAAAAGTGAGCACCAGTTTGGTTCCTCAGAGATGCCTGTCCCCAAGAGATGGAACAGGGAGGGTTTTTCTCCTCCACCACACCTTGTATAATTCATCTAGGAGCTCAGTTCCTTTGAGGTCTCCACCTGATTTGCTAAAATTGGCCAAGAAACTGAAACACTACTGAAAGAGGAGCTGAAGGATCATGCAGGATTACATGGGTGGCCATGCAGCAGGTGATGCATGGAGAAACAGTAGACTGAGAAACACTTCGGGAGAGATATCACCCAGGTTTCCTAAACCACTGGACAAATATTAAACCTAATTATTCCTAGGCAAGTAGACACACTAAAGCCACTCTGAAATAATTCTTCACTGAAGCATTTTTTTTTTTACAAGGAAAACTAATTCTGGGCTTATTAACAAGTTTCAATAAATAGAATCACACTGATGAACTGATCCTGCTAATTGCCTTCTGTAAGATAGCTGGGGAAGTAGAAAACAGGAGCTGAATCTCCAGGCACACAGCCCCCTTCTTAGCGCCTCCCCCTCCGTCTCCCTGAAAAACAGCAGAGAAGCTCATATCCCCCTTCTGGCAGGGATCAATTATCTACTGCTTTTAGCAGAGTTTCAGTATATTATTTTCCAATTTAGGCCAAATTCATAAGCAAAGCTGAAGATGGTTAAGATGCATGTCAGAAGGAAATTGGTCAGAAAATGGCTGTCGGGTGGGCGTGAGTAGTGCGGCGCAGTGTAACTCACAACGCTTGGGTACTCAGTGGGAAAGCAAAATTGGTTTAAGTGAGAATAACTTACACAGATTTGGGGCGGGGGTGGATGTAGAAGTACAAACTCTGAAAATGGCCTTTTTCTGAGAGGAGAAAAAAAGGAGGGGCCAGGAAGGGATCTGTTTGTGGTGAGAAGTGGGTACCAGCCACCAGGAATAAACAAAGGGCCCTGTTTGCAGGATGTGCCCAGAGAAAAATGCAGATTTCTTCCAGTCTCCCGGAGCTTCCTCTTTCTCCTTGTGTCCTGAGAGCCACCCACCCAGCCAGCCCCACACTCAAGCAGAGTGCAGAAGGATTCTTGGGGTTTTTTGATTAAAACAAAGCCAACAGCAAAGCTGGAGGTGACTGGCAGCCCCCAGCCCATGCAATTTGGGCTCACAGTTTCCTAAGAAAGGAAGGGTTCTCTTCAGTGTTGATTGCTTTGGGGTGAAGAAAAAAAAATTGCTGTAGTGACAGAAAAATGCAGAGCTTAAATTTTACGTAGATGACTTATTAGGTCAGAGCTGGAACATGCTTTGATTTGTATTCGTGATGATTGTACACGGGCACTAATTGGCCAAAGGAGCAAGGGATCTTTGTAGTTTAATGAGGAAAATACTGTGTAATGTGATGATTATTTTCTAATCAAAAAGCAGAAGAACAGAATGGGAAAGAAAACCTGTGTGTGAATACAGACTGTAATTTTAATTAATATTTGCTTGTGCTAATCAGTTTTTCTGTTCTACAGCCAGCTGTTAGCCCTAAATATGGCCTAATATTATATAAATATTATAGAAATTAATATTTAATATTATTTTATGCTTAATATTATAAAAATGTTTCCTTTAATATGCTAAGCACTTTGCCTATGCATACTTTTTACTGACGTATGAGCTCATTTAAGCCAACAGGACTGGCAATAATAGATGGATAAATGAGAATAACACCCGTCCAGAGCATTTTTCTTAGTGAATCTAAAAGCACTTCACAGGTGAGACCAGTATCATTGTTCCATTTACAGGTGGGAAACTGGGATGGGAAGAAGTTGAGGGACTGGCTTGTGCATCTGACAGCATGTTGGCCAAGCCAGAGGTCAAACCCAGAGGGTCTCCTCCCATCCCCTCCTTCCTCCACATCCTAATCACCACTCCAAAACCTGTCGCCTTTCAGCAAGCTCAAGGTACATGCTCATGTCTTCCTACTCAGTGCCTCTGGGAGAGGGGTTTTGTAATTCTCCACAAGTGGCCCTTTTGCCCCACAGAAAAGTGGAGCTGATTGCAAAGCTGAGCCTATGGAGGAGGGAGTAGGATGTCTGTCACACCACTCTTTTTTAAACAAAGAAGCAGCAAAAAGCCAGTGATCCCTGTAGCATTTGGAAGAACAGGTTGGTTCTTCTCTGAGTTGGATGGACTGTTTGTCATGGCCACTTATGTTCCTGGGAAATATTCTTTGCTACCTTTGAGTCTTGGTGGAAATGAATCTGATTCACTGAGCTTCCACGCTGCATAGTGCTGTGACACTGTGCTGGCCTGGGAGTCTCCTAGCTGGTTACCTGCTGGATTTTGAGTAACAAAAAAATCCCAGTCCCTCTTTGAAGCATAATCTAAGTAAATATTATTTCAAATGAAGAAGAAATATGGATTGCCATCTTTAAAACATAAAGGATTATTCATTTCAGTTTGACAGCCCAAATTTTGGAGCAGTCAGTGAACACAACTGGACTTGTAGTGCAGTAAATAATTGTGGATAGTAATCAATTTGAACTTGGTGATTTGTTTCTTAAAAAAAATAAATGATAATGTTAAGCTTCTGTAGTTCTACTCTCATAATTTCAGTATTGACTATGCTCAAAAGTCACTGCAGGGCTCCCACTCCTGTTCTTGCAAGCCTTATACCTCCTGAATTTTCCTTAAAAGCCCCTGGAGGCACATGAATTTGAGAAACCTCTATTCTAGGGCTTGGGGTTTTTTTTAAAAAAAAATCTCATCCTCCATAGCAGCATAGAAGTTTACAGTGGACCCAAAAATCCAAATTTAACTAGAAAGAATTATGTGTGTTCATCATGCTTGAATATAAGAGATTTGAGAAATGCAATTCTTATATGCTCTAAAGCAGCAATTTCATATGAGTCATCTCTTTAAACATGTGAAAATCTGCAAAACATCTCATAATCAAGATTTTTTTTCTGACTTGTGTACATACCATAGCCAGTGACCATGGCATTATGGTCATTATGTGTCATCCCATCCTGAACGTATTTTGCCTGGCGCTGGCATGCGTCCTGGGGAGAAGGGCTCTGGTAATCCTGCTCAAGGCAAGAGATATCTCTTTCTGACTGTTTGCCCTCTTGGTGTGGAAGTTGCAAAATTTAATTTTTGACCCTAAAAATGAGCAGCCCAGAATCTGCATCCCCTCCAGGAACAGAGCTGCTGCATAAACACGCACCATTTGTAGGCAGATGATTTTTGAAATTGCTCATCCAGAGTGTGACTTCTTCCATGTAGCCCTTAAATTGCTGAAGTGGGAGTCATGCCTGCCAAAGAAACCCTGTTTTAAAAATGAAAGGAGGGGAAGGGGAAAAACTTCATCCCCTTTGCTGGCATTTCAAAGAGGGCATTCCCTCTGAGAGCTGAGCCAGGGCCGGGGCTGCTTCCACGGAGGGAACGGGGCCAGCGGCCCCCTGCGTTCTTTGCAACAACGTGGCATTTTCCGTATAAAACTGCACAAGTGTTAATTATCCGGATTGGGCAATAGCAGGAGCTGTTTATTGAGGCTTGCTGCTTTCCCGCCGGAGCAGGCTCTGGATCCCCGGTGGAACCATTCATCAGCGCTTTGACAATGACAGTCCGCTGCAGGGCTTTCAGAGCACAACAAAGATTTCCTCGCAGCTCCGAGCGACCGGAGCTGGCTCCTGTTACAGTACGGATTTGACAAAGGCAAAAGGAAAGAGAGTCGCTTGCTAACACGTATTTCTCTTTCTGTTCTGTATTTCTTTCTCTCTCCTTCTCAGAGCGCTTCACACAAGAAAGAGAAGTGGCATTGTTTGCATTTTACAGAGGGGAAACTGAGGCCCAGAAGGGGAAAGCAGCTTGTACAAGCTTTTTCAGCCAGTGATGGTCAGAACAAGGAGCAGGAGCACTAGCCAAGTCCTAATTCCTTGGCAGAGCCATGCATTCATCCAGCTGCACTGAAAGCCACTGTATTTCTGTACACTTGCACTGTGAGATACAGGCAGTAGGGGAAATAGTGGGGGGTAATGCAAATTTTTACACCCCTGTGTCGTCATCTGTCAAGCCTCTACTTTCCTCCTCTTTCACTATGTCATTTACTTTGGGGACAGGCTGCACATGCCAGTACAGTGTACTTTGGGCTCTATGCATATTCATACCAATCAGGCTCCAGTTTCACTTTGCACAGGCTTTTCTCCAAGCAATTTTTGCTGCTGTTGTTGCAAAACATTTTAATTAATCAGGAATTTTAATTAATTGTACCCTGATGAAAATGCCAAGACAAAAGCACAAATACACGGAGACAGTTGCTCAGGTCAGAGCAGTCTTTGGTTAGCTGTGCTCATGTACTGTGATTACAGACACAGGCACAGGGAAAACACTGGATTCTGAACGGCATTTTAAAGTCTTAGAAAAATAGGGTGGTGTTTTATCAAATCAGGAAGCCTGTATTGAAGCTCTGATGGTGACACTGAGCTGGCATACTGCTAACTGGAAAGCTGCATCCCAAAAGGATTACAATGGCCTTTTTTCTGGTCCTCCAACTGCTTCAAACAATCACTTTCACCAAAGCACTTCACATGTTCTATGTTTTTATAAAGCTGAAAATCAGGTCATTTCTAGACCGATTTCACGTGCAGTGAATGAATTAGCACGGTTGCTTATTTCCACATTTTGCTGAGCCCCTTCCTGGGGACATGTACACCTTGCAATGTTACTGCTGACAGAGATCCCCTTCTTGTTCAACATGTTTAGAAAAGAAAATAATCACATTCTGGTCTTGTTACTTGTCATTTTGCCAGTGCGTGGTGAATTGTGGCACATTTTGTACTGAGGTAATTGGAGTTCATCTGCCCAGTGGTATGCAGGCCTGGACCAGCACTCAGTACACAAACTGATTCACCTTTCTGAGCCCAAAAGTAATTTTCTACCCTCTTAAAATGGTTTCATGCCTTGGTGCATAGTCTAGACAACCCCCAGCACACCATGAACAATAGATCCCAAAAATCTGTAAAAGCTTTATTTATTTAAACAACTAAATATTTAGAATTTGTTCATATCATTGGCATATTTACCTTCCTTCCCCTGCAGTAAAAGGTCTCCAAAGGATTCCCACCTTGTAAACCTCCTCTGAGCAGTATTTACAGCCTCTTGTGTGTTTAAGGCCCACAAGTGAGGCAAACATGATTTCACCCTTGGTGACTGTAGTCTTACCTCTTTCTGGAGAACCAGGGGGATCGGTTGCATTTTTCATAGTAGAAGCTCCTCTTTAGAAAGCTAATGACAAAGCCACAAGGTGAAAAATCCTGAAAATGTGTCTTTGCTCACAAAACCATTTAATTCCCCCGTTTTCTTCTAAATGCTGCCACAGGTCTCATATGAACTAGTGCAGAGCATGGAGATCTGGGTTCTGTTCATGCCCTTTTCACAAACTCTCTGCTGCTTTCACCATATCCCCTCAGCACATGCTGTGTCCTGCTGGAGAGCAAGTCCATCTGCACAGGGAGACCCTTGCACAGGGAGTTATGCCCTCTGGAACATGGCAGGCTTTCCAGGCTGGTCTCAGGCCTAGGGGTAAGCTATATGGCAGCTTAGCAATAAGCAGATGTGAGATTCCAGTGACTCATAGAGCAGAGGGGACAGGTAGGAGAGGAGGAAACCCATCTCAGGGCTTTCTTCCTCTACAATAATTTTGTTTTCTCCTGAGCTCTGCACTTGCTCATGGGCACAGCTGGCCAGGTCAGCTGCAACCCTGGCTGTGTTTGAGAGCTTTGAGATGAACTTCAACAGGACCACAACCGTTTTCTTGCACTGAGACTATTCCTTCTCTGCTGTAACTTATGTAAATCCACAGAGCACCACGGATCTCAGCAGTGCTGCTTTGGAGGGTGAAAGCAAGGATGGCCTCGTGTTATAGCCGGGGGTGATGGCTTACTCAAATTGATGGGCTCCTTGTGAAGATAGCTCTAAGTGACTCAGCTCTCAATCTGTTTAGACCAACTTCATAGACTGAGGTGGAAATTGAGCCTGAGTAAAGTTACTTCTCATCCCCCAGGTTATGCCTGGGAAGGTACACTTTGCCTGTGCACATTTCATTGTCATAAGTGGTACCTTAGTGTCAAAACCCTCCTGGCTCGGAGCTGCTCAGTTCATAATTTCTATCATCTGAAAGCAAGGCTGGGCACCTCAGGGTTTTACTGTGCTGACAGATTATTGTCCCGTTTCTGCAGACCACGGTTACTGCCTGGCATGCTTAGCTGAGCCCATTCTTCCCAACACAGCGCAGGTGAGAGGTTCTACACCACGGGGGGAGAGGCAGCTCACTGCTCACTGCTTTGTCTGTGTGTTACACAGGCACAGGCAGCAGCTCCTCTGTGTCTCCTCCTCTGTGTGCCATGGATCCAGGCAGAGAGGGAGCCGATTGTGTGTCAGCAATGGGATCCCTGGGAAAAGGTGTCTAACTGCAGGATTAGTCACAACAGAAATTGCTGTGCTAAGCGCTGAATATCTCTTAGCTCTGCAGATCTTTAACTTGGTGGGAGACACGTAGGGGTGAGGCTGGGGCTGGTATTGTGATGAGGAGAAATCAAGTAGGCAATTTGTCCAGGACAACGAGTTCAGGGAACAACCCCTACCAGGTTCCTGCTTCCCTTTCCAAGCAGGTACTTTAAATTACAATCATGTTTACCATGCTGTTAGACAACAGAACACTTACCTTCCATAGGGAGCACCAAGCAGAAAGGCAAAGGATTTCCTTTAAGAAGGAAATGTCATCGACACTAGGAGCTCAGTCCTGAAGAGCTGAGGAGAGGGAAGGAGACAATATGTTCTTGCTACAAGATGTGTTAGAGGTGCAGAGGAGGGAGACAAGAGGCCGGTTTGGGGTAGTGCAGGCTGCAGAGGTTCGTGCACTGGCTGTGGGAGATAAGGAGAAGCAGAAGCAGGAAACCAATTTCCCTGTGATCACCTCTTCTACCTGGCACTCCAGCAAGCTGGGTTAGAGAGCAGACTGCAAGGCTGGTGCTCAAGGTGCCTCCCAGGCCTATATTTCTGGGGTGCCTGAGGCACAGAGCTCTTTTTTCTAAGGGAAGTGTTTTACATTTCCTGGGGATCCATGCTATGTGAACAGTTCTTGTGCTACACAAGGAAAAGATGATAACTTCATTTTCCTATGGTCATTTTTCCTCTTCCCCTATGGAATCTGCACTCATTGTCTCTTATTTTATTTTCTCAATTTTCATGATTTTTTTTTTTGTAAACAATTGTTTTTGTTATTTTTCCCTGTACTTGATTTTTTTTCCTCCTCTAAAACATTTCCCTAGACATTTTGGGGTTTCTAATATGTTTCCTTCTGAACAGTTTTTTTTTTTCCCTTTCCCCCATCCTGTTTTCTTTAGCCCCAGGTTTTTGCAGCTCTTACAGCTTTGTTATCCTCTCCCAGCCTTCCCGAGAGGAGGCTGGAGCATACATCCCACTTGCTTTCCAAATGTTGACAAGAGTGTTTTGGAGGATGAGTGACTGACAGACAAACACCAGCCCCAAATACTCTGAATGCTCTAATAGCTTTATTCTTGTCAACACTGTAAGCAAAATAACCCTTGAAAGGGATAGGCCGTATTTTTAGCCAACCTTAAACTCAGCTTCTAAAAAATAACTTTATGCTCAGCTGTCTGTCTTACTCCTTAGCTCCGTGTTCCCCAATCAGATATTTAGAGGATGGCTTTTCATGTTGGGGATGCATAATTAGACTCTTGGAAGCTTGTTTTCTTCAGGCACCTGGCAGTGCCACAGAAGTAGGGCTCTGATGATGACCCACAGCTTGTAGCTGAGTAGGAAGTAGAAGGCAGGAGATGCTCATCTGGGACTTTGCTGCATATTTTGTCCCATGGCTTGGACCTGCACAAAGGGACCAAACAGGGTGAAGTTTGACACAAAGTGTCAGGGTTACTCCGCCACCTTCAGTCACCACCAAATTCAAAGCTTGACTATTTCAGTATATCTTGAAGGAGTTAACATTTAAAACAGCTTATGGAAGATAAATAAGGATGTTTCTGTACTGGCCTTGGATATGCATGACCTTGCCTTCCTCCTCTCCTATTGGTTTTAGGAGAAGCCAGATTAAGGAGTGATCTCTTTCAAACAGTCTTCAGTTTGTTAATCTTGTAAACAACAGCAAGGGTGGAAACCATTGCAAGATGGATAAAGCTTAGAAATGCTGGCCAGGATTTCCTTGTGGCATGCTGTAAGGAATGTGAGCTAGTTAACAGGGCTAATTCGTTTTGTGGGAGCTCCTTTCCTGATGCTCTGTGCATTTCCTTTTCCAGGCAGGTGCCTGAGGTCCCCTGTTGCTTGCCAAGGCCACCATAGCCTTCAAAAAATGGGCCTCTGTGGGACATTATTGGGAGCAAGGAGAGGAACCTAACCCTGGGAGAAGGGAAAGGGGCTTGGTCTCTGTAGTCTGAGCCTGGCTGTGACAGCTCAGCACTGTTCCCCCAGCCAGGCACCCCACACTACCTGCCCTTGGATCAGCTGAGCTCCAAGCAGTGCTCTGACACCCAGCCAAGCTGAGAGCATTTCAGTTTGGCTCTAGTCTGTCTTAGCACAGCACTTGGTGTCAACACATCCTTCGCTGGAGCGGGGCAGGATCGGAGGCAGCGCGCTCAGCAGGGGTTTTGTTCTCGCTACTCTGCTAGGCTGGAAAGAGGCCAGGGATCATCTGGGTGGGAGAGGCTGGTTTGTTGCTGATCAGTTCAAGATTTTTTTCCCTTGCTCTCTCACAAGGGATACAAACCAAAGAGATTTTTGCAGTGGCAGCATTAGAGGCTGCTGTGTTTGAAGTGCTCTCATTCATTTGTAAGGGATGACTTGTTAGTGGCGAAACAGCTCAGGAGCAATCACTAGGATAGAAATGGAAAGGTACGCCTTTTTCTTTTATGGTGAAAAAAAGCTCTCAGTACAGGGGGGTGGAAGCAAGACCACTAGTTTAGAAAAACAAGGAGTGATTACAGAAGTGAGTGTTGCTGTACCTGAACTTGACAGTGAGGGATGCCATCAAAAATTATCAAGCAGCCTATAAACAACACCTTGTAAGACATGTTGTTGAGCATAGAGTGAGTGTACAGTGGGTTTGTAAGTGCCCACACTGTTTTTATGTGTTTTTAAACAGTGCTGTTCAATGTTCTCATTCGTGTTTGGTGTGGTAATGTAAGAAGAGTACAACTCAGAAGAAGAAATAGCTCAGAAATACTGGGGAAAAGCTGTAAGGGCTTCTGTGGACAGCAGGAGAAACAGTGCTGCTGAAACAGCCCAGGTAAAACTCAGAAACAAATACAAAGGTGCTGCATTTAAGAGGGAGAAATGACAATGTCCCAGACTGCAACTGTGCTTCACCCAAGTTAAGCCAAGTTCTTATGTGGGTACAGTCTGTACCAAGCAAGTGCCATGTGAAAATTGACTCAACTCTTCGAAGCCAAGAGCCCAAATGTAGGTTAATATAGCAAAGGAAACCCACCCTCATTGATTACAGGAAGTGTACTATTACCTCTCTGTAAAATACCCTTTATCCATAGTTCTGCATAGGTGTGGAACAGAGCAGACACCCTTTCACAAGCATATTCTGCTTTAAGATGCCACAGCTGCACATCCTCTCAGGAGGAGGATGGCAAACCATGTCCACTGCTTATAGACAGATTGCTGGGAAGGCTTTTCTCTCCAAACTAAGAGGCATCTTTTCTGCTAGCAGGGCTTTTGCTGTTCTTTTGGCAGTTTCAGCTGGATATAGAAAATCTCCAGCTGCAGACTTTAAGACATTGTTTTAGGACAAGACCTGTCAGGAGGAATGAGGCATTTTGATGGCGAGTTGCTTATGCAGTGACTGTCACATGTGCACAGGAGAGGCTGTGTTTGCCTTTGTGCCTGATGTCCTTTCTGTTTCTGAAAAAAGCAGGAGCCAGTGCAGTGTTTTCCTTTGGCCATTCAGCATTGAGTGTACCAATAATAGCACAGTCACATAGTCAGAGTTTAGGGGAAGGGACTGTGTCCTCTTCACAAGGGACGTGGCCCTAGCATGCCAGGGATGGTGCTGTTTACTGACATAATGAACAGAACGTGATTATCTTTAGCACTTTTCCCCAGTTCCCTTTGCTCTTGGCATAAAGCTATGGTGCCCCTGGTACCTCTGTGTGGTACGGGAATGTATATGTAAAAGGCAGATCAGAATTCATATGCAAAACTTCTAGTTTTAGAGGAAAGGTCAGAACAAGTTTCTTCAACCTTCAAGAGAGTGATGGGGTGAGGGACAGCCAGGTTCTCTCTTGTTTATTTCTATTTCAGCCCTGGTCTGTGGTAGTCGCGGTGTCTAGTTGGAATCCAGCTCTGCAGAATTAAGACACCTTTCTTCCCACAAATCAAGGAGAGGTTCAGTAAAAGCACTTGGAGGACAGGGTGAGATGCTTTCGGGCTTTGCCGGTTAGATAGGTTCATGATGTGATGTAATTAATTGCATTGCAGGAAGTGCCTTGAGAAGCCCCCTCACTCTTAAATTTTGCAGTGAACAAACCCCACACATGGTCACAAAAATACACATTTTCCTGTCTCACGGGACACCCATCCTGTTTGTAGCACATGCCCGAGACAGGTTGCCTTGACCAATAAAGAAAAGGGAGTTATATGGGAGGGTGGTAGGGCAAATTTCTGTGCTAAAACTTAACTGACATCTATGCTGCAGACCTCCAGCCTCTTGGCTAAAGAACTGCCAGGTTGAGCAAATCTATGGAACCAAGTTTGTGTGCAAGTGTGAATGAGCATGAGACCTCAGAAGCCAAATGATGAAAGTTCACCCAGAGACTTTTGCCACGGAGTTTCTTCAGTGGATTTTCACTCACCACAGGTTTTTTTAATTTCTCTGGCTCCTCTCAGGTTTTGTCCCTATTTTCTGTTTATCTCACATCTGTTCCCTCGCTGTGTTTTTTTCTTGAGCATTTTTTAAAGCCTGCCGCAAATCCAACAGCCCTCAAGTTCATGTTGAACTTCTGAACCTACCCTGTTAAAGTGGGTGCTTAATCAGGCAGGACAAGTCAAGCCAGCTCTAATTCCGATGATAGCAATTGTGCTTTTGGAAAATAATTCACAAACATTCTGCATTTAGACAAAGCTTGTCTAAGGGATAGAGAACGTTTGTATTCTGCAACTCTGGTCTGCAGAGAGCCTGTGTTCAAGTAGGACATTTTAATAACATCCTTCATAGACAAGTGTTTTGCTTGGAACCCTTTTTTCCTCCCTCCACTCAGACAATTGTCAGAGAAGGGACTCACAGGGAACAAAATGGAATTACATCTATTCAGAAAATTAGAACAGCCTGCATTTCTTTCTTTCCGTACTGAATTCATTACTAGCGGGGCTATAATCTGCATTTTTTTGCCTGAAGCACACTCCCACTCTTACCTCTTCACAGCAATGCTGCTATTCTCACAGATAAACAGGTCCTCCCTGAATGGATTATAGCTTTCAGCCAAAGGCAGGCTGATGACAATGGAAAAACAAACAAATGCATTCCCAGGGCCTGATCCAACTCTTCGGAAAGAAACTAGAGGCACTCAGATTTCAGTAGAGTTTCTATCCAGCACTTAACAGCCCCTTTGCTGATGACTAATTGCACAGGGCCCAGGAAATCTGCGTAGTAAGGACTCCGTGTCTTTCCATCTTCTGGCAGGTAGCTCAGGGGAATCGAGCCCATGGTTCCCCACAGCTGCACTGCCAACAGGATTCAACTGAACTCGGACACACTGGCTTTCCATGTGACATGATTCCTTCTGCTGCCGCAGGTTTGCAAGATTTTATGAAGCTGTGAGTTCCTGGGTGGACAAACTGATAAAAGGAAGGATCCAAATTGCCAAAGGCAGGTCCTGAAGGGAGTGGGGTAGCAAGAGGCGACACTAAATGAGCCGAGATTGACATTATAATTCACACTTCAAGAAAAGGAGAGTGAGTAAAATAAGGAAATGAGGGGCAATTGAAAGAAAAATAAGCCAGAAATATGTACGTTGAGTTAGGAAGACACTAGGAAGGGGACAAGAGAGATCTGAATTGAATGATCAGGAAACCTTGTTGGTTTTGAGGTGGAAATAGTCCTCGGAGATGACTCTGTTCCCCAGCCCTGGTGGGGGGCCTGTCCGCCTTCTGCTCCCGCAGCAATGGAGCTGTGTCACTCCCGGGCTTTGGTACATCCTTCCGTCGCGGCTGTTTAGCCAGCCAGGTTCTTTTTATTTCTCCCACTCAATTCTTGTGTGCTACTGCAGCCAGAGACCAGTGCTTTCAGTAGTAATAGGCTCACTATTGCTTTGAATTAGGAGGACTTTTATCAGCCCACTGTTCCTGTAATTTACCGTGGTTTAGAGCGATAATGAGGATTTGGGTATGTAAAGAAACCCTAAAGTACACATGGAAATCAACACAAGGGAGTGCTACTCTCAGCCTTGGGCATTAGTGACTATGAATGGGTGAGTGAGTGCTTAGCACAGGAAACCAAAACAGGAGAGACAAAAGCCACACATAATCTTCCTGGACTGGGAAATGCTGTTTATCTTACTTGTTTAAATGACTGGAGAACAGAAAGCTTTTCTTTCCTTTTGTTGCTCAGTAGCTGTGTTACACTTTAGCCTTAGCTGTGCACAGTTGCTTGCAAGACTTTGGCTAGGAAGCTTTCCTGGGCTGGTGCTGTGTGGGACTGGGAGGTGGTCGGGGGAGTCCTGGAACCGTGGGCATGAGTCCATCGCCCCACCACAGAAACCGAAAGAATCGAGGGACTCCTTTCAGTCTCACTATGTCTGCACAACTACAACTGAAAAACAAGAGGAGGGAGAGTTTTTTAAGATTAATGTTATTTCGGGGTAAAAAAAATGTGAAATGCTTTCTTGCCAAGGGTGGTTCATAGCAACAAATGTAAATTGTGGTCACAAATACTCCTGCCAGTGTATATGCACCCTTTGAGTGGACAGTGGCATAACTGCATGTGCAAGTGGGATTGGAAGCACACTGGTTTGCTACCAGATTCCACAGCAGTGCAAATTGTTTGTAACATTCTTGGTACTCAATTAGTGTTCCCATCTATAATTTCAGAAGCCTCATTCTAAGCTGGGGGGAGGAAACACATCAGGCCTGTTATTTCTTCTGGCAACACTGGTACTAAAAATAACTGTGTGAATGACATTGTGGAAGCTGTTTTTGAGTTTGTCAATAGATAAATTTTGACTGGACAGCAGGAATTATTTCTAAGGGATGAAATGTGTTATGCTATAGATTATTATTCCTAGAGAAGAGGTGAAAGCCTCATTGCCCAGGATCCTCTAAAGCGAGGAATTAGGAATAAAGAGGAGGGAACAATCTTGCATCATGCCCTGATATTCAGAGGGATTTGGGGGTCCCTGAGAGGTATGAGTGAAGAACAACCATAGAAGTTTCACTTCCATCAGCTGGATGAAACAGCCTCAAAGCCAGTCTGTTTTCTGTTTCCTGGGCTTTTCTCAGGGGACCTTTGACCCCATCTCAGGCTCTTGTTTGGGCATTAGTTGGAATAAATGTGATTTCCAGCTGTCCAGTTCCCAAGTAGAGACACCTGTGACAAAGTGGGGCATCCAGCCCACCTGCCTTCCCCAGCCCTGCCAGGGCAGCAGCAGCATTCAGCGTGAGTTATTCCATTTAACATTGTCAATTGATTGGTTAATGAGCCACTTGTTTGCCGAAGGTTACTCAGCACTATTGCCTCTGCTTATAGATTAGGTGCTGCTTTTTATAGTGCATTTCCCCATATTCTGTAGGTTGTTAATCTGTTATATGGATATTAGTAAGCCACAATCACCCCGTTTAAAGGGGACACTGTCAGGGCTAGTAGATGCTAAATCAGCACTTCCTTATGTATGTTTCCTAAGTTAAGATCGCTGTTGTGTTTGTTTTTTCCCCTCCCAAATCCCCCAAGGGGCAGAGGTGGTCCCAGCTCACGTCCCCAGACCAACAGTAGTAAAGCTGGGAGCAGTTCCTTTTCATGGGTCTTCGGGGGAGATGAGGAAAGCCCAGCCAGAGAGTGAAAGGAACCATACTCTGTGCTGTTTGGAAAACTTGAAAGCTTTGAGAAACAAATGAGTTGTCCAAGCTTTCCTAGATAGGCTTTGGAAAAACAGAAGTCTACACCATCAAAATGGCTCATCATACAAATACCAGCAGTGCACCCACTATGTGGGTGGGAAGAGAGAGTCAAAGTCTATGCTCATTAAACCTCAGCCTGTCTGAATCTAATCAAACCTCTCCAGAGGGCAGTAATCTTTTACACTGGGGACAGTAAAATAATACTAGAGATAAGCTTAAACTCTGATGATCAGATGTGGAATAAATTTATTACGATGCAGATTTACTGTATCTAGCTGGATGCTTTATAAGACGGTTCAAACAGTCACTTTGAACTGCCTTGCATCTTCTCAGGTACTCTTGGGAGAGACTTACAGGCAAATTTGCAAATTAAATCAATAAGGAATTTTTCAATTGAAGATGAGAACATGGGGGATGACAAAGACTGATGAAAGCAGTAGGAGGAATATACTCGTGTTCTGAAGTGTTTGCAGTAGCGGTTGCTTCCCAGCGTAATGGGCAAACACATTTACACATCTGTTTAGATGTGTCTCTGCTCTCAGTTATGGTGTCTCCTGGAAAGCCAGTGGTGGCTGGAGCAGAGTGAGTCTGTGCACCCAGGGGCAGCTGCTTGCACCGTGGCATCTGCTGCCTCTGCGGGGTCCGGCAGCCACCGGGCAGTGCAGCCACAGGAGGGGACGGGGAAAAGGTGCTGGGCGTGCTCTCCAGTGCCTGTCCCCAGAGGATCACGCTCTCCAGTGCCTGTCCCCAGAGGAGAGCTGTCCCCAGAGGATCACGCTCTCCAGTGCCTGTCCCCAGAGGAGAGCTGTCCCCAGAGGATCACGCTCTCCAGTGCCTGTCCCCAGAGGATCACGCTCTCCAGTGCCTGTCCCCAGAGGATCACTTCCCACAGTCTCTGCCTTGGTTCTTGGTAGTGCAGTGCTCCTGGGGCTCACATTAACAAAAAATGAGCCTTGGAAGGAGAACTTAAGTGCCGGCCTGGCTCTAAGCCAGGCTTTCAGATGGAAGAGTGTCTGGCCAGGGTACCCCAGATACTTGATTCTTGATCACTCCTTTCTCTGCTGGCAGGAGCTGCTGTGCCAAAAGCTGACATGAAGCTCTAGGAAAGCACAGGACCCATGCCTTACCCCCGAGGGTGTGAGAGGTGTGCCTGGGGCACAAGGGGACTCTTCAGATCCCATCAGGGTGGGTGAGCCACTCAGGGATGCAGGGGAGCTGGTCTGCTTTATGCCAGTGGCCAGCCCTTGGTCTGCTGATTTTATAGGAATTCTCTTGGTTAGAGCCCTGTCCTTCTCTCGCGCTGCCACCGGGACGTCACAGGACAGCACTTGGATCTGGTTACAAAGTGCCAGCTCACTCTGCAGAGCAAGGACAAATAATTATTTGTGATCTTTTGGCAGTGGGTGCGTTCATTGTGGCATATGTTTGTACTCTTCCTCTACTGGCAGCACCCCACCTCCCAGTTCCACCCTGTGCCCCAGCAGCCTCACATGAAGGCTCTAACTGGCTGTCCCAGCTCAGAGAGACAGGAGATAGAGAGACACATAGAGGGACACCAGAGCAGGTGTCCTCTGTGCCAGGAAATGCCATGAGACACTGAGGATGCCCAAGGTCTTCAAATCCTTATTCAAACAGTATTGTGTTGGAATAGGTTGGCTGAAAAGCTTGGAAAAACTGGAAAAAACTGTTCCTTCATCTTTCTCATGGCAGTTTTAGATGGGAGACTCAGAGCTGAGGTGGGGCCTTCCCCCATTGCTGTAGGTGAGGTATGTCTGGAGGCATGTGCTGAGTTAGACCAACCAAGGTCTTATCCCCCCACCAGTATATTTTCTAAACATCAGCTGCATCTGAGCATCACTGAAGGGTTTTTTGAAGCCTTGTGGCAGGTGTCAGGAAAAAGCTGTAAAAGCTCTGCATTTGTCTTCCTTTCAGATAACCTGCTTTCTGAGTACAAGTGTAGAAGTTATGATTCAAATTTATCCAAATGCATGTAATTAATCACAAGTGCAACATACCTCCTTCCTGCTGTGAAATCTTATTAGCAGTGTGGGCAGAATCCTAAAATACTGTATCTGCCAGGTTTCAGCTCAAAGTCTTCAGCTTGGAAAGCCTCAGTGAGCAGACCTGAGCAGGCAGGCTGGGAGAGCTCAGAGCCATGACCTGGCATTACTGAGCACAGGGGCCCAAAGCAAGCTCTCACTCTCTCTGTTTGGGGAGGTGCCTACCCCTGCTCTATCAGAGCCACGCTTCAGCTGCAGGCAGACTTCCATGGGGCTCCAGTAAACACAGACAGCAAAAACTTTGCAGCCTCATTACAAGAAATAGCACGGTTAGACAGCAAGGTTTGGCAGCAAGAGTGACAGAGGCCAAACTGCTGTTCCTCCACCCAGGACTTGTACCTCATCTACACCAGACATCCTCATTTTGACTGCAAAATTTTCCACTGATGGAGGATCCATTGCAGTCTTCAGGGATTTTTCCCAGCAGCCAGATACTCTCCCTTGGCCTGCACCCTGTGGGGTGTGGTGTGATGCTTGATTACATCCTCTAACAGAAAAGCAGCACATTGCAGAGCTGGGAACACCATGACTCAAAAATCTCTGAGCTGAGATTAGTGGAGGCTAATGTCAGCTTGGCAGCACACCCAGGGGCTTGTGGCAAGCACAGTGCTCGGAGATGGAGCCCCTGAGCTGTAATCATGCCAGAGGAGATGGACACGATACAAGGAATGGCATAATCGCTCTTTCCAGAATTGATTCCTTCTCAGCTTAACATGTTGAAACGTCAGAAGTACTGAAAAACCCCCATCTGCCACCAGACCTAAGCAAACACATCAATTATTGCTTCAGAAACACCATTGCTGCTAGAGTTGATATCCCAAAAAAGCAAAGCTGATTTAAAGCATCTTTTTATTTTAGCTGAGTGTTTTCATGACAGCACACAATTCCTAATGAGCACTAATACAACTAGGACACACAGAAAAATATGTCAACTGTGCAAAGATCAGCTCTAGACACAGAAGAGGAACTCTGAATCCCAGTGGATTTCAGTGGAATGAGGGACTTTGGAAGCCAGGTTGTTGCATTAGGGCAAGGAACCAGGTGCATTCTACCAAATCCTTGCTTTGATAAACTGAGAGAATCAAACACTCATTCTTAGTGTCTGGGTAAAGTACACAGGGTTGGTCTTATTGTGGGTTTTGGTAGTGGTACTGGATTGTGAGGATGAAATGCATGGGGCAATGAAGAGACTGTACATGCCTCTTGTTTCCTCTGTTGTCCACAAAATATTTGGTTGTGGAGAGCAACATTTGAAAAGGTTTTGAAAGGCAAAGTCACCTTGCAGTTATCAAAACACTTCAGATGAGGCAGATGGGAAACCAAAAATATTATTTAGGTTTGGGCAGTAAAACTGACATTGAACCCATTTGCCTCGTTTTTCAGGCTTTGATGATAGTTAATGACAGCTTACAGAAGTTGTAAGTGATCTAAAAAAGCCATAAAAAGCTGCTTTGTGTCCTTGTTCAGGGGATGAATTTAACAAAACCATTATGGGGCTTTAAAACACTATTTTGACTTTCTGGAACCAGCTGTGGGATGATCCAGCTGCAGTTGGATCCCCCTTGCATCTAAGAGAACATTTAAGAGGATTAATCCCAATAATTTTAATTCAACAAAATGACCTTATGTAACATTACCAAGGAATTAATGAGAATTCTCTCATGTGGGTCATCACCAGCCCAGTGGATTTTTTTCCCTGAGGGATCTCATTGGTCTCAGGCAGGGCATGGACAAAGTAGATTGAGTATGTAGCACATTGCATGGGATGAGACGATAAGTCACTCGGAGCAGGAACACTTTTTCCTTCACTAAATTATTATTTGGGAATGCACAACAAAGAATGCAGCTGTCAGCCTCCTCTGGTGCTATTTGAAACCCTTTTGGCTCCAAGGCTTTTTCCACAGAAAAATGCAGTCTCATCTAATGCAAATGCTGCTGCAGGAATCTGTGTAGTCCAGCTGTCTTTTTTTTTAATCAAAAAAGTCCTGATCTAATTGTTTTTGACTGTGTTTCTTTGCTGTTCTTACTGAGCCGAGCAGGATGCATATTAAAACTAATTAGATGCATGTAGGGTATTCAATATTTGATCTTAATATTAAAGGCCCCAGGAGAGGGCACATTATCAAAGTTAACCAACTGCAAATTTTAGTAAAACCAAACTATGCCAGTGGCCTGACATTGCATAAAACCCGAGTCTGCGCTTTTCCAAGCTTGGTGAGGGACATGAGGGTCAGGGGCAGCCTCTGCCTGCATCCTGCTTTCACCATTTGCTTCTCATCTGGGCAGATCTGCCTCTCAGGAGCACAGGAAACTGATTTGGAGCAGGAAAAAGAGGGTCTGCATGTGGCTTCTGTAGCTAGTGTGATGGGTTTTTCTTCCCCTGACTACACCCACTATAGGGGAAGGGTCTGAGGTTTGGACTGGGGACTGAGCCAAGCACTGAATCCCTGCAGTTCCATGCTAGGAGTCAGATCCTGAGCCTGTGTACATCAGTATACCTTCCCCAGCTAGCCCACAGCCTGGCCCTCACCAGAACCAGCAGCTCCCGGGACAGGAGGAGCTCATTTCTGGTCATTAACACTTGGGAGCAGGATAGCGCATCCAGGTACCAGAGCTCCTCTGAGGACCAGTGGCCAGCAAGCTCTGCAGGAAAAAACTTGTTAGGTTGCCTCAGGTGGGTTAAAGCATTGGTATGGTTGACTGTGCACAGTTAGGCTTGGTGTGGGCAATGCTTATTGTCATGTGTAAGCCATGGGACAAGAGGGAATGGCCTCAAGTTGAACCTGGAGAGGTTTAGATTGGTTATTCAGAGGAATTGAAGGGGTTGTCAAGCACTGGAACAGGCTGCCCAGGGAAGTGGCAGTCACCATCCCTGGATGCATTTAAAAGATGTGTAGATGAAGATGTGACACTTAGGGACCTGGTTTATTGGTGCAGTTGGCAGTGCTAGGGTAAGGGTTGGATTTGATGATCTTTGAGGCTTTTTTCCAACCTAAACAATTGTATGATTTTCCTGACTTTGTAGTGTTAAATTTCAAAGGATGATTACATCCCTATTGTGTTGGGTGGAGTACTAGCACAGTAGCTGGCTTTGCTCTACCTGCCCAGCCTTGCCTTCTTTTGAAGTATCAGAACCGGTGTCTTTCATTCATCAACACTAATTAATTACTTTCAGGATGCAGTAGACTGTTTATGCACTTGAGATTGTTTTATACACACACTTAAAAACAAAGTATTTCACTCTGCTGCTTCCTGTTGAAAATGTAAATGCTGAAACAATCTCCACACTGCAGAGACAGGAAGGTTATTGGTACATCCCAAATGTGGGGTGCAAAAGCCAACCCAGCACCCCAGTCCAGTAAAGGACACACAGTGGGAACCTCAGTATGCAGTTCAGGAAATCATCTCTCATCTCAGCTAAAGCATTCAACCAAAGCAGGGATCACCCCTCAAGACAGCCTAAAGCCAAAATCAGGCACTGATGTAGAACTCAATTAAAAAATAATAATAATTAAAGGACGACTAAGAGCTACTTCCAAACAGCCACAGGCTGCAGGGACACAGCACCATGTTGGGAGTGCTGTACATGTTTCTAGTTTAGGGCTATATTAAACTGGAAATGAAGAGTGTTCTGCAAATATTTTATACACCTGAAAACAATCTGAAATCAAAGGTTTTGGGGAAGATGCAGTATCTGACTCTTGTATGTCTGGAAGCTAATCATTGTTGGCTCAATAGCCACTTGTCTACAGACAAAAATAAGATGGTAGCAATGTCAATTCTGGGCAGACACGAGAGAGTTTCTTACAACATCATCTTCAAGCTTTTTGGCCAGCAGTTGAGAAGCAGAAGCACATGGCTTTAAAGAGATGCCATGAAGGCATCAGAGGGACTTACAGGCATTTTGCACAAACTGAACTGCCTTAGAGGAGCAAGAATGCTTCTGCCTTGTACAGGTCTGAGAAACGTCTGCAATTGATTTGAGTAAGCTCGGCCATTTCCAGGGCTGTAGATTCTGGCAGCATTTCAATCGCCTCATGGATTTGCTTATTTTTTAACGTGAACCATCTGGTTAGTTAGAATAATATCTTTGCATGCAAGAAATACTTTGGTGGTAAGAATTCAGTTTTGAGTGACCCAAAGGTATTTCCTCCAGCAAGGAGATTTTCCCCAGCTAGGTGTCTATCACAGGGCTTCATCAGTATTTCTTGGACCAGTGTTAAAAGTCCAGGTTGAAAAAATTATGCTTTTTAAAATGAGTTCCATTTGCAGTTTTTAGATGACCCTGACTAAGGAGGTTGTTCTTTTTTTTTTTTTAAGAAAGGGCATGTAGGCAAACAGTCATCTTTGTTTTCATCTCGGAGAATTTCTTGTGGGAATAGGATGTACAACATGGCATTCTAGCACAGCTGGGGGGAAGAAGAATGAGAATTTAGAGAGATTTGCACCCTGTCACGGAGGTCTGAACTGTGCCTTTTCAGTCTTTGAACACAAGGTCATGGGCATCTGCATTGATTTAGTTTAACATAATCCAGGAGTTTTTAATCGCATTTCAGGCTATTAAACGAGTGAGAAGAGAATCACTGGAATTTAGCTTCATAACTCCCCTGTAAACAAAGTTTTTAACCTCATATCAAGATAAAAATAAATTAAAGTAGCTGATTAGCAGGAGATTTTCCATCAGAATTTGATCATCCTCCTCTCTACATATTAAAGTCAGATTTTTGTGCTATTTTTCCCCATTTGCAAACAAAGATTGCAGAGTTTTCTTCAGAATTAGATTTTTTCTTTTCACTCAAGCTCTGCCCAGCCTCACCAGAATAACCTGCCTGATTCTGGGTTGGAGACAGGAAAGATTATTTTTGAAAGAAAAAGGGAGGAAGAAGGGAGGGGATAAAAAATCAGAAGTTTGCTGAGCAAAAATAGATTTTGTGATGTGTGTTTGTTCCAAGATTCCCCATCGAAAATCCACCTTGGATCAGTCTATACCATAAACATGAATGTACTAATGGGACTCAACAGTCTGAGCAAAAATGTGTCTGTGGACAAATTCTCTGTTGTCCCTGTAACGCCACCTCCCTTCTGCCGTGGCCCAAATCATCTCCTCTCTTTTACACAGCATTTACACCTCCCAGCATCATCTCACACACTTTGCATTGTCCCACAGTGTCATGTGGACTTGTGACACTGCACAGACCTGAGTTTTCCTGGGGCGGAAGGAGATGCTGCTGAGGAGCTCAGAGCCACCCAGGCTGGAGGGAACCTGCAGGTGCCACACAGCTGGTGCCACTGCCAGCCCAAACCAGCTCAGTGCCCCAGAGCCCTGAGAGCTGAAACTCATTGCCAAGGCACAGGGCTCTGTAGGAAGGCTGTGCACTGACCTTTAAATTCCTTAATTTGTCCAAGTGAAGGTGAGGACCAGGTCTGCTTTTATAGGAACTGGATCGTTCATTTGTAAGGTATTTGCTTGCAATACACTTTGAGTATAATAATCTCCTGGTGATTTCTTGCCTGGTTTTATTCAAACAAATCACTGTAATCGTAGAGATGTGCATTGATATGGGAAAACTTCATTCAGCTGGAAGCATCTTGCTGATTGAAAGTAAATCATCTTAGGTAAAACAGAAACAGTATGGGTTTTATTTTCTCTGGTAGGCAGTTGGAAGTTTATGAGTGTGTCTTTCACAGTGATGCAGACAGTTTGAAGCCACACAAGGGTCCCTGAATTTTGCAGGAAATATTTCAGAGGCATTGGCTTGAGGTTTTGGAGCGATGACAAAGGGCAGGAGACGAGACAGGGCTGTGTCAGTTGGGGTACGAGAACCTGCATGTGAAGCTGTAAAAGGGATGAAAAATGCTGAGCACTGGAAGCAAGAGGTGGTGTCCACAAATCTTCAGTGCTGTGCATGCCGTTCCCTCCGTCTGGCACAGAAAGGACAAGTTTAGTAAGACTAAATGCCTTCAGGTCAGCCATGTTTAAGGAAATTCTTAGTACATACTTATAGGCGCCATCTCAGAAACACAAACATTTCTCCTTGAGAGCTCTGGGGGGGCAGGTGAGGCACCAGAAGACAGGAAAAAAATGTAAACATGGTGTCTCTCTCTAAATATAGAAGGAGAAAAGAAGAGTAAGAATTATAGACCAGTCAACTTCTAGAAGCTTTCAAGAGAATTGAACTATCAATCATATAATTTCCAACCACCTAGGAGATAAAAAGGGAGATGAGTGACATACAGCATAGATTATACAAAAATGAGGCATGTTAAACTAGTCTCATTTGATTTCTCTAGCAGAAGTAGGAGAGTAATAGTTGGTGCCATATCTAGATTTTGGGAAGGGTTTGTCAGAGTCCCACTGGATTTTTTAAAAGTGACCTGGAAAAATAGTGCAGATAAACCTACTATAAGTCTTACATAAAAATGGGTGAGTAGCACAACTCATTCCCAAAGTATGCAGTTATCAGTGGCTTATGGTCAGAGCAGAGGACTGTCAGTCAGGATTCCATTGGGGTCTGTGTCAATTTCCTTCTAAATTTTCATCAGTGAAAAATGGATGGAAATACATCATTACTTACCCCTGGCAGTGATATGGACCTGGGAGAGGTGCTTCAGCACATCAGAGAATAAACTTTACAGCTTCAAATGATCTTGGCAGACTGGAGATGTGAGGACTGGGTCTAGTCTGTGCCACTGTGCTTCAAAAAAGAGAAGGAGGACCTGCTTGGAGAAGGTGTAGGGAAGTGTCAGCATGTTGACTAAACCTGGCTCAGGCTGGAAGGGCTGGAAGGAAAACAGAATAGCTTGGCTGGAACTGATGTACGGGAATGAGAATGACTGTGGCCTCTGCTCCAGGAAGTTTTCAGGATGATGGACAAGTATTTCCCTCAGGAGTGACCTGGGCAAACTGGCTCCTTGGTGGGATCAGCCCCTAGCTGGGGTCCAGCCCTGCTGCCCTGGAGCTGTCGTGGGCTTTGCTGAGAGCCGCTGTTCCACAGCCGCAGGGGCCGGGGCTGTCAGCAGGGACAGGCGGCGAAACCGCCTCTGGCTTTGCCTTCCTGGTGCATCCGTTGTGTAGTGAAAGGCTGAAGGCACGTAAGTGCTTTGTTGAATGGAAGCCAAAGCAAGCTGCTACACAGAATGCACCCCCTGTTTCCAAGTATTTCATTTATTTTGTAATTAAGCAATAATTGCTGAGGAACTGGGCACTTCTTCAGGATTAACGACTTGCTGGGGGATGGCAGAAGATCTGATCTGTGGTGGAACCATTTTCTCCAGCAAATACCTGCCTGTTACTGCCATTCTGAAATGAGTACAACACCACAACATGCCAACATATGGGTTTGGCTGTGAGCAGCTGAGGGATGGGGAGCAGGCATTAATGGCTGCCTTAGGCAATCAGGTTGCTTCCGTTGTCTCTCACCATTCCATTCAGAGCACAGTGTTTTATTAGTCACTTGGTGAATGAAATGGCTTTTTAATTGCTCAGAATGACTTTTTTTTTTAAATTACAGCGCTTTCTCCCCTCTCCACAGCCCCTGGGGATCCTCTTAAATCCCTTTTCTTCCTTTGCCCTGGAGGAACCAGTTCCAGTGTGGCAAAGAGGAACCTGCCTGCAGCAGTTTCTTTTGTAATTGGACACTGGGAAAAATATATGCCATTTAGAAAACAGAGGATTCACATTTTTGGTGCTGAAAACCCTCTGCTCCCATAATTTGCAGGTTGATTAGGGAGTAGCCCTGTCTAAACCTGTAAAAAGTTTACAGTCTTGGTGTGCTGCTCACTTCTGTTAGTTCCCACACCTGTATGTTCTTAATGGTCACAGCTCACCACAGCACACAAACCCCACTGCTTCTCATGTCCTGTGGCACCAAGAGCTGGCTCAAGCCATGTCCCATAGCAAGATACCTCCCAGGAATAGTGTTGGAGCTTTAAATGTCCTGCAGACAGTAAAGCACAACAGCAGGCGAGAAGGAAAGTGTATCCCAAACAGGTGAGTGGCAGCATGAACATTTCCAAAGGACTATGGAAAAAGCTGCTACAGGACTGGAGCATCAGATCACCAAGGCAAGCAAATGGAGAAAAATGTGAAAAGCATATAGGACAATAAACCAGTTCACAGTGTCCTAACAGGCTTTGGAACAGGAGTCAGGGGGAATTTGCTCACTTAAACATTAGGTAATGTGCTCACTGCATGATTGATTAATCCACAGGTACTTTCTACAGCAAAACTTCCATGCTGGCACCCACCGTGCTGCTTTCAGTCACCATGGCTGCCTTCTGGAGAGATTTCACACAGGAACAATTGGGGTGTTTTTTCTCTATGTCCTCTCTGCTCCCTTTGAAAGTACCAGTTTTACTTCTGTGTTTGAACGACAGCAGCATTGTTGCCCAGCCTCAGTGTGTTCACTGAGGGATCCCAGAGCCACTCTCCATCCCTTAATTCTGCCCCTTCAGCACAAGGAGCCCTGTTTCTCTATAGGGAACTCACTGGCTTGGAGTATTTAGAAGTGAAAATGTCAGGCACCAACTTCGGGGCACAATGCTAAAAATGGTTTAAACTCTAAGGAAGACCAGAAACCAAAGCTCACTTCTTTCCCCATACAGATGTTCTGCCCTCTTTTTGCCTTCTGAATTCCTGAGTTGATGCCTGTCAGTAAAAGCCAGAAACAAATCCAGCCCAAGCTGTGGACATCACTCCCATTTCCTCCAGCCTGGACCAAGCAAATTTCAGCAGCATCCTCTTGAGGCCATTACACTGTCCCTTGTGCCTGTCCTCACCCTATTCTTTTCCTCCTCTTATGTTTCCTTCTCTTAGTTGCCCAAAATCCAGCATTAAATGTTGCTTGCCCCAAAATCCAGCTGCGTGCCAACCATCCAGAAAGAGTGAATTATTCCTGGTGATGCTTTCAGGAACCACCTGCCTGCCTCCCTGCTCTGCTGTGCTTCTTGCTGTCATGCTCAGAGCTGGGAGGAAGCAGTGCTGTACAATCTCTCTTGAATTCAAACAGAATTGATGCAGATCCTTTTGCCTTGTGCCACCCATAACTCTTTGGGTTGACTGCTCCTTTTGGCAAAGAACACATTTCCCAGAAGTTCAGCAACTTGTCTGAGTAACAGTAAATGATCCATGAGATCAGTGCTGATACATGGCTCAGCTGCCCCACCTCCTTCCCCATCATTCAAATGCTACTGTTCCAAACCTCACCACAATCACTGGATTCACAGAAAATAAAAGCTACAGAGTGCAAGATCTGCTGTTGCCCGTAACTCCATCAAAAGCTATCAGGTTTTTTTTGGGCAAACTGGCAAGTCTGGATTTACTAAGTCAGCGAGGTTCTCATCCACCCCTGTTCTCCTCAGCTTAGGTGAGGGGAGCCAGCAGCCCCCTGTGATGTTTCCAGCACACCAGACCATTTGCCTTTGCTGGAGGGTACACAAGCAGGGGGCTCTGCCCAGTTTCGCAGATCAGTAGCTTAAAAATTTCCTGGTCACCAATTGATTTGAAGTATTGTCTGTCTGAGGCTGTCTTTGCTTGTAGTCATGTTTTTTCCAGGACTCATGGTTTGCTAAGCAGCTCCTCCCAGGAGCTCAGTGTTCAGTGTTAAGTAAGCAAAGGTTGTGGTGGGGACAGCGGAGAGTCAGTCATTTGTGTTAGAAAACCTTTCTGTGAGCTTCACATTAGGGGAAGGAGATCTCTGTCTTGGTCAGCATGTTTCTATCAGCCTTGTTCTTCATGTAGTCATCTGTTAATAACACTGGGCTGGCATCCAGCCCCATTCTCCATCCCAGCTCTGTATCTATTGCAAGCTCACAGTGTGAGCTAGTGCTCCCTCTCTCCCAGGGGATGCCAGCACTTATTGGGACCTTTGATGGTGTGTATCTGATTTAGAAAAAGAAGGAATCAAAAATCCTATTACAGAAAGGGTGCTAGGTTTTATCAGAGACCAGATCTGTTACTGAAGGCCCTCTGTTGTCAAGTGACATCTGAGGATGAGCAAACAAGGATTTCATTTTAGCCAAGCAGATCATCCTCTCTTCCGGCATTTAAGACATAACTTATATCTTCACTGGGAAGAATTATTGTCAAACACAATTAGTTCTGCAAATCCTAGTTGTTTTTGAAGATACATCCAGTCTTGGTTCTGGAGCTACTTAGAGATGAATAAATTACAGGGGTCACTCTTCTGACCTGAGCAAGGGACTGCAATAACTTGCTCCATCAAATAGTTCGTTTGCATGGTTCAGGAGAGAACAATGCACAGAGCATCCAGCACACAGTGCTGGTAGTACTGTGGGTCACATTCCCTTCTTGCTTGGGGAAAGGATAGCATACATGCCTTGAGGCAAAAAAAATTTCAGCACTTATTTTAAAGGAGAGAGAAGGAGAGGGGTGGAAGTGTGGAGGGTAAGTATTTTAAGTGCTTCATAACTGAGACACTTCCCCACTCTGTGCCTGAGTCCCCGTGTGTACAGGGGTATTTCAGATCTGGTTCCTTTTGCAAGGCACCCCAGGGGTTACTACTACTCAACGGACTAGGCAAGAACTAGAGGGTGTCTATCGCTTGTTTCGGTGGTTAAGATCTGATCTGATGGTCGTTTGTCCACATTGAACATACTTCCATAGACCTTGACTGCGAAGGTAATGTAGGACCTGGAAACATCCCCCCTGTGATTGCTGAGCATGCAAACACGAGGTGCTTCAGGCTTCAGCATTTACAGTTCATTTGGGAAGGAGGTACCATATGCACCAACTGTGCACAAAACCTTCTTGATAAAGAGCAAAAGGGATGCTAATTCCAGCACTGGGCTCAGACACACTACTGGTGAACAACCAGAAAGGTTTAAAAAGAAATGCTGACTAAATCAAGCCAGCAGATGTGCTCTTCAGAAGAGCACAGCTGTCTTTTAAATGTCTCTCCCACTGAAATTACATTCTCAAGAGTTTTTTTGTCCTTTGCATTTTCTTCAGGATCATCCATGAGGATGGCTTCTCTGGAGAAGACGTGAAGCAGTACAAGCCAGTGGTCTACAGCAACACTATACAGTCACTGGCAGCTATTGTCCGTGCCATGGATACCTTGGGCATTGAGTACGGCGATAAGGAACGACGGGTGAGTTAAAACCACCACTGCTTGGGTGCAGACAGGGAGCACCCAGACACTCCACACCATGAACAGGAGGCATTTGCACAGCCTCAATGCCTTAGAGGGATAAGGAGGGAGGGGAGATTTACATCACTGTTGTATGCCTCTTGCACATGCATTTTGTACAACAGAGACACAATTGCATGTGATGTGCCATTTGTACACTTAGGCTGGGAAGTGTAGCCCTGGGAACCACTGTGTTACAAAAGCCACAGTCTCTCATGCCCTGGCACTAGTGAGGCCATGGAAGAAAAATAATCTGTTGTCTAGGGATAGCCTAGACAGATCTACTGATAGATTTGAGAAAACAGTGAGAACATGTGTCCTGTGTCCTGTCTCCTGTGCATGTGCTGGACACACAGGCTGCATGGACTGATGAATCAGAGAGAAGTCTTGCTGCCATTCAAAGCCCTTCCACCAGCCTGCTAATGTAGAAAAGCTTTTAGGATTAACTTGATTGGGGCTTGACTGGCTTCCACTCACACATCCCCCATTTAAGTGTACTCAAACAGCAATTTCAGTTGCAAACAACGGGATGTATTACTTCAGCGAGGTTGGTATGGACAGGATCTTAGGCAGCAGCATTGGCATCTGTCTTATCAGAACAGCTATGTGGTGCTTGGCAGCCTTCTTGTACCACACACCTAGGCCAGCCTGTCCTTTTACAGTTGCTAGTCTGTGATTACTTTCATCAGCTCCCTATTTTTAAACAGTGGCTCCTCTGTGAGGTACCCCTGCCAGCCTCTGCCTTGCCTTACTGCGTTTCTGGCTCAGACCAAGCCCACACAGGGGAACTCAGAACCCTAGAGTAAAGTCAAAACCACCCCTTTTGCATGCTTCAATCCCAGAGAAGATAAAACTACTTGGTTTCACTGGAAATAAAGTAATTTCAAATTAAAGACCTGGTAAAGGCAAAGTCCTATATGCCAATGAGTTTGTCATGACTATTTTTAGGTATCTATCAAATGACAGATGTACAACATACTCCAAACTCCTTATCAGAAGGTTGATAATAAAAGCATTCACTAGAAGGGATGCCAAAATCCTGCTGTGGTGTTACTGTATGAGGAGGTACCTTATTTCCCCAATCACAAAGGTGTACTTTGATTTCTTTGCATCTAGGGATTTTCCCGTAGGAACTCTAAATCCTGGAGACATTTCCATCCCAAACGTGGAGATGATACCATAATGGAGTTCTTGTGAGCTTGCCGAGAACTAATGCTGATGGCTTTCAAACTGAATACATTAATCTGTTGATTACTCAGTGACTCAGCTCTCAGCAAGGCAACGCATCTCGCTCAGCTAAAGCCTATGCCTAGGAAAACAGAAACAAGTCATTCTCCGTGTCTGATAAATAGCTGTGGCAGACAGCTTTAAAATGTAAAATTCTTTTTTTTTTTTTTAAACGCCTAAAGTCCTAATTTGAGGAGGGAAAACTCATCTCTGCTTTAGTGCCAGGCCTGGCACATTACAGGGTGTGGGGGAGGAGAGCTGTTATCAGGACTGCCAGGAACGAGAGGTGGAGTACTGGGCTGAACAAAATGTTGTGTCCGTTCATATTCCTGTGGAACAGATGCCAAATGTTCCTAGGGTTGTACAATAACTCAGGCTGGAGAGGAGCTGAGGATGTGTCAAGCCCAACCCCTGCTCAGGTAAAGTCTCAGGTCAAACCAGGTTGCTCAGGGCTCTACCCAGTTTGGTCTGAAATCATTCAAGGATGGAGACTGCACACCCTCTTTAGGCAACCTGCTCCACTGCTCTTACAGTCCTCATGATGTAGAAGTTTCTCCTTATGTCTAGCGTGAACCACTGTTGTTTCAATTTGTGCTTTATGGCAGTAGAGATCTTGTGTTATGCTTTGCAAAGTAAAAAGTAAATTAGATTAAGTTCTCCCCAGCCTAGTTTCCCTTAAGATGTCGTTCTGGAGGAATTACTCCTGTCCTACAATGGTGTCATGCTGACTGTGTGGGACAAGCCTGCCACAAACCACTATAAACCAAACCAGTGTCTAGGAGGCTGATTCAGTGTATCTGTTCCCTTCATAGATGGCAGAAGTATTTCTTCATGCAGCAGCATTCAAAGGGGAAGGAAGCCAAGTCTCTCAGGCTGTGATCTTCCACTTGCTCCTTTCTCTTAGGCACATAAAGTTGCTGGTATTAGTATGAAATAGTATTTATTTTAATCTTACAAAGAAGCACATGGCTTCTGCTGCCCTGCTTTTGTTATTAATGCACAGCTGCTATAAAGAGAGGCCATTAAACAGGCGATTTGTTGAGTATTATGCTACGGGGTTCATCCCTTTTCAGGCAAAGCTTTTCTATCTTAAAAGTCATTCCTCAGCCAAGGGTTTCCAATGCAAATCTTTTAGTGGGGGATTTTCCCCTACTCATCACTTAAGTACCCAAGAGAAGGGAGCTCAGGGAGGGGAGCCAGGGCTTTGGCTGCTCCAGCCTGATTCAGCAGCAGGGAAGGAGGGGACTTGGGCCTGGGACAGGTTTTTCCCCAGAGACTACTTGGCTGTTACTGCTTCCCCCATCCCACTTTCTGGGAGATAGATCTGCACCGTATCCCTTCCAAATGGCACCCTGACCGTGTTCAAAGTGAAAAAACCCCTCCCCTACTTAATAAATGCATTTTGTTATTGAGAGAAAATAACCAAATCCTCTCACTGTTCTTGTTTTTCTCCTGCCCATAATTGTAACTCCGGTATTTAGTCTAATAGAAATGAAAAGACTAATTTAATCTAATAGAAGGGTAAGACTAAGCCCCCTTGCTTTTGGCGGTCAAAGCGAGATCAGTGTTGGAAATAGGACCTCAAAAGACAAAATAAGTCACAAAAAGCTTATGCTTCAGGTCTCGCTGACCCTCTCTGCTGATAAGGACGTGTCCCCAGGTTGAGAACAAAACAGTCTGCGTGTCAGATTTCACTCTTATGCGTGCTCCTTGTCCAGGGCTGCGGATTTTGCAGCTGTACCCAGCTCACGAAAGGTTCATGGCCTGGGCAGCACCCAGGTCCTTGTTTCATGACCTTCAGCACGAGAGACAGGAGCACATCCTGCCAGCTCACAGCACGTTATCACATGCACACAGCATGGAAGGCCAGGCTGAAACTGCAGAAAAGCTGTGCAAGTGCAAAGTCACAAATTCTTCATGTCTTACAAGAGGGTGGGCAGAAAAGGAGCAGTCAGTGAGGAGACAGGAGCCAGCTGCAGGAGAGGTGGCATCTGTGGGTGCTGCTCATCTCCAGAGCCACCTCTGCCCTGGCTCTGGATCCCTGACAAGCCAAGGGGTTACACACAGGAAGAGAGACAGGGGCTTAGTCTCGCCTGCCTACTCAGGACTCTCCAGCTGGTCTGTAGGGCAGTACTCAGCCCTTACCTTGATAATCAGATTAACAGGCAGGAAAGAGTTAGGCTGTAACATGTAGCCTGTGGATTAAATGGTCCTCTAAAGTGCAAATGTATTAATAAAACAAGCTCCTCACTGATTCCATTTCAGTGTACTCAGGCAGAGCAAATGGGAAATGGAGGTTTGAAACCAGGAATCTAGAAGTCAGTCCAAGTGTTTGGAAAGGATCAAGCAGGAAGGGCAGGGTAAGGATGGATTTTCATATTTCTGTTTGAAAATCTGGTTCCGAAGTCTGGCTTCAGAAACTCCAGCCAGAAGAAGCATAAAGTGTCTTCCTCTGTGGGTCAAGGCTGACCCCAGAACCTGCTTGGAAATGCAGACTTGCAATCCCACTTGAGTGAAATGCCAGAGCTGCTGCCAGGCTGGGGGGCCTGGGGGTGTGTCTTCAGGTTGGATTGGTCCCAGGCTGCAATGGGCATCCTGCCCTGTGCAGACTGGTATGAAAGCAGCTGTAGAGCATGCTCACATTTTCATAAAGCAGATAGAAACAGGCTGAAATTGTTCAGAAAGTACTCAACAGAGAATGCAAATATCAGTTGCATGGCTCACATCCAAGTGTCTGAGGCGAGAGGTCATAGGTTTAGCACTTGGGGTCCAGAGGTGGCAGGCAGTGACCTTCACATCAAACTTTTTCCCAGTGTGAGTCTGGACATGTCTCTGCTTCAGCTATGAACGGGAAAACTAAAAAGCTGCTAAAGTGTTAAAATATTTTGATTTTCTTTCGGACTTTGTAGCAAAATGTGTCTGTGGTGACCTTCCTCTGTGTACAGTCTGCAGCTCCTGAACTGTGAGCCAAACAAAGATGTGCTGGGACATTTTAAAATACTGGCTAGTAGCCTTAAAAAAACCCCTTCTGTGGCTTAATTGAACAGCCCACCCGGGGTGGCTGGCAAAGAGGTCCGTGTCAAATCTGCTTCTGAACAGAGAGGTGCCTGTAGAAACCTGGTGCCTCCAGCCCCTTCCCCTCTGCACATGCCAAAAGGGGATTTTAGGAGCTGCCGTCTTCCTCGCATTCTTTCTTGGCAGTGGCAGGAGCAAAGTTGCAGCTGCTGTCACCTGCCGCCTTCCAGGCGCTGGAGGGGAGCATTGTGGGGGAGGATCTCTCTTTCATAAGATCTGCTCCTGCCTAACTGGCTTTTTGTACTTGTGAGCTCAAGATATTGTGCTACTTCATTTGAGTCAGGTATCTGTTTAGACCAGCTGGCTCCTACTGTGTGTCCCCAGCCCAAGCTCTCTCAGAAATGCAAAAAGGCTGCTAATAACTTCGAGGAGGGCAGGTGAGGTTAATCAGGCACTGCTGTGCTGGTAGGAAGCCTCTGTTAGCTACCTGGGTCATCTAGGGAATGGACACAGGATTCCTGGGCTTGTGCTGCTTGACTGAGGATGCAGCCAGTCCTTGCTGATCAGCTGGTGTGTGAGTGATGGGAGCTTAGGGCTGCTTTATAGAAGAGCAGAATGGAATGGAAGAAAAGGGAAAAAAGAATAAAGAGGTGGCACTAGACATGCCATTTTTAACCTGGTGTCAGCATTTGTCCAGATATCCAGCTGCAGACAATGTCTACTTGCAATAGTCACAGTTCACATATAATCATATTTGCTGTGCTGTATCAGACCCAGTAGAAATCCCCAAGTAACAGTCCTGGACTGTCAATTTTCCATTAAGGCTGAAGCCATCTTTCTCACACACCTCCCTCTTAGTCCTTCCACATATCACATTTTAGTTACCATTATTCATGTTTCTAAGGGGTGGGGCAGGGCATTTCTTGAGAGGTGGGAAACATGAAACAGAGAGGAAAGTGCCTGTTATTGTCACAGCCTGCCTTGTTGCCAGGGAGATGGTTGGCTCATTCAAGAAACGCTTGTGGTTGCCGGCCAAGATGGCCAATGTATTTGGAATCTTTGCTGCAAAATGAGGGTGTGGGAGAAAAAGGGGAACAGCAAAGAACAAGGGAAAGCCCAGAGTAAGCTCTGCCTGCATGGTCACAGGGCATGACCCACATGCCTCACAGCACCATCTCTGGAGTCTCTCTAACCAAAGCAGCAGCTTCTACATTCCACTAATATCCTAATATCCACTAATTTCCTCCTTTCAAAACCCCTTGAGCCCCTGAAAATATAAGATCTTTTCTAATAAATAGTAGCAGTAAATTAACAGCAGAGCACAAAGGCAGTTTATGGTAGCACTTTATGCCAGCTGAAAGAGTTTGGAATGGTCTACTTCCATGCCTTGGCTTTTCCTCCAGCGCTGGAAAATGCTGCGGCCCGAGCCATGCCCTGGTGGGCCACAGGTGGGAACTCTCGGTCCTCTTCTGGGTTTTCAGTCCAGAGCAGGTTCAAAACCGTTCCAAAAAATAGAACAAAAACACAGTCCAGGGAACTTCTCTGCCTCAGCTAGCTAAAACTAACTAAAAAGTGAAGGAGAGCTCTCTCCAGCCGTCCACTGCAGACGACACCATCCAGGAGAAGGATGCGGGGCAGCGAGTGCAGTTCCTGATAACAAACTCTGGCGCTTCTTCTCTCCCCCGCTTCGCTCTCAGGGCCAGTCTTAAAGATGCAGAACTCAACACCCAGTACAAACAGACACATGATTGGGGATACAAGCATCACAAAGTCACTCCAGGACAGCTCTGCCTCTTAGGGAGAATCAAACTCTGTCATAACCAGAAGGGATCCCAGCCAAGTCAGCTGAGACCTGTGGCTGGACCTGGGAGACCTTACTTTGTAGCAGCAGCAGCAGCAGCAGCAGCAGCAGTACGGCTGAAGTCATGATCATCAAGTCTATAACATACAGTGATCTTCATGTGGCATAAAAGATCCCCCAGAACCAGTGTCTGCTTTGCTATACTCATGCTGCTAATAGAGATAGTGATCAGAAATGAGAAAAAGCTGCTGGAGTCATGGCTATAAACACATCATGGCCAGAAAATTTAGTAGTAATAGTAGAAACAGCTGGATGCTCTAGGCAAGCGACTGAACCACATGGCCAGTGCTGCACCAGAGGCTGTACCAGTAACCTTTCTTTCAGCAGAAGACTGTCAATCACTCACAAGAGCTCTGAAAACCAAAACTTCCCCAGGGTGGCCCAATGTACAGTTTTAGTTAAAATTCCTAAAGAATGAAAAAGACGGCTTGAAATGGATCCAGAAGGAGGCAGGGGAGAGTGGGCGGCAGTCGCGTAGCACGTTGGAAACGCGCATCGTGTGGAAGGCAGCTCGCTGGAAGGTGCCACCTTGCTGAGTGTTAATGTGCCAGCTTGATGTTTTTCACATTGGTCCTGTTTCAGGATGATATCCATGGTGTTGGCATGGCAACCCTCAATCTAAAGTAAACACTGGGTCTGCTTTTTGGGTTCTCCTGGACGCTGATGGTGAATGGGACAGAGTGGAATAGAAGTTCATCTGGTCTTCCAGTCCCTCTGTGCAGTCAGAAATCTGTTCCTAAGAAAGATATTTCTGGGGAAAAAAGTATTGTGAAGCACTTCAGAGTCATTTCTAAGAGAGCCAGATGAGAATAAGAGATATGGTCACACCTTAAAATGCCACCAGATCTGTTTCTTTGGTGAACACTTGGCATCAGCCAGGCACTGTAGGTTGGTGATACTTGCTGTCCATGCTGCCTTCCTAATTCTGAGATTAGTCTTTTAGCTAAATGTCCTACAAAAGCACTGACCAGAAATCCCATCAATTAAAACTAGCCTTTTAATTTTCTTTTGAAGAAAGGCAGAAGATAAAGAGATGTCTCAAGGGATCATTGATAAGAGAGAGACCACAGTCACCTCTTTCCAACTCCAAGCTCCAGACTGAGTCTAATCACATCTTTCACCACCTAAGAAGGCTTTAAAAAAGATGGTGCCAGAGTATTCCCAGAGAGACACACTGAGAGGACAAGGTAGCAGTCTCTGGTGCCTTGAGAAGGCACCAGAAGAGGGAATTAAAGTCAGAGATGAGCTTGGGCTCAGAGTGCTTTCCCTCTTCTCTCCATGGTATCAGGAGAGATCAGGGCAGTCTGCACTTGAAGGACTACCCATCCCTTTGGGTATTAGATGAGTGGAGTGACAAGAGAGGTTTGAGGATGTTGGTGGATGGGAGGATCAGTGAAAATAGAAAATACTCAAAAAGTAATTTTTAAACTATGGATATTGCCTTTCTCTTCAGCCAACCACCAGCAGAAGAGCATCTCTAATGAGTTCTCCTGGCACTGTCTGCTCCCTGGATGGTGGAAGACACAGCCTCTTCAGGTGCAAATCCATCTTTAGAGATGTTAGTTTTTTCATGGTGCTTCTGCCATTTCAGGCTTGATTTCTGAGGAATTAACAGTCCTAGTCCTCCAAAGCATCCTTGAAAAGGATCCTCACCTCCCCTAAAACTGTCCAACAATCCTGTTCACCTGTGAAAATGCAGACCCTGTGCCATAGGGAGGTTCCCCCTTCTTGTGTGCAAGCTCTCTCTTTTCACTGAGAGAGGGATGTATTTTTCCTCCATGAGCTTTATGTGTTTGGTACTGATTTTTTGGATGATGCAGGGAATATTTTTACTTTTAAAAGAGAAAAAAAACCCCACCCATTCCTGTTCCTTGGGAGAAGGGCTGCCTGCCTTCCCCTGGATTTGTTATACCTGAGATTTGTTATTCAAACACAGCCGCAGTTAGGGCTGCCAGGGCCATGGTGTGACAGGGAAAAGGCACAGAGGGGAGACTGAAGCAGACATGGGACTGTAATATTTGTGGCAAATTAACGAGGTGGAGTGCTGCTTTCCATTCCCACAAGATACTGATGGAAGACTGCTTCTCTGGGAGCCCCTGGGAAGCACCAGAGTGGGACAGCACAAAAGACAAAGTGCTCTAAAATATTTGGCAGATGGAGCAGAGCCCTGAGAAGGGGAAAGCCTTGTTGCTTGAAAAGGGGCTTCCTGGCAGCTCCTGGGTCCAGGGTCAGGAGAGAGCTGGCTGCACACCCCATTCACTCCTTCTTGGTGGATGGCACAGTCAGGCCAAGGCAGATTCCATCTTACTGGAAGGGGCTCAGTGCAGCCACTTCCCACAGAGCAGGGGGCCGTGGCCTTGCCCTGGGCAGCCTCTGGTGTTGGTGAACACAGGCAGATACCATCTGTCCTTCCCTAGAGTCTTTCTGTCCTTAAAGGGATTGAAGCCAGGACAAAAAAATACATCCAGGTGTTTGATGTACTCTCAATGGGGGCACTGAAATTAAACACTGGCATGGCAGAGGCTTCAAAGATGCCAGTACATGTTCCTGACTGCATGGGTGACCAGGCACTTGCTGAAATCCTTCCAGAAAGCCACCACCGTGTTTGAGACTGGAGTTCAGGTTGCATCTGGCCACAGCCTTGCGAAGTCAGCTCTCCAAGCAGCAATTGCAGATAACTACTAACTACTCAGCACATTTCAAATACATGTCAGTTATTAAGTAGATTTATTTCCATCTCTTCTGGGAAATGTTGGGAAGCACTGCTGAGTCACGCTGCTTACTCACCAGTTTTAGGAAAGCCATTAAAAATATTTATTTTCCACATGCCTTCTATGATTTTCCTAATATTTTAATGTCTCCAGATGTAAAATGAAAACATTTGTATGGGGTATTCCTGGCCTAAACTGATCTCGGATGCATAATTCATAGAAAGGCATAAAACAAGAGATCTATCCCTTGGCTCTGTTGCATGATGCTTATTCAAGGATGGTGGTGAGTGGTAGTCTTTGCTCCAAAATAGCAGGACCACAGGCAGGCTGGGCTTGACACAGCTTGGGATGGAGGAAGGAGAGTGTGAGCAGCTGCTTTGCTCTGCCCAAACACATGGGAGAGGAGGGACACAGAACATGGAACATATTCCTCACTTACAGCAGATGCTCATAAATTCATGACACAATATTCTGCCACAGTCTGCTCTGGCCAGAGACCCCAAAACAATTCAGCCCCCAAGGGACACAATGTCAGGTGCCCTCGCGGGAGCGCCAGGGCCGAGGGCACCCTGAACCTGGGTGCTCGGCCACCTCGCACTCTGGGAGAGCAGGTTTCACTGTCAGCTTCAGCAGGGAGGTGTGTGAAGGCCTCGCTGACAGCCCACTCCTTCACACCCTGAAATGAACCCAGACAAGGGAACACACTGGAGCACAGGAGCCATTTCATGGCCTGTGGCTGTGAAGTCCCATCCTTCCAAACGGGGAATTTTGCTGAGCTGGTGAGGCAAGGACACAGAGCTCCCAGCTGATTGCTGCCCTTAAGGAAGCTAAAATGTGCCAATGCTGTGCCCAAGCCTCACACCATCCAAGGAGAGTCCTGTCCCTCCAAAGCAAGCAGCTACTTCTTGTAGGCTGGATCAGCCAGCTGGGGAGAGAGTGCAACCACTGCCTTCTCTCACAGAGAGGCAAGGGTGATGGTGGCACCTCAAATGTGTCCCTTGCACTGCATCAGTCATGGGGATGGCAGAATGTCTGCTACACATGAAGACTTTATTACCCGAATACGGGTTTTACTGAGGCTATTAATCAGTATTGTGTACCTTGGTAATAACTGATTAAAGATACCACAAGGGAACTCATTTAACAGCTGCAATTACTGCTTTGACCTCAGCCTCACTCACTGAGTCTGATGTGAGGGTGCCTGGCAGTGCAGCAGGGACCAGCCTCACCCAGGGCTGCAGGAGCTCAAAGATGCCATTCACCCAGGTCAGAATTGCTGTGGCAGGTGACTGGGCAGGAATTCTTGGTGTTTCATTGAAAGGAAGGAAAGAATCAAGCTCCACATGAAGGTTAGAAACAAAAAAGCCTCAAGATCTGCTGTGAAATAGTATCATTTTGCACCTTGGCAATGTTTAGGTCAAAGTCAGAGAGAAAATGTGGAGGAAAAAAGTGCAGGATACATGATTTAGCCTGTGTCTGGTTTAGGGTTTTTGATAGATAGTCCCTGGGGGCCCCAGGACAGCTCATTCTCCCCCAGTAGAGACCCACATCTGCGTCACGTCACCCCCGAATCGCTCCAGGCAGCGCAGCACATCTCTTCCCAGTGTCAAAACCCACTCAGGAGCCAAAGAAAATCTCACCCACAGGCTTTGAACACATTTCCTCCTTTTTGCTGTGCTATTCCTTTTCCAGGGCTGTAGGAGTTTCTGGTTTGCAACACTTTGTATCTGTGTTGATGGTGAGGCTGTTGCTAGATACTTTTCCCTTACTAAGAAATGTTGGCTGTGTATAATTAAGTCCTCATTTGCCTACAGATTGGTTTAAGACTAGATTAACTCCATTGATTATAGGGGAATTACTCTTGATTTACACTGAGATCATGAGAATGATGACTCAAGGGACACACAGGAGCAATCCTACAGGAAATGCTCAGGATAGCTACATGGTTATCACCCACCTTTCTGTTTGGAACCTCCCTGAGAAGATGTTTATTCCTTTACGTGAAGAGGGTTACTAAGTCAATCTTACATGCTGAATATACCTTACAGATGTTCAGTTGGGTATTCAGGTATGGTCACAGTTACTCCTTAGTTAGTCTGACAGTAAAACTGGAGCAAGAGAAATTGTCACCCAGAGAAATTGTCACTTCTGGTTTGATGAGATTTTACCAGTAGGGATTGGAGGGGACTGTACTGCACGGAGGAAAAGGAGCATCCAGTAACAAGAGAGGATAGAAACAGAATTACTTCTCCAAAATAACCCTTTACATGTTTGAGAAGGAAAGAGGGTCCTGTGTTGCTCCCTTCTAACTGCCAGCATCTGCTGTGCTCCAGAGGAGAAAGCTGATTGCCCAGTCCTCCTCAGGAAGGGCACAGCAGGACACAACTATGCTCACTCCCTTTGGATCACAGCTCAGCCCTATTCCCACCCGTGTCTCTGTCCGTGCCATCAAAGCCAAGTAAAAGGAGGCAATGGCAGAGAAGTAGAGTTTTCTGAATCCAGGAAAGTATTTGGCTTGTCAGTTTTACTGTGTTTTTATTTTAAACTGTGAGAGCTTTTAGTGCTGGTAGATGATATTACAGGCAATAAAAGATTTTTTTTTTTCTGAGAAGAAAGAGGTGCCAGTAGCCACCATCCAGTGAGCTTGAGTTAGTTCTGTAAAGTTACAAATTCATCACATTTGTGGATTTTTTTTTTCCTTTTCTGCAGGGCAGGTTTGCAACACAGCCTATTTGGAGATGTGGTGTGACACTGTGGATCCCAAAGGCAGGGGAATTTTAGGATAGTTTTTCCTCACCACCTCACCAGCACCTTAGCCAAAGGTCTCACAGCTATTTTTCCTCCAGCTTTTATTCTTTGTAATTGCTATTATTGGTCCTATAAGCTTTAGAAAGCTTTTCTCTTGCCAAGTTCCTCTGCCATGGGCATGTTTCTAACTGGTGATATCTGTGCCATCCTCATTTGAGCTCCTTGGTTTTAAATAGAGTTTTGTCTTCCTCCAGCTGCCCTCAATGCACATTGCAGGCAGCTCCCACCAAGATGGACACCTTTTGCTAGCAAGTTCAAGTTCTGCACCTCATAGCTGCTGTGGTGTTTGAGTCTTCCCACTCTCACTTTCACTCATGAGATCCTTCACACAGGAAATGGCATAAGGTTAAATCTGCTGTCTGCAGTTGGGCTGTGCACGCTGCTGTTGCAGCCTTCTTTATTTAATTTGCTCCAGAGGCAAAAGTCGTACCAAGGCTGAAAAGACCGTATTCAGCATTACAGTGGATTGTGAGCCAAGTTCAGGCAGGTCTTGTGACCAGTGAGTAGGCAAAAATCCTTATTTTCTCAACTTTCTCTTCAAGAACAGAACCTCAGGGAAGGCTCTAGGACAATTTGTAGCAGCATGTAAGGCTCTGCAGGGCTGAGCTTTTGGATCAGATGATCTTTTTGTTGTGCGGACCAAGTGTTGAGCATATTCTATTTCTTGTTGGTGATGTAAACAAAAAATTTACACCTTTAAAACAATCCCAATCCTAAAGCCCTGCACTGCGTACCAGGAGGAGGAAGCCTGTCCTCCAGCATAAGGACTCTGAGCAATTTCAGCATCAAGGCTCCCCAGGCCATGAGGTTTCAGAAACCAAGAGGCACCAGACCCAAACCACAGCTGTGCTTATTTCAGTCGTGGGTTGTATGCACACACACTGAATCAGCTTAAAAGCCAGCTCTTGGAGTGACACCCCTTTTCTGACTCTCCTCTTCCCATTCCTGAAGGAGCTGTAGGGTGCAAAGCCTGGCCTTGCTCATGCAGTGTCTTGGCTCAGTGTCCTCCAGCTGCCTTTAACCACAAGCCAGCCACGCCACCCCACGGACACCTCGGACTGTCCTTCCCTGGGCACTGCTGCATGGCACGGCCAAGGAGCGAGCCATGCCCGCCACATTTCAAATTACCAGAAAGCATGATCAACTGATACAATTGTACAAAGAAGAGAGGTGATGAGAAGAGAGCTGCTAATAGTAATCCATACAGGCAGCAGCAGCTCTGAGCTGCCTTTTCACCACTAATCATCTGTCCCCTAAAATCCTGGGCAGGCAAGACTGCAGTTCTGGGGTCACGCTGCTTGGCAGCACACATTTTCAGCTTTGTATCTCTGGGCTGATCCAAGAGCACAAATGATGGAGAGACACAGGCTATTGCACTGCGTCCCTTTCTCCTTTGCCATCAACTTTGCAAAGAAAGAGTGGACAACTAATAAACAATAAAGGCTGATGGGGAGGGGAAGCCTATCAGTCCACACTATCATTATCTGACTTGCCTTCAAATCCTCCAAGAGACTGCCAGAAATTAGTTCCAATGCTCAAGAGTCTTCAATGACCCTTTAGGAAGAGAACTGAGCTCAGGAGCCAACCCACCACAAAGCACCAGCTTTCTGAAAGCTAAATTCCAGATGTAAACAGATGTTCTCCGCAGCAGCCCTTGCAAACCCTATTATACGTGTCAGGCAGCACCAGCACACCGTGCGGTTCTAAGTCCTTTTCCATAAGAAGCTGGAGGGTGTTGCCTGGGATCAGAAAGAGTGAGCCCAGCAAGTTCCTCAAGCCAGAAAAATCAGATTTCACTTCATACTGATTATGCAGCTTCTAGTTGAGACCACGAGTTACTGATCATTTTGCTGCACTCAAACCACAAAGGAGGTTTAGTAGTGCCAGGGCAGTTTCCAATTCATTCCTAATCTTCCCCGCCAGCACCGAGCTGCATTCTTCTCTTGGCGGTTCTGGAGAAGAGTGATCATCTATGGGGTAAAGAGTGGGGCCTCATCAGGTGAGCAGAGGCAATGCTGACTTCACTCTGATCTTCCTCACTGAAACAGACAGCTCCTCTGCTTTGAGGCAGGAGGTGGGGTGAGCACTGCTTCCTCTCAAGGCAAGTGGCAGGATTCAGGTGAGCTTTGCTCAAGTATCCTCTGCAAATGGCAGCCCGAGCCCAGGCATGCCACTGGGAGACATCAGCTTCATTTCTGTTTCCTCTCAGTTGGCCTGGAAAGGGAGACTGCTAATGAAAAGTGCCCATTAATGCCTGTGATAAAGGTGGTAAAGCTGAGAGATTAAATTCTTACAGAACTACAGAGACTTGAGGGTTACCATAGTTCTGGGCTTGAACCAGACATCACAATGTGTGAAACAATTTGCTGAGCTGCCAGCATCTTCGTGCAGTCACAGAAAATTGCAGCTGTAAATCCAGGGCAGCTGAAGCAGTGATCAGCACCTAAATCTGAATGGACATATGCTAGGAGCAGTCAGAAATAAAGGGCTTGATGTGTGGAAGGAAAGGAGATCCAATTTCATGTGCAGGACCACCAGCAAAGGTCCTTAGATGGTTGTTTGCAGCGCTCACAGGAAAGAAAGGGGCAGGAGATTCTAGCTGAATGCTAAATAGAATAGCAAGTAGTGGAGTGATAAATGTAGCATCTCTGTAACTGCAAAAGGTTGTTCTAAAGGTCAGATCTGCATGTACTCTCCTAGCTCTGTGAACAGCTATTCCTTTCATCCACAAGTTGAGCTTTTGGCTGGGACAGGCTGAAATAAACAGGGCTAAAGCTGTCCCATCCCTTATCGCTGGGAATGGCTTGGCTCCAAGAGCAGACTCTGCCTCTGCAGATACAGCACACAACATGTCAGGGAGCATCCCGAGAGGGCAGATGGCTCACGTGGACCATCCTCACCACCAAGCCTTCATCCCCGGGCTTCAAAATGCTGCAGTGCCCCTCTGCGGAGAGAGGGCAACACCGCTGTGCTCTCTGCCAAGACACCCTGAGCACAGACCTGCTGGTCAGCACCCCTTGGAAGGAACAGGCAGAAGCCAGAAGCCTTTCATTCTGTACACACTGCCCAAGGCTGTTTGACTGGAGTTGGGCTTCTTTTTCCATCCTCTAAGGTGAGATGTCAGGAAAGAAACACTGCCAGGCCTGTCTATGTTCTCTCTGTCTCATACCAAGTCAAAACCAAAGTGCCCCACACTCCTGGTGGCACACACACACAGACAGCCACTCTGCACAGAATAGCCATTCAAAGTTAGGGGTAATCCAGCCCTGCTTTTTCCATGCTTTTATGGATGTCCTTCTGTTGTGGTGGCAATGTGGCACTTTGCTGGCAACTAAGAAACAAAACTAAAACCAAATCAGTTTATTAAATGTCAAACAGAGTTGGTGTGTCTCACAGAAATGTTGCCAGGACACTGAGATGGTAGCGCAGGGAAGCCCTGGGCGTTCATTCAGGAATGGAGGTCCTGTAGCAAACACACAGTGCCAGAGGGGAAGGGGACAGTTCCTTTGGGTCTGCACATTGCCATCATCTCCAAAGCAGCCATCCTGCCTTCTTCACACATCAGTTCAGGAATGCTGGAGCCAGCCAGCTCTGAGACACCTGTCTCAGCAAAGCCATTTCCATCTTAATATGTAGATGGAGGAAGGCAGATACTTTTGCAGGCTGTGCTAAACCTCAGCAGCCTACACAGAGAGGTTCTGCTGCCACTGCCATATCCAGGTGCTCCAGAGAGAAAGTCCTCAAACAGGTAATACAGCCATGCTCATTATGAACAGAATATTAGGTCCAGGAACCCTCTGTATCAACAACCCTCTATATCTGCTAGGCTGATACGGGTGCAGTAGGTTGAGAGATGATTCCTCAGTGAGAGCAGCTCATCTTCAAGCAAAAACTTTAAAAATGTTGTCAACAACCCCTTAGTCTCTACCCAGAAGAACACATAAACTGAAATACTTAATTTGGGCGGAACCAGAGAAACTAATCTTTTCTATCCTGGGAATCAGCTACCCAGGGCTTGAGCCAGAAAGTCCATAAAGTGCTCTGGTTTCTGGTGAAAGAGCTGATCCTATAATACTCTTTTGCATTGCAGGTTTCAAGAAGCAACTTTTTGTTGGTCTATCTTGCTGTCCTATTTATAACCAGCTTACATAGAATAAAAAGTGTGTAATTCACAATGCTTTGTAATTAGATGTTGTAACTAGAATCCTATTTCACGCCACTCTAATTTGTTCCATCACAGCACTTTCGAGTTTTGTATTAACTATATCATGCAGGGCAAACTCTTCAAGGGTTTGAAGCCAGCAATTATGCACCACTTTGATTTGTGAGTCCACATGGCAACATCCCATCATGACGTCTGAAATACCAGGATTAAAAGACACTGTTGAAGCTCTGTTCAAAGTCAAGACTTGCTTAGTCCAAAGCATGGCAACTCAGAGCAAGATTGCCAGGCTAGAGGAGATTTTGCAATCCCAGTCACTTCTGACCTTTCTGAAACAACTGGATTTTGAAGAGTCCGTATTTGGTAGATCTGCAGACCAATCTACATCCAAGTTTGTGGCTGACATTTAAATCTCTAAAAATGGAAATGGGCCTATGCCACTTGAGCTTCAAGATTATTCATAGAGGGAAAGATCTTGGGAGTAACTGGACTAATGTAGTTAAGCAAATATGATGGGATTAATATAGGGCCAGATTAGACATTCCCCTTTAACACACTGGCATCTAGAATAGCAGAAGATTCTCTATGTATTGTAAGTGACTTTTTGTATGACTGTTCACCCTGTCTGTGCAGATCTGATAACCACTTTGGATCATTAGGAAACTCCTTAGTAGCTGTGAACACCAAAGACTCGTTAAATGCAGTGGCAAAATTAGCCATAGAGTTTTTCCATGCATGTTTTAACCTTGGACCTCTGGTTTGCTCTTTGCAAATGTTTATTTAAAAAAGAAAAAAAGAAAAAAAAAAAGAAAAAAATCCCACAAACTTTTTCCTGGTATTCATCAAGTGAAAAAACACAATAAGACTGTAGAGTCTCTGTGATATTTTCAGATGTTGTCAGCTATCTGTTCAGCTTAAGAAATCCAGCTTCAGAAAAACAACCATTTCTAAAAGTACTCTCTATCTGCCTTTGCCTCCACCTCTTTCTTAGAGACTGAAATCTTTGAAATTCTGCAGATGTGTGTTAACACAGCAAAATTGGTCATGTCAAGCTTCTACGTTAAAGAGCAGCAGCTCCAGTTTAGGGCTTTCCTTAGCTAAGCTATTGGAAGAAAAGAGCAGGAAGGTGCTGAAGGAGAGTCTCTCACTTTTTCCCTTCTTCTCCCAGCCCTCCCTGCCCCAGCCATGCCAGGCACAAGCCTCCCCATGCACAGGGCCAATCCTCAGCCTGAGCACATCCAGCTCCCTTGGAGTCAATCTGGCCCCAGGGCTTGTTTTGGTATTTTACAGCAGAACAAATAGAGCAACATTTCATAACGTTCTAATGAGGCACATTGAGGAATGCCCAGGAGACAGAGACAATATCAGTGTTCCTTGGCACACAGAGAAAATCAAAGGCATTTGTTTGTTATCTGAAATGTTGATCTGTGTTCCTTTCAGTGGTGGGCAGACATTTTTATAGTATAGGTTCCTGGAAATACTCAGATGTCACCGTCAGTGCGTTCTAAGAGCAGTATTTATTTTCAGATGTACCTATAAAAACTGAGACTGAAGCACGGAAATATTTAGAGCCATTACAGGATTATTAGGTTTTGAGTGCTGGTTTGCACTCTGTATGGCCCCATAAAACCTAATATTTGTGGGCTCGTTCTTCTTTCATTGAATAGGAATTTTGTCACGGACTTGAGAAAGCCCTAGTGAGAGAGGAGTCTTTGCTCAAGAAATTGCCCGGGTTAGAGCCACACAGCAGAGATCAAACTGAAAATACTTCAACTGCATCTGGCCAGGGCATTGAGGAAACACCATTTCTCCCGTCAGGGAACATTTGGGAGCAACTGGTTTGGATCTCTGCTTGATATGTCAGAATTTAAACCAGTGCCATTAAGAGGGATCTCTATTGTACATGCCACTGAGTTATACAGTACAGCCCAGCTCACAGGCACGAGATCTACCAGTGTCCCAGTATGTCCCAGTATCAGATCCTCCTTGGGGCAGGGTCCACATCTGACAGCGAAGGACAGCTCTCCGAGCACTATCATCGCCCTCCTGCCTGTCTTCTGGGTCATGACAGTTGCTAAAGTTTCATCTACAGTCCTAACAATGCCTTTAGGGGATCAGAGAATCACAGAGTATCAGCTGGAAGGGACCCATTAGTCTCATCGCATCCAACATCCTGCTCCTCACAGGACCACCTAAACCTAAATTATATGACTAAGAATATGGTGTTCATTCTGTCAAGCTTGGTACTTTGTTTAAAGTTTGGACCCTTGTTAAACATTTCCCACTTCTCTAGCTTTGGTAATCAGAGACATACTCCAAAGACAAAATACTGATGATAGAGGATTGTCTCTCCCTTTTCCACCTTTTCCTCTTTTGAGTCTGTCTCAGGCTCGTGCTGGGACAGGAACTGGGTCTAGTACTGGATGCGTTTGCCGGGAGGAGCTGACAGCAGATGACCTCAGCTGTGACACTTCATCTTTAGACTCAGAAGGCTCTTAAGATCTGCCCCTCAAGAAAGGGGCAGAGACTCCCTGGGCTCCATCTCCTCGCCCTCCCTGGCAGAGGGGTATTTGCCAGTCTGGGGTAGCTGCTGTTACAGGTGAAATGGGAGCGTTTGCTGCCATCTGAGTCTCAAAGGGATGGGCATATCCAGGTCGGCTGATCAGAGAGAGGGAAGATTCAAAGCCCAGGGAGGCTGAGCTGAGCTGAACAACCAAACATATCCTCTTTAAACCCTTGGACAGAAAGGCTGCTGTATTATTAAGAAGCCCGACAATTGGAAGATATTACCCCATTAAAGGAAGTACATCCTCTGCAAAAAATGTTCCTGAGCAAGTAATGCCATTCTGCTAAGGTTGACCTTGACAGAGATTTCCCTCTTCTCATTTGGGTCTGGGAAGCAAGTATGTTGATAAACTCACTGCTGAGAAGCTTAATGTTATCCTGTACATTCTACTCACTCTGGAAACCTGATTAAGCATAAGAGAACAAGGATGTTTCTTCTTTTTAATAACATTTTTTCTGATTGTCATTATTTAAGAAAAAACAGAGATGTAATAGCCCCCCACCCTTCTCCCCTCCCCCACCAAAGCCAAAATGATTTCAATTAGGTCATATAGGTTCATTGTGGTTTCTCCAATTAAAAAGCTATCATCCATCAGGATTGTAATTATCCATCCATCAGTACTCTATCAGCCAAAAAGCTTGTAAAAATGAACACTCTTCTGTTATTTTTGAGGACACGCAGGCTGTTCCACAAGATCAGCTCATGCCCACTATTTCAGAATGCCTCTGCAAGAGATTGAAGAAAAGGAAAAGGTGGTTAAAAAAAGCAATTCAGACATTAACAATGTCATGGCAACAGCAAATTAGAGCCTCAAAAGCAGAGCTCAGCTTGAGAAGGTTTAGGGAGTCACTGCACTGCAGGACTGAATGAAATATTCAGCACATAAAAGAGGTCCCCAAATGTTTTTTGTATTTGGGATAATGACACCAAGCTGACTGCTATTTGTGTATACTTTTGCCTAACCATCGATTTTTTTTTACCGCTAGAGATTTTAAAATAGTATACTTGTCAGGTAATTGCAGGTCTGTTTTAATTCTTGGGGAACTTTGGCATTTGGAAGTGTAATCGTAAACATCAGCTTTTCCTCAAGCAAAAAGTTACTGTTGTAGGAAAAATTGATAGAAGTAAAATTGAGCATCTGGGGAAAAGTTACCCAGCTAGAGATTTTGCTTGTTGAGTAAGATGATTTAATGTGAGGTGACAGCCTGACCCGTAACCAATAGTGATGTATGCAATCTCACTTTCTGTGTTTTCACCTAATTCTGTGCATGTGTGCAAGGAGACAATAAACCTCCTTTGCTATTTATTTTCCCTCAATACCCTATGGCTTCTTTTCTAGGTTTTTTTCCCCATGAGGTCAATCATGTCAAGCTGTTCAAGTATCCATTGACCATTCCCACCTCCTATAACCTTTGCTTTCCTGATCTTTACTCCAAGCTTCACTCTAGTGCTTACTTTCTCGATTATATTAGCTACCCATGTCCAATACCAGTAACAGGATAGGATCAGGGGGGAAAAAACCTGCATTGTGAAAAATATGCTTTAATTTTAATTTGGGTTTATGCCAGGCTGGCAGGGAAAGAAAAAGTCCAGCAGAGTATGCTCTGTACACTGAAGAAAACTTAGAAGTGAGACAGTATTCAATATTTATTTGTCTTGGGTTTGTATCCTTCTTTCTGCCTTTCGTCCTCCGCATCTCTCAATTTTACCACTCTATTTTGCCTTTGCTGTACTACTTTTGGAACTTGGAATGAGGTTTGAAGCACCTCAGGGATTTCTGTCTCTGTAAGTGGTCTCTCACAGAACACTCCATTTTGGTGGTCTACAGGGTCGTTGCCAATGTTTCCAAACTCATTTGCCTGGTAGAGGGTGGGAAAATCCCTGAGCATCTGAGGCTGTTGCAGTATTTGCCCATTCAGCTGCCACATCCTGAGATTCTCCTGCCTTCAAAGATGCTGGGTGGCTTTTAGCTAAGTCTCTACTTCTTATTAGTCTTCTATTAGTCCTTTAAACTCTTGCAAGTTACTCCTCCAAACTCTTTCAAGTTATTTCTCACAGTGCTGGAATCTTAAGGTTTTGAACCTGACCTTAAAGTTACATTTCATATAGTGCTTACACAGACATCCCAAGTCGTTGGGGTCAGGTCAATTTGGAGCTGTGAACTTTCCCAGTGTTTCAGTCCAAGTTCTGCATCCCAGTGACTCAGTACCAACAAGTCTCACCCCCTTCATACACAAGCATTGAAAGAGAGCAGCCTACTAAACTTTAAAAGTTACAAGCTTTTAAGTTTTGCCAGCTGGGAACTTCTGATACCTAAATCCAAATCCACTGTCCTCTATATCGCTGGATGGGCTGCAAAGCACTTGGGGTTTGGATCAGTCGGTTCCAGAGCTGCCATTCCAGAGCTGTCACTGAGCAAAGGTGGAGACTTTTATGGTTTATGCAATTAAGCTGAAGTGAGTAAAGAGGGCTTTCAGACTGTACAACGCCTGAAGCTAGGACACTGCAGATTGAAATCTGCTGTTCCTGCACGCTCCCTGTGGCACTTACCACTGGCACACGGGGCACCACCATGAGGTTGTCTGATGGAGAGGTTTTGTGGCTGAATCTGACCAGTGGGTTGCTGAACAGCCTTAGGGTGGCAAGTCAGCTTCATATTTCCAAAAGGTGAGCAGGGAAACAGCACATACACAAAGCAGGATATGAATAGTATAATTAAGAGCAAAAATAAGCTACAAAAAGGTAAAAAAGGTGTTTAGAAGTCAAAGTCAGAGGAGTTTCCAAGGGTCAAACTTCCAATTTTATGGTACAGTTTGGTATTTTCCACTTCTTTAGGAACTTTTAAAAAAGCAATATGAAGGCTTAGCTTTCACACTTCTTGGGTTTCCCTCTCCTCCATGGCTGAGCTCCTGACTGCTCTCAGTTGCAGGAACCCTAAAACCAGAAGTTCCTCCTACACTGCTGCAACGCCCAAGCAGTTGAGCCAGAGTCCAAAAAACCCTTTATTGTGAAGGGGATTGAGCCTATTTCTCACACAGAGAAAAGAGTCTAAAACTCAGATTCTTAGTCTCAAAGCCATGACTTGGGTCATTGTGTGCTCAGAGGACACAAAGCTGCCTCCAGACAAACATGTGGCTGGAGAGAAGCAGTCAGGTTCCAGACAGAATTGACCAGGGGCAGATAACTTGAGTAACCCTTAAAAAATGGGCAGATTTTCCTCTCCAGACTTAGATAGGTAATGTTTTAGAGCATCTACTGAATGCAGTTAGATGCTAAAGGTGTTAGAAGAGAAGGATGAGAGTGAAAGGAAGAAGATATCAGCAGTATCTTGCCAACTTTTAACTTGGTTGCCTATCAAAAGCTTCATCTTAAAGAGAATAACTCTGCTATTGGGAGCTTCAGAGCCCCTCTGTACTTTACTAATCTCCTGTTATTTCTTGTCAGAAGTCCCTTAAAGCAGAGTATGGATTTTCTAACAGAAGCCCTAATTGCTACATTTGAACATGAATTCCTCTCCAGTGAATAGAGTGTCTTATCGAAGACAACAACAGAGAGGTGCTTTCCTTGCATCTGCTCAGCCCTTCAGAATCCTGCACTCCTCAGTCCCTCAGAGCAAGACCCTCTTTGGTACAGCAGTCTCTCAATTTACGTGGCTCTGCTAAGCACCATTAGCAGATGAGAAGTACTGGCTGTGTAATCACCTGAAAAAAAATTTCTCCACAGACTGGGTCCAAGATATTTGACAGACCATCTTTAGGCTGAGACTTGCTGCAGCTGTGAGCTGTTGTGAGCACAGGGTCTGCTCCCCAGCCCACCTGACTCTGATGTGCGCTCGCCCACAGACACGATTCCTGGATCCCACACCTCTCTGTCCAACTTGCTGCTACTGGAAACATCTGTCAGTTTGTTAACACTTGTTCATCTGTCTTTCCCACTTCTATTCCTTCAGTGATCCTGGAGGGTTCTGGAAGGTGGGTTCAGTGCTTTGGCTTCGTGTCAGGTGTGTTTGTGTGGCAGGCTGAGCCTGGCTGTGTGTGCCCCATGGAAATGCAGGAGTGCTCCCCTGTGTGTGTGCTGCCCACTAACTTAGGAGGGCTTATCTCTATCAGGCTCCCCAGGAATGCATGGGGAATGAAGGCAGCTTAGGCCCTCACAGCAGTATGTTCCCCTGACATTTTCTTGGAAAAGCATGGTTGCTGTGTGAACTGCATGGGGGAAGAGCTGGCTCTAGGTAAAGACACATCCCTGGTGCTGCCCAGAGTGTGATCATACACACATGACTCTGGAAAGTAATTTGCTGTTGAGAGCACCCTTTCCCTCCACCACTTCTTCATCATTGCTTGCAAACTACCTACTTCTCCGTAGCTTTACCTACCTTTTGAAAATTCCTCTCAGGCTAGATTTTCATCAGCACCTTTGAGAAGAAGGGGGCTGCCAATCTCACAGTCACCCCATGTGTATCTCAGAGCTACACAACCACCCTTTCTCTTCCTTCCACAATGCCTGGTACTAGCAGTGACCAGAGAACCTGAGCAGCCCAAGAGCTCTCCTGACCCTACAGTATGGCTGTCACCCTTTGAGGATGCTGTGAACTGTTAAACCACTACAGAGCCCCTTCTCTTTGCCCATCTCACACTTGAAATGTAGTAGATGAACCATGACTTCTTCCCAGTAACATGCAGGTAACATCATCGATGTAATGCTGAAGGATGAAGCCAGAGATTGCTTCCTATCCCCACAGCAAAACCACAGAGTGCTACTTGGGGGTGCTACTTAAATGCTGTCAACAAAACCTGCCTGATGGATCAGTTAGCACAGAATTCCTGGTCTTTACAGCAGTAGGAGCTATTAATAAGGAATTACCTACAGATTTCTGTGTCTGCAGAAGAATGTGTTCCCAACTCTCTAAGCCTTTAATCTTGACACAGTGATTGGTTGTACTGTGGAAATGACCACCAAGGCCAGTAGTGGCAAGTGGCCCTTGGCAGCTGGAGGTAGCTGGTCTCTTGGTCTTCTCTTACTGTTCAAGGATGAACTTTCCTTCATTTTGCCGCCTGACATAAACAGGCTCTGAATGATAGACAGGAAACTGATATTTTTGGACATTTTAATCATCAAAACAAATCAGAGCCATTTTTTCCTGCACATCCAAGTGATTGAATTTTAAAACAACTCTCCTTCCCCGAGATGGAAGGAGCTGAGCTAATGCCAGCACATGTACTCTATCCAGTTTTATTTATTTCCCTGGAAGTAATTTTCTGTCTAAAAATGCAGATTTTTCAAAATCCACCATTTTCAGGGAAGGTGGTTCTGCTGGAATATTTGACAGTGAAAAGCTGAGCAGAACAATTTGAAAATCTTAATTTTTGCTACATAGAAATACCAATGCTTAGCTGGTAAATTGAAGTGGGAGGAAAATTAAAATTTAAGGAAAAAACCACAAGAGGATATTTTGTCATTACTCTAGTGCAAACATTTGATACTGCTGAAGTGAAAGAACCTAATACTATCTAAACAGGGCCTGGGGAGAAACACCTACCAAAATCTGTTGGCACATTTGTTTTGCAAAAACCAGTGTAAGTTCTTGTCATGGCACTGAGGAGAAACCCCAGCATCCATCTGGCTCTGAGGGACATAGGATTGGCAAAGCCATATAAGACATCTCATGTCAAAAAAAAAAAAAAAAATTAAGCCCAAATTAGTGTGAACATCATCTCTCCCTCCACACCAGAGTTGATGAGAGCGATGAGTGATCACCTTCTTTGCAAGTGTTGACTGCAGTTCCTTGAAGAGGCTGGTGACACCCACATAGGCAGTGTGAGAACAGCCCCTGCTCCCCTCCTCTGCAGGGGAGAGTCCTGGATGCAGCATGTGCTTGGCACTGCCTGTTCCTCCCAGGAAAGCAGATCCTTCATCTGGCACCTGAGCCTCTGGGAGCGGGCTGCAGCCGTGCTTCCCACCCAGCATCTGTCTCCTACCCCTGCGGATGGGCACGCTCCAGCCTGCATCTCACACATCCCTGCAGCCTTGCCTTGAAGGAAGAAGATGTCACACAGACCCAGCAGGAGTGGGCTCATGGGCTCTCATTCTTCTCTCCTGTATTTTAATGTGAGCAGAAACAGTTTCACCAAAGCCACTGAAGGTACAAACAGGGAAAGAGAGGAAACAGACCCCTCCATCTATACCTTTTTCGGGGTTGGAGATGGTCACCTTGAATTTGGGAGACAGTGAACTAGAGGAGAAGGTGGAAAGTGTCAGTGAAGAGACAAGAAACATGCTTGGGAAAAAATAAAGAATAATTAAACAAAGGCTGAAAGCAGGCATTTATTATACTTCTGGAAATGCTTCCAAGCTTGAAAGCATCTAAAGTACAGGAAAAACTGAGTGTTGCTGTCATGGTCCCAGGAGAGAGAGGCACAGTTCTTAAAGTATGTGAACTTCAGAGAAATGCAGGCATCTGTTATGGCTATGAAGCCTATATTTTATTTTATTTTAATTGAAAGGATGTTTTGAATTTTTCTCACTAGCTGTTTCATTTATTCTCCAATCTAGTTATAAATGAGCTCCTACTAAGGAATGGACCTCAAGAATAACACAAGAGGAAAGCACTAATGAATCTCTGAAATTGGTCTCTCCATTGGAAACATGGGACACAATGCAGCACACAGGGGCTTCCGTGCAGGGCAGATATACCTGGTGGGACACGAGGCATCTCTGCCATGGGCACATTACTCCCCACTCTCTGCCCAGGTACTTGGAAGATACCAGGAGCGTGTCTTCCAGGAGGGAGAAGCCTGGCATTTCTCTTCTGCATGAAATGCTGCCTGGTCCACGGGGCCCTCTGGGAGCAGTGTGCCTGTGCTGAGACGTCAATAACTTCCCGCGTCAGCTCCGTGAGCACAATTCCTGTGCAGAACTGTCTGAGCATCTTTAGTCTCTGAAGATCTCTGTGATTTCTGCTGCTTCCTTTGACGATATAAATAATATGGTCTATTCTTAGCTCCACAGCAGTATATTCAAATCTTTATCTAAATTCTGCAGAATTTTCCATTTCAGATGTTTGGGCTTCCAGAGGCAGACTGCTAGTTATCCCATGCATGCCATTATTCCTTTGACACATGATCTGAAAATTCAATTATCAGACCAATTACTGATTTTATTGAAATTTACAAGGAAAACATTAAAGTTTGACTAAGTGAGAATTCCCACTGGACTGATCAGCAGAGAGACCAAAATTAAATTGTATTTTTAATAGCTTCACCCTGTTGCAATGCATGACGAGTATCTGACTGTGAAAGCCCATTGCCAGAAAAACAAAACTCTGAACCCTGAGCAGCTCAGCAGAACTTTCAGCAGAACTCTGAAAGAAATCTTTCACTCATCATAAAAACGAGTACATGCTGTTCAAGCACCAGAGTGGGGCCAGGCCAGTGGTGGCAGAGGTGCCTTTCCAGCAGCAGCACTGGGAGTGAGCACTTCATATGAATTATCCATGCAGCTGAACCTAAGTAAAAACAAGATGGGGTCCTAACCTGTGCTGTTAGAAAGGGCTAAACAGCATCATGTGGAGGAGCAAAGCAACAAGAAAATAACCACTTCTTATCTGGAGCTGGATCTACAGCAAAATGATGTGGCATTGTCATCCCATGGTAATCCAAGAGACCTGGGCTGCTCCAGGCATTGGGTGCCTTGCATCAGAACCAGGAGAACAATGGCCATGATGGACATCTCCAAAATGCTACTGAGGGTTCCTGCTTGTGAGGCACATGCTCCCAAAGGACACTTTTGCAGGATATAAAGGCTTTTATCCCTTACAGTTACTTGTGATATACACCCAGCTTGTTATAGGCAGGTACACATGTCCTCCAGAAGATTGGACTGACATCTTCAAATGCAACACTTGTAACTTGCAGGTGTAAAAAAGCAAGTTCATTTTAAACATTTGCTTGAGGAACAGATGAATCAGTAAAAAGTAAAGGACAGAGATGTAGATGTCTACAGTTGCATCATCAATTAAATGACTGAAATCAGCTCAGAAATTCTGAGGTCTGCCAGCTGCTGGTTTACAAGCTTAGGAAGGTACAGTGCCTAAACAAGATCTCTGTTTGGACCTTGTGCCTCCTCCAAGTTCTTGCAGTACCCAGAACTATGTTTCTTAACGGGGCTGGAGGTGAGGATTTGGGTGGGTTTGTGTACTGATGACACAAAACTGTTCAGAGAAAGTAGGGAATTTACTAAAGAGGATGGAAGTATTTGAATTCAGTAAGAGACATTAACGTCAGGGAAACACACGTCCTTCCGCAACTGTGAAGCTTTTCCCATCTGCGCTGTGGCACTCAGTGTCAGCGTACAGGGGCTCTCACTCCCCCAATTTTCCCCACCTCCACAATATCTCTCCATCTTCCAGCATGACAATAAGGAGCAAGGAAAAGCACAGAAATGCCTTTTAACCTTCAGTCTCCATCAAATCAGAATTTCCCGACGATGCATAATGCATAAGCACTTAGCGTGTTCCTTGTGAGGAGGGGTTAATGAGTGAAATGAATTGTGTCATGCCAGGGCCTGATTCCTTTGGAAAGCTCTTCTCCCCTTCCAGAGCCTCTGGATTTATCTTTCTTAAATAAACACACTTCAGAAATCTTTTGGAGTGTAAATAAGTCAGGGCAGCAGCAAGAAAGCAATTGCCAGTGAATAATTTGTAGAGCTGCTTGCAGCTGGCCCATCCTCCTGGGGCCAGACCTGCTGGTTGGCAATGCCCTGCTTATACCTTGATGATCTCAGTACATAAGCTCCCTCATTTAAAGAGGTTTCCATGATCCCCACTCATTCTTCTCCTCCACCCTCCCTCCCTTTTCAAGCTGTAATCGCCAAGACACCGTTGACTGCAAGTACTTCAAACAATAACCTCCTGAATGATTTAGCAATGCAGCTCCTTCAATAACAGGTTCCTCTTGGATAAAATACATTCATATTTATGTAGGACAGAGGTTTTGGAATGCTATTAAATTTACATGGTGAGCTGGCAGAACAGCTATCTTCATCTGATACTAAGAATGGGAAAAACAGCCTCTTCACAAGTAGCAGGGAAATATTTACGAACACAAAAAAATACTGCCAGTGTTCATTACCCCAGCTGGGGGATGAGGACCATTCACATTAAAATGGAAAAGCTTGTGAGGTTATGAGTCCATCAGGCTGGCCTGATGGCAGTGGGATGGGAAGTTTGGCGGAGTAGGTCTTGCATGGGTGTTACTCACTTGTTTGACAAGGCCCTAATGCTGGAGAAGGCTTTGTACAGCTTCTCATAGAAATGAAGAAGAGAAAGAAAACTTGCTGGAGTGCAGTGAAAGCAGGTAAGATACCACATCACCAAACTCTGGTTTGGTTTTGGATGGCAGATGAAGGTAGCATGGCCAAAGGTGAGGAGACACCACTCCCGTGGAGCAAGCAAAGATTTGTCCAGGGCACAGATGTCAGACAGAGAAGGGTACCAGCAACTGACACTGCAGCTCAGAAGGATGTTCCCTGCAAAACACCATTCCTTGGGAGTTTGTTATCCGTAATTCAGCAACATGCAGAGCTCACAGCTGATTGTTGAAGGCAAGACTCACCACACCTGTGACAATAAACAGAAACTGGGTTGACAAAATATTGCCTAGACCATGATCCTTTCAGCTAAACCTCTAGAGAAAGGTCACAGGCTCATCTTGGGTCCTCAGCAGGCATTAACTACAGATGCAGCCAGACCATGCCTAGCCCAGCCAGAGAGCAGAAGAGGTTTTCCTGGAGCTAAAGAATGAGCCAAAACACAGGCATTGAGGGCCTGTCTGCAGTGTGAAGATCATGGGCTGTGATGGAAGGTAGCATGGGCTCACAAGTGGCACGTCCCCAACTTCACCTCCCATGTTGAAGGGACTCCTCTGGGAGCAGAGTTGCTGGAAAGCTCCTGTGCCACCTTCACATCAGAGCAGGCAAGGCCATCAAAGACCCAGCACCTCGGTGCTGCAGATGAGTGACATACAGGGTAGCCATGAGACAGGGTTCAGCTTGAGCAGTCAAAGGTCCATCAGGAGTGGCTTTGCTGACCCCTCTGTGATATGGCACCAGCACCACTGCTGACACTGACCAGCCCTGTGTGAATTTGCTGTGTCTGGGTTTGAGGAGCACTGTGCTGCTCACCAGCTCGGCCCCATGGCACTGTTCCCCGTCTCAGGAGCGCTGTGTCAGTGACATCACCAGCCTGGGAATGTTTGGAATGGCAGTGCTAAAGCTGCCCCCTCCTCCAGTGGTTCTGGCCAAACCAGGATCAGTGCACCCAAGGATAGATTGCTCAGGCAGGATTTCCAGTGAGGGAGGAGAGAGTCAGAGGAGGGATGCGGGGCTGCTGAGCATACTGCATCCTTCTCCACCTCAGAGCTGGCCTGCTTCTCCCTTCAGTGTGAGGGCCCCCGTGTTGGCAGGAGAGATGTGACCCCGAGCAGCTGAGTGCCCATGACCTTTGAAGGGCCTGTGGCATCTTTTACAAGAGAACAGAGGCATTTACAGTGACACTGTGGCCAACCTCCAAAGCGTGCAGATTACTTTTTGTCTCCTTAAATATTCTTTGCGGTGTCCATCAGCTCTAGAAATGCCAAAAGCACTGGAGCAGCTCCAGCTGAAACAGATAACTTGGTGTTACTCATTTGGCAAAGCAGCACTTTCACCTCCCATGCTAAACTGTTACGTGTGGTAAGCAGTCTGTTCAATAACCTCTACGTTCAACCTCAGCAAAGGCTGCCCCCCAGTCATTGTCACAGTGGTGGCTTCGTGGTAAATAAGCAGCTGGAAGGAAGAAGTAGTATGGAAATGTATGATTCCTTTATAAAACTCACTGGGCTGTAGGTGGCAAATAACTTAAGCGATTCCCAAATGGCCTCAAAACATAGCGGCTGCAGAGGCAAATTAGTCATTTTATGCTCTAAATGCTTAATGTCAGTGCTAAAAATGAAGAGATGGAAGAATGTTGTGCAGAAGCAGATCAGGATGAGGCCAAAAACAAACCCCATGCTCATGTGGTGTCACTCGATGTGGAGCAGCAGCAGAAGCAGCGCGGTGGTGCCGGCTGACAGCCACTGCCCAGCCAGTTCTGTGAGCATCACTGACTGAGCAGCACTACAGGAGAACAACCCATGGCTGCTTCAAATATTGATACTGAAAACTAACCGTCTCCTCCCATTTTTTACAGAGAAAATGTTTGAGTTGCAGAGTTCGAAACAGAGGCCAAAAAGATGATTTCAAAGGTGCTGTCCACTGACAGGCCAAGGGACATGAAAGGCACAGCATGAGGCTTTTCTCTTTGTGTGGGAAATAAGGAGGGGAGAGATAGGAACCTGGCACTGCAGAACAGAATTTAAGAAAAAATAAAGGACTAACAAGTACAGGCTGTGGTGTGCCTTGAGAGGGATCAATGCAGCAGCTTTCCAACACAGGCTAACTGAGGCAGCAGTAATGTGGACCGGGAGCAGCAGAGCCCACGGCTCTCACTCCAGGACGGGCAGAACAGGACCTGCTTGGAGCCGACTGGTCCAGCTGGTGGGTATTGTATCCACAGGCTTTGAGCTGGGAATGGAGCCTGGTACTTGGGCTCTTTTCCTCGTTTGATTAGCTCCTTTTCCTTTGGCAGCTGAAAAGACACTTGGCAGCACCAGGGCTTCACATCTTGTTGAGTTGAATAGGAGGGAGCAGGGTTTTGGCAGGGACAAAAGAACATACCACTGCTCCATCAATGGCCTCATTACTGAGTGCTGTGGCTCACAAGGAGTGGCAAGGAGCAAAGGAGAGCTTGCTTCTGGTAGGCAGACATAGGTTGGAAATGCATTTCCAGCTTGACCTATTACTCTGAAGATATCAGCTCAAAGGCAAGTTGAAAGCTTGACAGTTTTTATCTGTGGAGGAGATGTGTGTATTGTCTATCCCTGGCTGAGGGTCTGGAAACCAGCCTGAGTATGTGTGTGTCTGTCGAGCCCAAGTCAGTGAGCTAAGCCACCCGAAGCAGAAGGGTGGCACAGAAAATGAAGGGGCAGGCAGGTTTTTAGGAGGTTTTTGGAGTGCCCTGACTGCTTGACAGAAGCTTATCACCTGGTCATGTTAGGACCAAGGGTAAGAGGCGTATTGTCCTCTGTTCAGTCCTCTTGAAAAACCAAAACATGAGACATTTGCCAGCAAATACTTCAAAGAAGTACAATACAGCCACCCAGCTGGCTGTATTTTAGCTCTAACTTATTCTATAAATTCATTACAGTATAAATCAACACTATTTATTCATTCAGACATAATGACAAGACTGTCCATGCAAATGCCATTAACGACCCGAGCAGATGCATTTTTAAAGACACTAAGGTGAGAATTTTTAACAAGCCAATAATAAAGTATCCTGCAAAGTCTATTTTCTCTGTCATTATATCCAAGCTATGGGATTTTCAGGAATATTCATTGTTCCCTGTTGCTAACAATTTACAGTCAAGCCCAGTGTGAATCAGGTTAGGTCAATACCAAGTACCTTGGAAAATCTGAGCTCCTGTATTAATATTTTGAACTGTTTTGACAGCAGAGAGTACCTCACAATTTATGTCATGGTTAGGTGGGGGTGAGTGGCCTGAAAGTGGTCCAAGAGTATTTGCAAGTGAAAACTCAATGTGATCTGTAGGAATCATTTCATGTAGAAATGAAATTCAGCCAGGGATGAAAGTTATGGCAGTGGAAGGTGATCCAGGAACACAGCAAAGGAGTTTAGGATAGAAAATTATCAAGTACACAGTACTCTCAGTGGGTACTTGGAAGAAGGATGAAATGGGGACAAGAAGGCAAAATGGCTGTGGTAGTTTAGATACAAACATCAAAGTCTCATGCTCACCCCATTCTTAAATCAAGTCGCATCCCTACTGGTCCATCCTTGAGCCCCAGGAGCTCCCTATGGCCCAGGTTTTCCCCACTGAATGTGCCCTGGGAAGAGGAGGAGCAGAATGACTGGTCAGACTGGTTGTCCCCTGCTTTTCCAGCAGCTTGTGCCTCCTGGCCCTGCACTGCGTGTAGCTGACAGCTCTGCAGGAGTCAGGGAGGTGGCACCCCAGCACTGCCCATCGGGAGCGGTGGTGACAGCAGACAGGCCAGCTCTGTTTCCCTGCAGGCAGGCTTCCCATGGCAGTCCTCCAGCTATGGGCAGAGCTATAGGGACCAAATTCCAGCCTTGCTTCTCCAGGGCAATTTTGGAGGAATTCCCTGAAGTTAAGCTAAATTTAAAACCATTTCAAGGAGGAGGAGTGAGAAGCAAACCTCATCATCTCAAAACTTGCTCAGACAGAGGCTCTGCTCCACATACCAAGATGAATAATAAATAGCAGTCATCCATCCATCCATGTGGATGGATTGACTCTGCCCACAGCAGAGGGTGTGAAAAAAAAAGTGTGAGGTGAGCATTTTCCATCAGCTCTCCCTCTGGGAACCTCTTGCTCACATGGTATTGATTGAGAGAAGGTACAAAGAAAAAACATTAGTTAAATAAAATGTTTTAACATCAGGCAGGACATCAATGGCTGAGTTGTTCATCATCCCAAAGAGTCTCTGAGGAAAGGAGAAGGAGAGCTTGAGCCCAAGGCTGACTCCAGCCCAGGGCAGAGACCAGTACCAATACACCCTAATGTCCTCAATCCCTCCTGGCCACCCCAGGGAAATGCCCCGGCCCCCTCCTCCTCCCCCTGCTGTGTCAGGAGCCCACTCCAGGCATGCTGGAGCTCCGTGTAGCTTGTGCTGCTAAGGAGCTGAGACCAGCTCAGAGGAGCTCCTGACCCAATGCCTGTCATGTTCCCAGGGCATCCGTGCCACCTCTTGAGACACAGAGGAAAAGCTCTGGCAGCTCACTTGGCATCATGATGCTGAGCTTTTAGGCATTGCCACGAGACACGAGGGAGAGGACAGACGGGAGCAGTGCATCTGCAGGCAGGTGTCTCGGCTGGCGCTGGAGAGCCGCTCCCCTCCCTGTCAGATATCAATCCCATAAATGATGCCGGGGGCATTTGATTGCAGCAGTCGCTTTCCTAAGGGCAGCTTGCACATTAGATGCACCATGGTGGAGCCCTAGACCTGCTCACCTGCCTGCCCTCATCAAGGGAGGGGGAGTGTCAGACAGGGGCCATGGGTGGGACACGGAGGGCAGAGGGCTCTGTGCTTTCCCCATGCCTGGTGCTCCAAGGCTGCTCTCAGGGCAGTTGGCTCAAAGGGCCGCAAGAGCAAAGCCATCCTTGCAGCCATAGTGAAAGAACAGACACAGTATGTTAATATCTGTGTGCCTGGACTGCACACAGATATTAACACACTCCATGGCTCTGGAAACCTTGGAAAATGGGTGAAAACATGTTTCTTTCCTGAAAGAGCTGGAGGGGTGCTCTGGTGCTCTGGCACCTCACTGCCCTGGGCTGTGGAGGAAGGAGGCAGCTCTGGCAGTGAGAAACTGGGGTGGCCAAAATCAATAGAGAGCTGCAGCCCTGGCTGGGGAGCTCCTGGGACCGGGGAAAGTCTCTGCCTTGCACAATAGATTATTTTTAACTAGCTCCAATCTTCAAACACTGTAGCTTAAAAAAGGGGGAAAATAAAAGAATAGCTGATTTGTGCAAGCTCCCCTGCTCCCATTAAGTCTGTGGAAGTGGTGCTCTGCATTTCAATGGGGGCAGGACTGAGCTTCTCATGAGATAAATTGCACCCTGTCCCTTTGCATGCACTGTGCAGCTACTCCTGGCTTGTTTAGCTTCACTCTTTCCTGGCCCCCCCCTATGAACACCCTTCCCTCTCTGAAATGCTCCCCAGCAGATTTTTTTGTTGTTGTTGTCATTTAGCTATTCATTTTCCATAGGCTGCCTTCATTCCCGTGGCCTTTTGCAGCTAGGAGACAAGATGTTGCCTTGGAAACAAAGCCCCTTAGATGTTTGGAGTCTCTGGGATTGCTCTGTCTGCTCCCAAGTACTTTTAGGTTATTTTTATTAACCACACAAAGATGCAGCAGGCTTGTAGCCAAGGCAGAAAGTAGCCCTGGGAGGTGGAGGGAAGGCAAGAGTCTTACTGGCATCGTTCACTCCGCTGGGGATATTTTTTTGCAATGCACCATGGGCTGAATTCCTGCAAGAGAAATGGCATCTCCAGAGAGTGCTGCACAGGCAGGGCTGCTCCTGGGGCTGGGATGGCTGCAGGCAGGCAGAGCTGCCAGGGAGATAGGCTTGCCAGGAGAGAAAAAGCCAAAGTAACCAGGAAGGGAAAATAGAGAGGACTTAGGGATCGCAGAATTTTGATTTCTTGGGGTTTCTCACTTTCTAGCTAAGTGGCTGTGCCATGGAGGGACCCACTGTGCACTCTGCTGCTGAGATGGATATGGTGACTGCAGGCCTTTCTTCTTATTTTAGAAGAAACCAGATTTCTAGACCCATTAGGCAGCTGTGAAAATCTCTGCTCCAAGGTTTTATTGGCAATTCTGCTCTGTGCTGCTAGGCGAGTCCAGGGCAGCACACATAGACCCTAAGCCTGAGCTGTGCTCCCAGGTGGATGGCTGGAGAATGTTGGTTACTTCTGCCCCAAATCTGTCTGCAGGAGAAGTCTGACCCTGTCTGCAAAGGGGCTCTGGGAGGCAGTCAGGCTGTATTGCTATCACATCCCATTATCCACTAGCATCACTGCATGACACTGCCAAATCCCAGTCCCTCCATGGAGGACATTTTGGAGTAGGCTTTTACTCCTTTTTCTGCAAAGATGTAAAAAAAAGAAACAAAACAAAAGCAGATTAAAAGAAGCTCCCTAATCCCCAGATGGTACTTGAAATATTTCCAGTCCAGCCAAAGTATTCCAGAAAAAGAAGTGAATATATATAATTTTCCAAGAAATACTCAGTACAGTATTAAGCTCGTGCCTTGCTACTCATGTCAGCACAGTCCTCTGCTCTGTACAGACACCAGGCAGGTGTCCTGCAAGTCCTGCAGCAGCTGCAGGACTTGCACACCCAGGGAAGGTGGCACAAAGAGAGAGGGAGCACACACGGGAAGGAAGGAATGCACTGAAATAGGATGAACCTGAGAGACAGAGAGTGAGGACTGGCAGTGCCACACCCCCAGAGATGAACACCAGCAGGTCACAGTGACAGAGAGCCTTGACCATGGTGCTGAGATGGTGCAGCCATTTCCATTCTTGGCTGCAGGCAGGCACTGGTGCCATCCCCGCTGTTCTATGGGGCTTGAGGTGGCCTGTAATGGCAGCAAAAGGTTTTAGGGGGGGATCCACCCTCTATACTCTGTTTGTATCACACACACAAGGGAGCAATTCCATTGTTTTGTGGCATTTTCCACCACAGCTGAGCTTCACAGATGCCCAGGCTAGCAAGATGCTCCCTTCCATCCTCACCAGAGCAAGGAAGTCTGCCTCACTCTCACAGGTGTCATAAATGCTGGGTGCTTTTATTCCCATTGTTGCTGATTTTCCTTGTCATTACTACATGATGCCATGGTTACAGAGATGTAGGATTAATCCAGTGACAGCATTTTATGGGCTTTTTTGGTTTTGATATTCTTTGATGCTATATTTGTGCCAGCAGAATAAATAATAAACACACACAACAGCATCAAATATTTCTTCCAGCCCCCCAGCCTATTTCTGCCTACCTTGTTAAACTGTTAGAAAGGTAGTTCTCTGCCAGCCACTTATCTTATGAACTATTCTGTCATCTAATGATGCACCTGAGGCCCCATTTATCCATTTTCTCTGAAAAAAGCAGTTAATAAAAATAAAGTTCTTCTTAATATCCCTGAGAACAGCTTCCCCTGGAAGAGCAACACTCACACTCAACCTAACAAGTTCCTTCCCCTCCCTCTTCTCTCCCTTTCCCTCTTCTTCCTCTCCCACCCTCCCCCTATCAAAGGGTTGGGGAACTTTCTTGATGCTCTTGTAAGGAAAATATAGGACATTTTTTCTCTGCAGCAACCTGAAACAATGTGTGAGCAAATCTGTTAGTGTGTGACATGCCTCAGCTCTGGTAAGGAGGAACTTGCTGGAGGTTAGTCTCTGTAATCCCTGCTGATCAAAAGAAGAACTTCAAGCCTGTTACAAGCACCCGAGTCTTGATATTGCTGGAAATACAGCAGCACATGGGAGATTTAACTAAAAATTTGTCTTTCATCTGCTCTGAACTCTGGGGCTCCTTTTAAGCAGCTACAGACTCCTTGACCAGTCACTGCTCAACTTCAGCCCCATCAGATGCAGTTTCCACTCACAGCAGAACCTCAGCCAAATGCTCCTCTACCCCCACCTCTGGTCCTCCCTGCAGGGAAGAGTTCACAGTCACCTGGAAATTAAGAGGGTGAGAAGCTGAACAACTATTGTAGTAGTAAGAAGTCATAGGCAAAAATTTGCTAACCACTCACTCAGTGAATTACATCTTGTTTCAGTCTATCCCCTTTCCCCTTCACAATGTTAATATCATAGAATACTAGAATGGTTTTGGATGGAAGGGACCTTGAAGATCATCTTATTCCAACCTCCCTGCCATGGGCAGGGACACCTCCCACTAGATCATGTTGCCTAAAGCCCCAGACAACCTGCCTTGAACACTTTCAGGGATAGGGCATCCACAGCTTCTCTGGGCAATCTGTGCCAGGGCCTCATCACCCTCATGGGGAAGAATTTCTTCATAATTTCTAATCTAAACCTGCCATATGTCAGTGTGCAGTCCTTCCCCCTTGTCTGGGGTCAGCTTGCATTTCCATCACGTGTGTTGCAGCCAGAGACCAAAAAGCAGGAAGTTACCACAGCAGCAAAGACAGGAAACACTTTAAACTTCGAATGCTTTACTTGGGACCTCACTTGGGTATTTGCTTTGGGAACTGCTGCAAACCCCTGCACTGCGAGGAAAACTCAGCAGTGATCATGATATAGGACACTTGGTGAAAGAGCACAGGACCAAAAACTAGAAAATTTGAGGTGGTGATAATTGAAATTAAAACAGAAAATAAGCTGTGAATGAAGGATTCCTGGTAAGAAAGTTCTTGTTGTACTTATTGATAGACCTGGACAGAAATGCTGGATGAAATGGCTAAAAAATAGTCAAAATAAACCAAAACCATTCATAAACTCTGGTCAAAATCTACAAGTCCGGTTAAAATCTACAACTCTAGTCAAAATCTACATGTAGTCATGGACAAGAGGAAATTACATGAGAATTTCTCAAGAGGACTTTGCATTCCTGAAGGGACAAAATAATTTGTTTTCAATTTTCCAACTTTTCATTCAAACTCAAAATTTTTGTTTGAAATTTGACATACTTCTAAAAAATAATACTGAGCACCTAAATAACTCAAAATATTTTGATAGGACTTAAGGCAAGTGCTTTGGCTGGATGTGAAATTAAAATTTTCAGAGGATTTTGGGTTCACAGGAGAATCCATGTTTCATCCAAGCTGATTTTTTACACCTCCTAATTTTTCAGTTCTGCTGCCAAGTGGAAGAATCAGTATTTTTTGGCTGCTGTGATGACTAATGTCACATCAGTAATGCAAGAAATAATTTTGAGACCCCCCACATCAGGCATAAAGCTTGAGTATGCACAGCAAACCCACTGACTGCTCTGTCAGTGGAGGGCAGTACAAAATCCCTATCCAGATATGCCAGTTATGGGTTACAGAAGAAATTATTGGTTATGAGAAGAAAAGAGGCAACAGGGAGATGAAATTTAACAGGTTGGGGCAAAGGGAGGGATTTCCCCTCTCCCTGTTTTCCTTTAGGTATATATCTTCAACAGAGATCACCAAGTTAAAAAGGACCATAAAATGAATTAGGGCTCTTGCTGGTTGAAACACCATCTCTTTCTTCAAGAACAGATAAATGTAGCCCATGAGCTTAGTCCTTCATCACAGAGGCACTGATAAATCCATGAGATTAATTGTAGAGTGGAGATTAGCACCCCCCATTCAGCATCAAGCTCTGAGCATTAAACTAATTACTAGGTTCCAGCACTGGACGACTTCCCAGCAGGAAGGCACTGCCCTATAAACCATCATACACAAGTGGCATTTAGCCAGAGATGTTAAAAAAAGCTTTCTCCTGGGAATGCACCCACCAAAGGAGCTGGTTTCCCTTTCTGTTCCAAAGACAAAGCCCATTTTCCCCCTTTGTGGTGGGAAAGCTTGGAATGAAACTGTCCCCTCTGCCCTGCCGCCCTTAAGACAGTTGCCCAGAGGGATGTTGTTGTGGAAAATCTCGAAGACATTTGAAGACTGGAAGATGCACAGGCTAAACCCACCAGGAATTCCCAAATCCCCAGTGGGTTCCCAGAGAATCACCACCATTCCTGCTCTGTTCATCCTCAGCAGTCCACGTTGCAATGAATGGAAAAGAGACATTTATTTTACAAATGCCAGGAGCCAGTGCAGCTTCCCCACCTGTGTTCTCACTGTGGCATCTCAGGCATTTCCCTGCTGTTTACTGCAGCACAAATTCTCCAGTGTTGTTACATTTTATGGACTTCTACCCAGCAGAAAATATTAGGGAGAGAAGAAGGGCAGTAAGCTGCAAGGATTTTGCTCTCTCATCTTTACGTGTTTCCAGCCTGCTCCTCAGCACTGCGGCAGAGCCCTTCCCTGCGGAGCATGAAGCCATGCGGCTAATGTCCCCCATCTGTGACTCTCTCTCTCATCCCCTCCCTGGTGGGCAATGCTGTCTGTGCCTGCATGGCCTCAGCAAGGGATGACGTTTTAGCTCTCAGGTCCTGTATCCAGCCCCTTTGCTCAGTGCTTGCAGGGCAGAGGGCCCGTTAAAGCGTCCTGTTCTTGGAGCGATGCTGGTGCAGCGTGCAGTGGCTCTTCGTCTCTTGGGGACACCCTCTCCTTGGAAGAGAGGGGGCTGGGATGGACAGAGTGCTGTTTTCTCTCCTGCCTTTGCAGCTAGTGGGTCAGGACCTATTTTGAGACCATTTAACACATGCTTTCTCTCTCTCCCATCCTTGCTTGGGAAAATCAGGTCAGCTACCCACCGCGTTTGTCTCGCCCAGCTCTGGAGCTTCTCTGAGCTCCTCATGAAGAGGGGAGGATCCTGCATTTCCTAGAAAAAAAGCAAATTCAGGAAACGACTTGTCCTTGCAGGTTGAGTTCTCTGTTGTTGGGTCATGAGTTTTTCCCCAATAGTGAAAGAATGGCTATTTTCTACAGGACGTGGAGCTATAGGAATTCTTACTATGGTGGTGGCCAGCTGGCAGCCCAAGAGCTTAGTCTAGTCCATGCATTATCCAGTCTCTGCCTTGCCAGATAGTCATCAGTCCAGGCAAACCAGGAACATTATTTTATATGTGTTTCAGGAAGGGAAAAGAGGGTTATACCCACATAAGGGCTAGCAAATTTTATTTGATCAACTGCAGTATCATACAGAATGGGAATGAAGGTAGTACTGAACACAGAGCAGTTGGCCTGCTGTGAGAAACATAATAATCTGTAATATCAGTCCTGCTCAATGTATCCCCAAACAGGAAGCAGCAGACAGAAAAAAAACCAGCTATAACAAGGTTTCAGGCTAGAGATCCTAGACCACTTCCCAGACACACAGAACTGTTTGGCCAAGACAGTCAGAGGTGATGGTGCCATCTTGGCTCCAGAAGGGTATGAAAACCAGGGCTGTAGTAATTGCCAGCCAGACAGCACAAGCTCGCGAGAAATGCTGGATGTCACCGTGGCTGTCGGGTTATGTTTTCTGTACAGAAGAGTCTGTCTGCTCCCAGACAGACAGCAGCCCTTCAGCATTGTATCCAAGTCAGCCAACCTTTTTGTGAGAGCTTTGCACCAGGGTAGATGGCTACTGTGACTCTGTGGAAAGCCAGCCACCTCTAATGTAACTTTTTAGGCTTAGCTTTGTCGTGTGATGCAAACTGCTAGAGAGCACTATGCTGAGCTTTTGTGCAAACCCCTTTCCCAGACCACTGGAATCTGTGTTCAGAGTTTTGTATTTCCACCTCCAGCTAACAAGAATGAACAGGGGAAGTTTGGGTGCCCACCTCAAGGTAATCTCCAAAGGGATAGGCATTAATAAGCCACTGGATAGATTTTCACCTGCTCAGTGCCTTCCAGGAACTCTCAGCAAGCCAAATGCCAGGCTGAGGTGGGAGGCCTCAATTAAATGTTCTGAGGGTAGACGGAAGGGTGCAGGAGGAAAATTGTCTCTCCCACGATGCACAGCAGCTGCTTAATGCCAGACAGACTTCCACAGATTGAGAGGTCAGCTCTCAAACACAGATGTGGGAAAAAGAGAGGGAGAGTGAGGGGGAGAGTCATACACGTAGCTATTTATTCAGTGTCTACAAAAACTTCTGTGGAGTTGGAGCTGGGCCCTGGATGCCTCTGGAAAAGGCATATTCACCAGCTATGCTTGTTTCCAGGATTTATTCAGGCTGAAATGCTGTGAAAATCACTGGCTTTTGCTGCAATACAACCACACTTTGGCTGGGAAGTGGGGTCCATATTTCTGAGACACTCTGTAAGGAGAAGGGGGAGGTTTTCAGTTTATGAGCCACATTCTGCTGTAAAGTTACAGGACATCATTTCTCACTAGTAGCAGAGGCACATACTGCTGTGCCGTGAGGTCTGGGTCTGGGTCCCCCACAAGGGTTCTCTTCCAAGGACATCCTTTTTGGATGCTGGATGGTCTCAAGACATCTGTTTGATTACCCTCAGGTTCATGACTCATGACGGCCACTGCTATTTTCACGAGATTGCTTGCTGATGACTGGTACTGTGCTGATTTGCCTCGTACTACCAGCCAAATTGCTGTGGATATCTTTTCCCCCACTGCATGGGTTTTCTGAAATGTTCTGAGAAGCAGCTCCTTGCACAACCAGCCACCAGGGGAAATTGCACCAGGGTTAACCTTTGAGATAGGCTAAGTGACAAGTATCATTCATCAGAGTAAACAACAGAAAAAAAAAATGATACTTACTGGGATTTAATTCACCAAAAGGAAAGGACAGTACAGTGTGACACACCAGCTCATATCTCTGGTGGCTGTAACACAGCACGGCTCTGTAGAATTTAGCAGATTTGTACCACCCAGCTTCACATGAGGCTTTGGCTTTCCCTTAAATTTCCCCTTCCAGAAAACTATTCTTTTTGGGGGAAGAAAAAAAAAAAAGGAAAAAAGAAAAAGAGAAGGAGAAAAGAAAAGTCTCCTGATCAGTGTCCAGGCAACTTCAAAGGATCAGAGCCAGGATTTGCCCTGGGATAGTCAGAGATGAGGACCTGGCTCCTACTCCATTGTGACTCTACAGCAGCCAGGGCAGCAGCAGCTTTGCTGGTATCTTCGTGGGCACCAGTCATGGGTGGTGGTGAGAAACAAGTAATTAGGGGTGGTCTGTATGAGTGTGATGGAAAATAACTTGCTTGCAGAGACAAATGCAACTGCCAGTAGTGTCAGACTGCAGGGAGGGGCCCCCCTCCCTTCCAGCCAGGTAACACATTAATTGGGCTGTGTGGCTGTTTCAAGGGAAGTCGCAAGTTTGTATGCTGAGCACAGGCTGTGAGCTTGGTGACAGTGACATATGGGAGACAATTAAATAACTGCAGTTATATCCAGGTTAGGGAGAGAACAGATCCCTTTTGAACTGGATTTATACCGAAAGTGTGATGCACAGGTAGGCCCACAACCTGGGGTTAGGAATGACACATGCCAACTTCCCACTGTATTTACAAGCTCCTTGTTCACATCTGCCTGTGGATTTCTGCCCTGGCCTCACACAGCCATTCCCCAGCCATAGCAGAGGTGTGTTCTTTAGCAAAGAGTAATTTGGCTTCTTGGCCTGATGTCTAAAGCCTGGATGTATAATTTCACCTTACCACGGTCTCTAAATTCAGCTGTCTCCCCAGGCCATGCCCAGCCAGCTTTAATTTTCCTGCTGTAGGTGGATGGAATCAGCATTCAGGAGTGACACAAAGTGACAAATCCCACTTTCCATGATGATCAGCCCAAAGGCATTCAGCTCAGGTGTTGGGGTTTCACCTGCTATGGAAATTGCCAGCCTTTGGGGAGTGGCAGCAGGATGTGTGGGAATGCTGCAGAGATAGGCTAGGATGCTTGTGCTGGATAAGAACCAGCATGAAGGAGACCAGCCCGACCTCTTATCCTCCTCCTAAATGCCTTGTTCTGAGGAGACAGGAGACAGAGCAGCTGGGAGAGGCAGAGGCAGCAGTGGTGGAATGAGCCTTGCACCATTTTGTAGCTCCTGCCAGCAATCCCAGGGGCCAAGCACTGCCTATTTTTAGCTCCCGAGGTAGCTGAAATACCACCCTGATGTTCATTAACGACAACCCTGTCAGATGGGAACTGCAAGGCAGGGGAGTGGGGGGCTGGTTGGCCTGTTTTGTTTTGCTTTATTTAATTGCTGGCTGCAGTACAGAGGCAGAGCGTGGCAGGAGGCTCAGCTCCTCTCACCTCAGGAAAAGCAGGAGCAGCAGACCCAGGGGAGGCAGGCAGGGAAAAGTCAATCAGGCAGTATTTAAAAATCTACCTGCTGGGCCCAGGGGGAGCTGGAGATTTTAATGTCATTCCCAGCTTGAGACACAGCCTGGAGAGTGAAAAAAGAAAGGGGTATCTTCTCTTCTTGGATCCTTAATTGCTCGTTAAATCATCTAACAAATGCCTGAACTCCTGGACAGCCCCATACTCCTTGACAGAGGGACTTCAACCCTGGCAAGGGGAAGGGGTATTTTTAAAAGTACTCATTTCACCTGCTTTTTCTGGATCGTTTAAACCAAGAGTTCAGTGGTTCACTCTGCAAAATAAAACTAAGTCTGGAATATTTTTATTACTGTTCAGCAGGAGCAATAAACTTTCCATCAAATTCTCCCCCTGTTTCAGCCTGATGACTCTCAGTCTGCCCTGCAGGCAGGTGTCCATGCAATGGGAGGACAGCCTCTCCTGTCCCCAAAAGGGGCCTCCAGTGACTGCAGAGGAGCATGGACCAAAATAATCCCCTGCCCTACATGCTCAGCCCCACTTCTGGCCCAACAGATTCACAGATAACCACAGCCAGAAATGTCTGTGCCTGGTCATTCCCATTCTGCCTTGTCATTGCTGTTCATCTCTGTCTTCTGCTCAAATCCCCCCTGTGTTGGGTCTTACTCACAGGGAACTGCCCTAAGTCTCAGGAGCTGAGAAGGTGATACAGCTATAGCACAGAAAATGCAATGACTGTGCCATTCCCTCTGATGTTTGGCAAAAAGCAGCCTGCAGTTAAATCTGCAAAACTCAGAAGAAGCCCAGACCATGCCCATGACAGCTGGAGAGCTTCAAATGTGCTTTGCCATCACAGACAGATGGACAGATCTGTGACTTATACCTATAACCCCCTCCAGCAGTCAAGATAACATAGAAAGACATCCTTCTACCTGACTGGAATCATGGATGCTTTTCCTGCATCACCCATGCACAAATAATGGGGCGAAGGCAGACCGCAGCCATTAACAGGTTTTATGTCATTTAGAGTCTGTGAAAAGAGTAAAATTGCAGCTCCAGCAGGGCAGGCAAACCATACAGATGATTTATGAATATTCACTCAGCTCACAAAGCACTCCGGGGCAGAAAACAAGCTTTTGAAATTAACTGAACTCTTCAAGGTTCTTAGTTTGTCTTGGCTTTGAGGTGTGAGTCACCAATACTTTTCTCCAAAATGAGCAGAGTCTGTACAGAGGGCTGGGAGGATTCCTGGGCACTAAAATATGAAGTTAAGTGCTTTGTGAGGAAGATTTTATGTTCATAAAGCCTTCAAAGCATAGAGTCCACCCCATTAAGTTTTATGGGCTACAGTACTGAGACATACAGTACTGACACTTCTTCAGCCCATAAAGGCTGGATGTTCAGGGCACCTGAGGCTCTTTCATTGAGCACCGAAATCTCCAGCAGCTTCAGTCTCCAGTGCTTTTGGTTTGGTGCCCTGCAATTTTTCCACAGTTTCAGTGTTCAACAAAGAGGCTACAGAGTTTTGATCCTGACCATGCAGACCCTGTCATACACTTGTCATTCCCATCCATACAATAAAGTTATTGCAGTGCTCCTCAGTGATAGCACTTCTAATTGTACCCAGCAAGGCATGGACAAAGCCTGCACTCCCCTCTCAAGATTTATGTTTCTGGTCTGCACTTGCTGGCTTAGATCAAACATCCTGGAAGGCAAAGATTTCCACCTGCATTTGGCCAAGAATGGGTTCAGTCTAGTAGACAAAAGACAAGGTAGTAAAACAAGAAGGCTGTCTTCACAGGTTTGGTGCACACACACAAGGAACGAGAGCTCCTCTTTTCCAATTAATTATAAGAATAATAATTTGGTTTGTTTCAGCTAGTAGAAATATGAGACATTTTCAAAGCAATGAAAGAAAATCTCTGCAGATTAGTCTACATCCCAAGGGTTCCAGGAGTCTGTGGGTGCTGTGGAACATTTACTTCTTGCAAAGCAAGCAGAGGGAGTCATGTATTTGAGTGTCCTGCTTCACAAACAAGTGAAGCATCAGCTGCTGTGTTCAGGAGGGCTGAACTCAGCTATTCTAAGGCTGTCTAGACATTCCCATTCTAAATCTGAGACATCTTCTGAACCCAAGTTGTGTCAGAGCACTGTCCTCCAGGAAAAGCTGCTGTCCCAGTGAATCTCATTTTTCTCACCAAAAAAGACTCCATCTGAAAATGGCCCTGCCCTCACTGCCATGCTCCCTAACCACAGGAGATTCCTCTCCCTCTGAGTCACAGAGCACCACAGTCAGCCAAGGTGGTCTGCATTAACATGAACTAGCCCTCATAGCAAGGGCTTATAGCAAAGAACAAGAATTCAGGAAAAGCAATAAACCAGCATCTGGAAAAAATTGTTTCTGGAGTCTCTCTGCTATTCTTTCTGATACAAAACTCCCACTTCAGCAAGGTTCCATACTTGTTTAAAGCAGGCGTTGTTGCTAACAATTTTAAATATCCTCGTGCATGTATGAATTTCTTTCTGTTCCTATGAAATTCCACACATGTGCAGTGCAGACTGCTTTGTCTGTTGAATAGAAATCCTCATTGATATGAGGTGGAATGCACAGTCTTTTTCCTTGTGATTTCCTTCCTCCATCCTCCTTTTGCCCTTTCAGCTGGATTACACAGTGTGGATGCTAAAGCCCCCATCCTGACAAACACAGCCTCTTTACTCCTGATGGTTTGGTGAACTGTTTCTGAAATCTCTGGCTCCAAATTCTGCCTTGAGCATGTGTGTAACCTCTTGTTTCTTTCCTCTGCAGGCTGATGCCAAGATGGTCTGCGATGTCGTAAGTCGGATGGAGGACACAGAGCCCTTCTCTCCAGAGCTGCTGTCAGCTATGATGAGGCTCTGGGCAGACTCTGGGATCCAAGAATGCTTCAACCGGTCCCGGGAATATCAACTTAACGACTCAGCCCAATAGTGAGTATCCCTGTCCATAGTCTTTCATGTTAAGAAGCTGCATTTGGATTTGTTAAAGTTTTAACTGAAGTGAATGACCTCATTGGAACTGAACGTGTCTCTGCTTACAGTCTGGGATGTGTGTTGTGCCACAGGCTGCTGCAAAGCACAAAGGATCAGGCAGGACATTCATGGCCCCTCTTGGCCAGTCTGGGGTCAGGTCTGTGACCGCAAGGCCAGGGTCCCAAACTGGTCCCAAATGCCTCAAGGTAGGTTTTTGCAAACATGGATCTAGTGAATATAGGCAGATGAACCTGTGGGCACAGCAGATGGCTCCTTTGTCTATCTGACTGAGAACAGAAGGGTGTGATCACCTGCTTTGTACAGCAGTACAGCTCTTGGGTTTGCTTTTCTTTCCTCTGTTTGCTTTTCTTTCCCACTGTATTTTCCGTAGTTGTGCAGTGTACTGGTAGGTTAGCTGGGTTACAACCAAGGGTAAGGGACATCTTTATTTTTCCAGGGGCATTGAGTTACTCTTGTAATACAGTTAGTGGCTTCTCTACCATTAGGCACCACATCCAGATATCATTCAATGGTGATTGTCTGAATCCATGGCTTTGGTTCATACTGTCATGAGGACAGGACATCCACCCATAAATGTCTGCTGTAGCTCTGAAGAGACGTTCAGTGTCACCCCAGTTTCAGTTCAGACCCATTTGTACTGATAATTGATCCAATTCATTTGCTTCCACCTAGGCCAGAAGACTAAAGGTTTTCATCCCATAATTTCAATCACAGCATCTGTTGCACTCAGGCAAAATGCCCCTGGCCCTGGACTGTGTCTTGGGCAAGAGTCAGCCAAAGGTGGTTAAGTACAAACATAAGGAACAGGCAGGCAGAGAGCGTTCATTTCCCCAGCTGCACCCTTGGACCTTTTGGTAGTCAGGGAAATAGAGGCTTCCCAATGGTGTTGGGCAATGGTACATCCATTCTTTTGGCTGTTGATATCCCATATCAACAAGTTCACCAGCTGTTTCATGCACTTCTGGAGTTGTTATTGCATGTTTGGATTGTTTGGCATCCCTGCTTGGGGTGTTCCTGGATATCTACCAAAAACAGCCCAGGCACTGGCGTGGCTGTTGGTTTTGTTCTGTGTGGTGGGCCTGGTGCTCCCAGCTGCAGCAGCTGCTCCCATCCAAGCTGGCAGGGCAGCTGGGGAGTGCAGTTCTTGAGGTGCTGCAGCAGAAGGCAAGTGATGACACATCATTTGGCACTGATAGAAAACTGAATGGGAAACCTGCAGATGTGTGGTTGGTGACACAGCATACTACCCAATCATCATCACACCTCAGAGATGATCCTGGCATTCTGCTGCCTTTTAATCAGTACTAGGTGGTTGATGGTTTAATCTGTATTTCATTGCCTGTAATAGCAAAATAAGTTTTCTCTTGTCAGCAGCTTCTTTTTTTTTTCTTTTTTTTTTTCACAAAATAAGGGTATGATGACATAAACATACCTTTAGAGATATAAATTATCTAAAATACCAGTCCTAATTGCATTACAAACTTGTGGAAAATCTTCAATTGTTTTAGAGCCAATTACCTTGAGGAAAGTATTTTGATTTTCCATCCATGCAAGACAGCAGTTGAAAATAATAAGCAGAGCCCTCCCAATATGACCAGCTGCTGTGCAATTCATCAGCAAAAGCTCTGAAACCACAAGCAGTTTCTAGACATCAACTGAAGAGGCTCTGTGCTGTAGTATTCACAGCAATTTCAATCTAGGGGTTGCAGCCCAGCCAAATGAATTCTGGTGTCTCTGACAAAATTTCTTGCATCCAGATGAGGATGGATGACCCTCTGTGCCAGGGAGGTGCCGTGCTGCCTCTCTCCTTAGCTGCACTGTGAGTTGTGCTGTGCCAGGACACCTTTTTTCTCTGGGCTAGGTTGGATGGGGAAGCTGGACATAACAAAGTCCTTCTCATTTACAGCCCTGCTGGTGTTCAGGAGCCTCTGGTGGTTCCACCACTGGGAGCAGAGATGCTCTCACATGGCAGAGCACTATAACACATCCTACTGCACTTCTAGGCCCTGGTGCCATCACAGGAGATGGTGGTGCAAGTGAGAGCTCAGCTCTTTTCACTCCCAGTGAAAAGAGGCATATATTTTATTTAATTCATCAATGCTTTGGGTTTGTTTACTTTTGCGTGAGTGGAAGATTTGAGACCGTTTTATATTTTTTTCCCACCCTGGAAAAAGGCTTATATTTATTGACACTGATACTTGATTTAAAATACTAACTACAAAATGTGTTTTCATTAGGGCTGAGAAAACTTAATTCCAGACAAGAACTGAATTCTAAGTTCCCCGAAGTCTGAAAAACAGTGACAGGCAGTGAGCTAGCGTTTCATTTCAGGTTTCTCTTGGTGCTAAGTCGTAGGGACTGGCCTTTAGCTGGCAGGAGGGAGGTTTCCTGCAGGAGTTGGAGACTGTGCTCTGTGGCTGCTCAGCACATGTCACAAAGCCTGAAGGCACCAAGTGACCAGGTCGTGTTGTGGCCAGCACAGGTGAGACCTTCAGGAGCGCTCCTGGCACTTCCCTTCACCCCAGGAACCACCAGCCAAATGTCCTGAATGCTTTTCAGAACCTCCCCCTGCTGCTTGGCTATTTCTAAGGAACCACCACCTGGGCTTCTCTGAGTCAGTGCTGCTGTTGTCCTTAATTGCTCTTCCAGTGCTTTATCATGAGTTTTTTTTAATGGCTGGAACAACAGGCCTTCTGTTGCAGCCTCTGGGAGACCAAGTCACAGGCTAATCAACAGCCTGCAAAGGTCGGCAGCATGGCTCTTACCCCTCTGTCATCAATTTCACTGAAAATAAGTTCAGTCTTTTGTGTTAGACTAAACAAGAAGCGAGTAGTAGCTCCCTTCTGGAGCCAGATGGGCCAGAGCACATTGCTTTCTAACCTCTGATACATGCAGACAGTATGGATTTGCTGCAAAGCTTTGTTTCTTTTGGGTTCTGAAGTCAGCTGGTCCTTAGCAAGGATTTTGTAGCTACTGCAAAGGAGCAGTAGAAAACAGCATTTTTGCAAAGAAAAAACATGATCAAGGAGGAGGGAAGGTTCTGTAATGGACCCCCTGTGTCTTGGACTGCAAAAAGCAAAACCATAAGGAAGGCAAGACAAGAGAAGAGAGTAAGATGTAGCAATTGGTTTCCTCTTTTTTTGTTACTGCATTTTTTGTAGTTCCCTAAGGCAAATTTACGGATGGGTTGCGTTCCACATTCCTAATATCTTGATTATGTTTTTATTCCTACTTAGTCTCCTCTTCCTTTCTTGTCTCTATGCCTAGGAGCTAAATCTACCTCTGATCATCAAAGAGTCTGGGCACTGCTGATGTCTTTTTCTTCTCCAGCCAGTTTATGTCTGTGAAAGCACATCTGTGACCCACATTTTGCTTTCAAAATCAGCAAAAGAGAGGTTTCCAGCTGGTTTCCTTAATCTCTCACTTTTGTTGAGATTTTAAAATTGTCTTGTGTTTGCTAGCCTCGAGTTCCTAACTAGTCTGGTCAGTGGAGTGCAGCACACAGGGCAAGTCTGATTTTAACCACCCAGAGATGGAGATCTGTTTTGAACAGCCTCCAAACTTCAGGAGGGAAATGGAGCAGACAGAGCATCCACACAAGCACTGATTTTCTGTGTGCATCTCCAAACAGGAGCAGGCCTTGCAAGATGTGTAGGCAGAGACAGTTTGCAAGTACACAGACACAAAAAAGCCAGAACCTATCGCAAGTTCTTCTCCTCCTGCTTCCAAGTACTTTGAAAGATCGTTTGATAATGCCAGGGCTGTGAAACCACCGTGAAAATGTAAAATATTTTAGGCCTGCATTCAACCCATCCATCTTCACACATATCAGAGGTGTCAGGGCTAGGAAGCTTGTTGCCTTTGGCTCCCTTCATCAGGAGTTAAGGGAGGGAGAGATGCCTCTGAAGAGGGATACAGACCTCACTGCTCAGTGGAGAAAGAGAGATGCAATTGTGTTTGTTGCTCTACCACAGCTAACCACAGCACTGACATCTCAAGTCTGTGCCAAATACCAAGCCCAAACTGGACAACATTTTGGTTATTCCATCTTCAACAACTGGTCTGGCAGTGCCTTACAGAAAAATGGCACCAGATTCAGAATAAAATACTGCAGTGCCTTCCTTCACACCTCATCTTGTGTGGGACTGTTTTCTGATCTATTTTCCTTGCAAAAGAATTGTCTTTGCACGATGCTATCACCTTCCCTACTGATACTTACTGCATCCCACGTGCCAATACACACTTTGCATCAAAAAAGCAGTCAAGAAAGTAGAGCCAGATGTTGTTGTGCTGTGGTGAATGGCTTCCAGATTGAGCCCTGACAAGGCAGCATTGGAACAGACTGCCCAGAGAGGCTGTAAAATCTCCATCCTTGGAAGTGCTCAACACTGATCTAACTTTCAAACTGAATTTAACTTTGAAGTTGGTCCTGATTTGAACAGGAGGATGGCCCAGATGAACTCCAGAGGTTCAACTCACACTGGCACTCTTGGACTTGTTTCTTTTTTCTTCTCTCTTTCTCTGATAACACTGGGTTTAATAGAGAGAAGGGGTCTTCAAGGTTTGCTGCAGTTTCCTGTGTCTAGTCATGCAGGAACATGCAACTCTATGATAATGTCCACGTCCCACAAGTCCCATGGTCTAAACATCTACCTTGCTGGCTTCACCAGCAAGGCAAACATTTAAACTATGGGACTTGTGGGACTTGGTCATTATGCATGACTGTCAGGACATGATCCATTTTAATGAGCTGCAATTGTTTCTGGCACGCTCAGACTGAAGAAAGAAAAATTATAGGTCAAGGTTTTGCATTAATATTCCCATCAGGTGTGTAGATTCCATTTTCTCATCACAGGTTTTGCATTAGAATATGGTTTTCTGCACACCCATCTTACTCGTGCCTGTCACTTGCACTCCCTTGCATTTAATTGGAGGCAGTAGGAGCATAAATGGAACAAATCCAATTAATTGGGATGACTTGCATTGCGCTGTTTATTGAACAATCCACCTTTGTGTCTTGGAGCCCAATAAAGCAGAGAGGAAAAATACATCACAAGTGTAAAGGTAGGTACATTTGTCTGAATTTATGGTTTAATTTACCCCAGTAAGTAAATATGCCCACCAGCTCTGAATAATCAAGTTCCCCCTACAACAAGCAAAACAAAACAGTCCATAAAAGCCAGAGCTGGTTGACTGGAATCACCAACTTTGCTCCATTCCCACAAATGAGATGCAAATCTGTTTCCAGGGAGGAGCAGCTCTGCAATGTCTGCTGGTGCTGGTGCTGGCTGTGGAGTGAGGCTGTTTCTTGTCAGTGCAAAGTGAGGGAGACACAGGCAATCTGAGCTTCAGCCTGTTATAATCTAGCAGAGCTGGGGCATGGTAGAGGTCTTAGTTTCGTTATTATCCTCATAAATTAAGGAACTGCTGTTGTTATGTGGCTTCACGTAGGGCTGAGTGTGAGGTGGAGGAAGAGCACAATAGGAAAGACATTGTTTTTTAAATTAGCAAAAGACATTGTTTTCCAGCATCTCCCCCACATCCACCTGGAACACCCAATTTCACCAAAATTGGGTAAAAACTTTCCAGGGGCTGCCTCTGCTGGCCCAAAGCAGAATGGACACCACATCAGATTATACTGACAGTGTTTGACAGGGTGTTAAGTCGCCTTCCTATCCCACCAAGCACTGACAGGCGAGCATGAGGATTGAGCTTCTTGGACAGAAAACTCACAGGCAGAGGTCTGCAGGACTCTGCATAGCAGCCTCATCATGGGACATTGGATCTCGTTATAGTGCCCATCCCACTTGGCCCCTCTCAGACCCCAGGGCAGAGGCAGAGCTCCAGCAGACCCATTCTCTTTTGGGGTACAGCTCTGAAGAGACATAGGAGATACAGACTGCCCTGCAAGGAGGAGCAGAGAAGCTACAGAGGTAACTCATTGCTTGAGGACAAAGGCACAGCAGTACCTGCCACCTGCCTGCCATTTTTCATTCTGTGTTGCATTGTAACTGAACTGTGTTGTCTTTGGCCTGGGATTAGTAAAATCTTGACATTTTGACTAAGTAAATTGGTATTTAATGAGACACAATTAAATGGGCTCATCAGATCAGGGCTGTCCTCATTTTGGTAAAGCTCACACCCAAAAGGGTAGGAGCTGAGGTAGTTCTCACTGCCTGGAGGAGGAGACACTGCAGAACTTGGAAACGATCTCTTCTCTTTTCACATTTTGCTTAGTGATGAGGAGCAGGCAGCACCATCTATAAACACAGCACAGGGCATCCCCCCAAGGAAACCTGCTGAACCATAGTCCTGAACCCCAGATAATCTGTTCTCATCTCCGACTGACAGACCCAACAGGAATTTCTTCCTGCCTTGTGAAGGGCTGTGGGTGACAGATTCGGCGCAGAAAGATTTGACTTTTTTTGGCTGAGTATTTGTGTATTTTTAGGCTGAAATGTCCTTATGAAACCAGCTGGAGCTGGCAGGCTGCCACCAAGGGTTGGAGTTGGGTTTTTTTTGTTCCGTTCAGTTTGTTTTTTCACTGCTGCCCCTATTGCTGGCTGCAGCCTCCCTCTCCCACCAGCTCTGCCCTTCCACAGGCAGCACTCACACGCCGCAGTGAGCCCCTCACTGTGTCTTCCACCTTTCACCCCAACCTTCTCATCACACCAGGGCATGGCAGTGCTGGGATGCAGCTTCACAGCCAGGGAGTTTAGACTCTCCTGGGAATTTGCAGCCTCTGCTCCTGCTCCCCTGCAAAGCCGAGGAATCCAAGCTTCCCTCTCCCTTTCTGCACCCTGAAGTTTAATGCACCGTGCACCCCCAGCTCCACCATCACACTCTGCCCTGCAAGACAAACAGCATCCCTCACAATGATGCTGAGGACAGGAGATGGGGCACCTCCTGAGGGGTGCACCAGAGAGGCTCTCAGGGTAACTATTGCTCCTAGAAGCTCCTTAGGGAATTGGATAGCTCTAGCAAGGCATATGTTCCCCCATGTGTGTGATTCCTGCTTTATGCCAGCTAGTCAGCACCCAGCTCTGTGCTCCGGGGGCTCTGAGACCTGTCCCCCAGCAATGCGTGTCACCACGTGGGGACCATCCGGCTGCTCTCAGCCTCCTGAGTCTGCAGCGTGTCTGCAGGAAAATCTGTCAGCAGACCACCGTGCCGAGGCTCTTCACACGGCTGGCGTCGGGTCTGGCACCATCTGTGAGGCTGGGAGGTGAGCGTGGCGCTGGCATGTGGCTTCCCGATGTATTCGCTCTCCCTTTGAAATCCTTACATGGCAAAGAACGGCAGGAACGCAGGAATTACTTTGTAGCCAAGCTCCACGATCGAGCGAGCTGTCTTCCACACGGGTCTGCCGGCACCAGTGGTGGCAGTGTGATGGGGAGATGATGCACAGCCGCTTGTGCCTCCCCAAGCCCTATCCCAGAAATCATGCCAGTTTGTATGGAAAAGTTGAAAAAGGACTTTGCTGCAGTCCGGGGAGCATGCAGCAGCACATTGGGAACTCGGGGGCAGAGCTGCCTGCACCAGCCATAGGGTGAAGAGCCCAGGAGGAGCCACTCCAGCCTAGGACAAGCCCTGCCAAGCAGGACAGATCAGCTCTGTGTGCTCAGGATGCAGTTATCTTCCTTTCCCCTCCTTCACAGTTTCTGATTCCTCCATGGATAATCCCATTCCTCATCCTGTGCCCTGCTCAGGGCTCTGGCCCCACCGTGCCTGAGTGGTGCAATTCATCAGGCCCCACGGTGCAGGACAGCTTCAGAAGCTTTTGAGTGACTGCTAGAGGTGTGCAGCTGCTGCCACTCATTCCCCCCACCCCCTCCTGAGACCAGACAGTGCACACACGCACGCTCTTCCCACTAGGAGAATGCAGCATCCCCATGCTAAGGTTAGGAGTTTTATCCAAAATCCAACTTTAAGGTTAGGAGTTAAATCCAAAACAAGCTTAGCTAGAACTCCCTGTTTTTCGGAATATATTAAGAGAACCACTGGAAAATTGCTTTTATCTGCTGCTTCCTAAACCCTCTGGCTTGTACTTTAAAGCCTTTTGTCTGTGAACAGGAGAGCTGGAAAGCCCTTTTTTATTTCCTTAAGCAAATAGCCCATCTAATATCCAGCCTTGAGGGGCTTGAGAGAACAAAAATGAAGGAGAAAAAAAAAAAAGGATATAGCAAACGTTGTGACACACTGTAAAATCACAAGATCACAAGACTCGGCAATGATGGCTTTGAAGCACCAGATGTGTGCCCATGAAGGGAAGGTGGCACACCCTCATTTAGGAAGGCAGAACTCCCCCGGGAGCCCGTGGTGCCTGTCGGCCAGCAGGCTGAAGCTCCTTGTCGCGGCTCGCGGTGGGGACAAGAACACGCTGCTGTTCATGAGCTGCTGACACCCCGGCGGCGGAGCAGCAGAGGCACCAGGAGCCGGTGGGGCTGGGCCGGCAGAGCACAGCAGAGGGCTGGGGGAGCCCCAGGGGAGCAGAGCCCCAGCACCTGGCCAAGTCGGTCCTGTGGGCTGGGATTCGCTCTGTGCGCTGATTCTTTCACGGACTAATTGATACAATAGCTCTAATTACCCCTGGAGCAAACAGCACTTTGTGTCTTGCTTACCCAGTGCTGAGCCAACACTCAAACCCCAGCCATCGAGCTGCATTTTGGATGGGAAGAGGGGAAATATGGGGTCCTTTCTCCAGGACTCAGCAGCATGGACACGTGTTTGGACCTGGCCAGTGCCATGTGTGTGGTGTGCAAAGGGAGTGTCTTGGGAGAAACCTGGCACCAGGGGCATTTAGGCACAAGCTGTGCAGCGGCAAGGGGGCTGTGCTTTTCCTTGGGATTTCAGTACAGCCCTGTGGAGACTGGCACTCCAGGGCTGGGTCAGTGCCAGGGGTGGCCTTCCTGCCTCTCTTGGAAACCTGACAAGGGGTTTGTCTGTATCCGTTTTTCCCCAGAGCACTCACAGATGAGAGTATCATTGATTTGGGCAGCAGAACTGAAGGCAGGCAAATGTGATGCTGCCACAGCACTGCTCACGTGCACTCTACCATACAAGCTGGGCATGAGCCCCATCAGCAGATGGGGTCTAATACACTGCAGACAAATTTTTGATCTTTTCCTATATTTTTTTCTTTTCGCCTCTGCCACACACTAGTTGGAACTAGCTAGTGCTAGGTTCGTATCAGTCCATCCATCCACACCTTTCACACTATTACAGTAAAAATAACAGAGACTGTCTATGAACTATTGTTTCACCTTCCCCATGTTCCTTGCCTTCAGACCACTGACATATCACACAGATCCAAACCCAAAACTCCTGTATTGTCAGTCTACCCAGAAAACCCTGTAACCCCCCAACCAGCCTCTCCCTCTGCCCAGCTCAGGCTCTCAGGGTATTCCTGCAGGGACTGTCAGGCACACTCTCACTGTGCTTTGTGGGCACAGGCTCTGGGCAGGGTTTCTCAGTTTGTTCATGACAGCAGAAGGAGGCTGGAGAACAGCAGAGTGAACACCCATCCTTGTGCCAAAATCCTCCTGATTACAGCCTTCCCTACCTCCAATACATTTAATGCATTTGAATGCTTGAGTGCCTGGAGAAGGGACCTCCTCAAAGGTCCCTGGGCACCCTAAGACTCTCCAGAGACTCAATTTATTGGGAAAAAAAAAAAGAGGAAAAATAGTTCTGAGCCTAGATTTTAGGCAGCACCTACTCCATGCTGCTGGGAGGGGAAGGAGGAGATACAGGGGAGAGGGAAGCCAGGCACAAACTGCACATGGAGCCAGGCCAAGGAAGTGTCAGCTCTGGTTTTGGTGGTTAGTCCAAGTCTTTTGCTGGGGATTTACAATGCACTTTGTGTCATTGAAACCCCTTCATTTCTGGGCTACATTGTCACCCCAGTGCTGACCAGCAGGTTTGCTGGGAACACCAGCATTGAAAAGAAATTTAGTGCTCTAAAACTGCAAGCCTGGTCCGTGAACCATCATGTGAGCAGTCACTGTAGCTCTGAGGCATTTACAGCACTTTTAGTGGTATAAATCAGAACTTCCCAAACCCTCAGTATTGCTGTTGGTGTGTAAGGTTTGGCAATAACATAAGAACCATTTCCAAATCCTCCTTCAGGAAAACACCATCCAGTACATCCTACTGAGCATCACTAATGTCAGTTTAAACATTTGCAGTTAAACAGATCCATGGTCTTGTAGTCCCCAACATGAGAAATACTGCAGCAGTGTGCTGCGCAGTGATTCCAAATCTGCCAGGGGCAGGAACAGGAGAAAAAAAAAAAGAGAAGTGGCTGGTGCTAGTTAGCAGATGCTGAGAGCTGGGAATTAATAATGGAGTCCAGGAAAAAACCTTTGCTCAAATTAAACTAGTGTTAAAGCAGCAACTTCACATAAAAAAATCCCCAGAGGACTTTCTCATTGAAATGCATAAACAAAGAAATGACACAAATGCAGAAGTTACAAACCAGTTCAGGAAAAAAGGCTGCATATTTCTGCCCAGGAGCTCAACTACCTGTACCCTGCCCAGGGGACCATGCTTGGGGATGGAAGAGCCTCTTCCCCACACATGATAAAGAGCTGAATCTCCTGATCCACAGTCTCAGTCCAGTCCCACCTGCACTCAGGGCTGGCAGTGCAAGGGGTAGGATCAGCACTCTCTCTGAAGTCCCTCTCTGCAGTAAAGATCATCACAGCACAGGACTCCCTGGCTTGTCATCTGTGGTGACAGTGGGGAGCAAGCAGCTTTGCTGCATCGAAGGGGAAACCTCCTATATGAACAGATAACTCACATCAACAGGGAAAGCCTGAAGAAAAATTGGACAAAATCCAGTTTCTTTCTTTACACATGCTACCCTGCCTCCCCTGCCACGTGTTCCCATAACAACAGTGCCTCATTACACGTCTGTGGCTGTGGTCCCCCAGGTGCTCCCTTCGTACCACACTGGGACATGTCACACTGGCTCCCTGCCTGGGCACGCCAGGCCTGGGCACTTGGGACATGCCTGCTCCATGGCCTTCTTCTCTGCAATGCTTCTTTTTCCTTACTTATGCCTTAAATCCCATCAATCCAGTCCTCAGCCCTAGGGACAAGTGGGTCAAGCAGTGAGCATGTGGAGAAGACCCTACAAGAAAAATATTTATGGGGATGCAGAGGCAAGGGACAAGCAACAGTGCAGGTATGACCCAGATCCATCCTGCAGCCTTACCCTGTATGGAGCTAAGGAGGCATTCCTGGGATTCAGGAGGTTATTTCTATTTTCAGTTTGCAGTGGGAGCCCAAAACCCTCTGTATTTTGAGAAGCTTCAAATATTGATTGGATACGGCTGATCCTTCCATCAGCTGGTGCAGTGCCACCAGATGAATAAATCTTGCATGCATCTGTAATTACTGCTTAGCTTGTGTTTAAGTGCTGTGTCATTGATCTGCAGAACTCATTGAAATCCATAAGGGAATGCATGAAATTATATTGGATGGAGCAAAAAGGTGCATGACAACATCCATTTTCAGCCTTGTTTGTTCACCAAAAAAAAGGGAAGAAAGCATTTATTTATCTCCATTCAAATTCTTGGGTTAGCTTGTGATTTAATCAATTGTAACACCATTTTATCAGCTGCTCTTTATGTTGGAAATATAGTTCTTTCTTAAAGTAAGTCTTAATAAAATACATTCAGTTTCTACCAGCCTTGCAGTACCTGCCCCTAAGTGGGCAAAAATCTCTATTAAAATGATGGAAGAATAATTCTTGAGGGTTATAAAACTCAGTATGGAAAGGTCTGGTGGTCACAGCTTCTGACTGCATTTTAGGGAACCCAGAGTGACTTCCAAGTGCCACCACAGACTTCCCATCATGTCTTCAGGCAAATCATCTATCCCCTTAATACTTCTATTCCCCCTAAAGCAAGTGTGATTAATAGTATTTCCCTGCTCCAGTGGGAGGCTGGGAGGACACATCAATCCTGCTCAGCAAGAGCTGAGGAGCTCCAGCAGCAGGGAGCAGGGACGATGCTTTGCTAACCAGCCATCTGCTCGAGGTGCTCTCCTCCCCTCCTGCAGCCAAGAGGCATTTATTGGGAGTAAAGCCCACGATGTCTGGAAGAACTCCTGATGTTTTCCAGACCTAATGTTTCTCTGGCCCAGTTCCATCCTCCCACTGGAAGTGAAGTGCTCCTGGGTCAATTCAAACTTCTCCCACAAGCAGGGAGGAGCTCCTGCTCCGCCCACCTGGCTTACTGCAGCACCTTGGCCCGTGGCTTGCTCCCAAGAGATGTGGTCACTGACAGGTCCGTGGGCAGGCAGCAGAGCTGCTTCTGGCAGGGACATGTCCCCGGGGCACAGAGGAAAGTCTGCACAAGCTCAAGTGCAGACAGCTGTCCCCAGCCCTTTTGGAGGGACATGCCTCTGAGGTAGTGTCCTCAGCTCTTCTCCAAAAGAGCCACACCAGCTTTGTGGCTGGGCTGTCCCATACAGAGTATCCCAAATCAGTTTTGTCATGCAAATGTCCCTGTTGCATTTTGAGCTGAACACAGGGATCGGCCCAGTCCTGCAGAGACCTGGGAGCAACCCAAACCCTTGTCTGGAGGACTGCAGGAGCCTAACCCCAGGGTGTGTGGTGACAGGAGACTGTGGTAATAGACCTCTGAGGTTGCTCCTGCCAATAGAAGAGGGAGAAAGGAAAAATGAGGGGCCAGCAGGTGACAGCCTTTCCTGGTGAGAACAATCGAGCTATTTTGATATATGATAAACAAATCTCCTGACAATTATTCGCTTGAACATTTTCTAAAGGGATGAGAAACTCCATGAATTTTCCCTTACGTGTCTCAGCTTCTGGATCCGGCCTGGACTGAAACCAAATGCTGCAATACCACAAGCAGAGCTGTTCTCGAAGGAGCCTCAGCCTGACAGCTGCTGAGAAGGACCAGAAAGTCCATTTGCGTAGCTCAGATTTTACATGCCCAAGAGATCCACCTATGTCTGGGATAACTGAGATATTTTTAGCATGCAGCCAAGGGTAAAATTTCCAGGTTTTGCTTTTGCTACCTATGAGTCACATCTGTCCATGGCACAGCACTGGCTAATTTTGGTACCCATGGTTTTTGGCAGGGATGCTTAAATGACATTTGAAAGCAGAAATCCCCATTGCTTGCTAATAGATCAGGAAAATGGACAGATGAGAAGATCCAGAGATATGATTCCCACTCCATCACCAGCAACGCATCTTCCTCAGCAGGGTGAGTGGATAAATGAGGCCCCTGATTGAAGTCATCTCCCGACAGACCTACCCCACTCCTCGTAATTGCACCATCATCGAGCCATGGGCATCCTCCAGCTACTTGATATGAGAACACAGATCTCATTACATGATGCTTCCCTTTGCAGCATTAGATCTAAATCCCTCACCGGTGCTATCCCTGCTGCAGACAGACACCAAGCACTACAAAACACCGTAGCTATATCTAATTCTTTTCTTCCAGCTTAGAAATGGAGACGTTACTGCTGCTTCACCAACAAGTGTGCAAATAGATGTCCCGGGCCCTTGTGCACGCCCTGATGAATATCTCTGGCTAGCGGCTGATCGAAAGGTTAAAGTCTGTGGGACTGGTTTCATCTGTGGTCCCAGCTGTCTGCTTTCCAGGGCTGGAGTAATTCTGAGTAATTAGCTCATTTGGCCTTGGGGCCAAATTGAATCGTCTGCTGTGCAATGCAAGGAGCACTGGGGCAAGTGATCCTTCATGCCTGTGCTGGTGTGCTCACTGGGGGCTGTGCATGCAGCAAACTGGGTTACTTGATGTCTCTCCCCTGTTTGGGCTCAGCAGATGCTTGTAAATGCACCACGGGCCCTGCTGCAGCACAGGGCCTGCATTCTCTGAGCAAGACTCCTTCCCAGAACAAGCCCTTCATTATCCCAAACTCCCCGGGGCTTATTTTTAGCCCCTCCTTTTCTTTCCTTTCTTCTTTTTACAGTATAGAAAACCATCAGCTCCACTGTCAGCCGGCTTATAACAGCAGTACTGGAGCAAAGAAAAAAAGCTTCAAACCCACTGACTCTGTTGCATAAAGGTTTAGGCACAGATCCTGCTCACTTCCAGGGTTCCAAGTCCCACCATTCCTCATCCCTTTTCCAGCTCAGCTACTGTCCTTCTGAGCTGGGCGTCAGAAGGAAGCAGAGCCTTACGTAAAGCAGGAGCAAGGCTGGAGCTCTGAGCTTTGCTCTGCTTCAGCCAAAGTTCGATCAGTGCCTGCGTCTGCCCTGCTGTGCAGAGGACACCTGCGTGCAGGGCCACCAGGAGAGAGGCCCTTGCACAGCCCCAGCCATGCGTCATCCCTGGCTTATGCAGAGCCACTGGACAGACAGAGCCAGCCCCTGTCAAAATCCTTTGCTTATAAAACAAAGGCAAGGGTGCTTTGTGGTCAGCAGCTCTGTGCTAAACAACAATTTCAATCACAGACTTTATATAAAACAGTGGCATTGCCCAGATGAGGACGCTGCTAAAAGGCGCATCACAGCATTGCTGGTGGGCTGTGGTCACCAAATCAGCCCTGTGTAGCAGCCCCAGGGGCCTGGTGTTACACTGCCTGCTTCTCCAAATAGCATCAGATTGAGTGACTGTAAAACAGATGGTCACTTGTAGAAAAGGCAGCTATGACTCTCTCCTTTCTCCATCTCAGAAGAGCTTTGGGAGATGGGGGAAACCCCTTCCTATGTGACGAAAGGCCCCATAGTGCTTCCATGCTGTAATGTCTTGGTAGCAGAGTAAAGATGTTGTGGAGGTCTCAGAGATGTCTACAGAGAAACAAGTGGGGGATAGGGAGGAGAGAGAGGACAGCTGTTCCCATTCAAAAATGAACAAAGTTAAACTCTGACACGGCAGTTTAAAAACCAGAAAAAGGCAGTTTGTTCATAGACAGGGTAGCTGAGCTTGGAAATTCCTTGCTGCAGATGTGGTTGTTAGAAGTTTAAATTGCTGCAAAAAGTGCCTAGACCAATTTCTGGAAGAAAAGTCATTGAAGGGTAATAAGTATAAACATATCACACTGAAATTCTGTTATCCATATGAAGTACTGGAGGCTGGGAAAGCTGAATACTGCATGCTTGCCCTGTATTTGTACTTCTCTCTTAACATCTGCTCTTGGACACTAGCTAAGCTAGGTGAGTCATTGATCTGACCCAGACACGTTTTTCTCTTTTGTAAGGGCTCTGATATGTAAAAAAAAATCTTTTTCATCCCCCCTTACATTCCATCCAAGTTTCAAGCTTCAATGCAGAAAGATAAGCCCACATCTCCTTTCCCAGGGCCCCTCCAAAATCCTTTCTATGTAAGTTGCTCATGCTTGCTTTTCCTCCAAACCCCACCTCACCCCCAGCCAGAGATCTCTGATCACAAATTCAAACCATAACACAGTGGCCTTTAAATCCAGCAGTAAGGAGGGGAGACATGGCCAGAGCTGACCACCTGTGGGCAAAGCCAGCCAGCACTTGCACCTGGAGACCCCTCATGTCCTCAAATACCTTTGTCACACAGCTGCTATTTAGTGACTCTTCTCATCCACATGTGATGCTAAAAATTATTCTGGATCCAGTCATGCCTTGGAAAACTGCAAGTCTAACTAGGACAGCTAAACTCCAACCTGCTTTTATTCATTCCTCCTGCCTATCATTAGTATTAATATCAACTTGTCAAGTTGATCTTGATGTACAAGCCCTGTACAGCCTTGCTTCAGTGCAGGGCCAAAAAAATAAAAAATTCATCACAACGCAGCATCTTTTTTGTCAAGATTTGGCACCTTCCTTTAATAGCAGGGACCATCCTCCTCACTCCCCAGAGAAGAGTAATGAAAACCCATGGCATCCAGCTAGGTTCTTTCAGGAAAGTAACTCCAGTAATCCCTGAGCCTGGTGACCATCACTCCAGCTGTTAGCAGCTTGCAAGAAGCAGGCACAAGAAGTGACATCTCACCGGTTGGATTAAGTTAGAGGAAGGAAACTGGGGAGTTTCATGCTGGTATCTCATCTGGTTGGACATGAAATGAGATTTATCATTAGGACCAGCAGCAAGATAGCAGGGCTTGCCATGTAATTCATGTGATTGCCGTGGAGGCAGGAGTGGCTGATGGAGAAACACAGCCAGAAACACTAAATGCATTACCCAAAGTCCAGGAGCAAATTCCCAAGACCATTCTTTTCTAGGCTGGACTGAGAAAACACCAGACAATGTTCTTACCCTCAGATGAGTTACTCATCCCCTAAGGTGTTTTCGCTGCCCGCAATAATCCACATGGAAATGCCTCAGGAGCAGTGTGTAACACCTTCTGGCTTTTGTTGGGGGAGAGGAGGGCTCTGCACGGCCTCTGCCCTCAGACAGGATTGATTCCTGAAGGGACATGATGCCACTGCCTGGCAACATTTCAAGTCTTTCATAACTGATGATTATTTAAGACACCTGTGACATCACCAATCTATGTGTGCTGGATTGGTGCTGGATTCTGAGAGTGGGCTGTGCTTGATTTTCTCCTTTTCCTCAAACATAACAGCAAATCTGACTGGACATAGTGTCTACAGAAAAAACACTGTGGTGCCATGACCTCTGGGTACTTGCCCAGCACCAGCTGCCCTGGGCAGCCAAACCAAACTGTATCACACCTTCAGGCAGCAGTGCCCACATGGTTTAGCTCTCTGGTAGGAGATACTACAAGAGTTTGCTGTTGTAGAGCCACTACTGACACTCCCTAAACCCACTGCTTATCCTCTGAATCCTTACTCTATGGTCACTAAATATTAAATGGTTTTAATGCTAAAGATACATTGAATTGTGTGTTCATCATTGAAAGAAAGGAAGAAGGTGAGGTGGAAGATAAGATCAAATGCAGACAGCCTTCCATTCATGAGCAGGGAAGGAGTGCTCAGGTAGAGCCATTTTTACATAATTTAGATTTAGATGAGATGGAGCTTGCTCATGACAACCTTGATTTAAAAAACTCAGCATTTGCCAGGACACAGTGTTGGAGTTGCCCCTTGAGTGCCTCAGTACACCGAGTCCAAAATAACCCAGCAGTGATTCAGCTGCATGTGTTGACAAATGGGGATCTGCTTCCTCATCAAATACACCGCAAGGCAGCAAATCGAGGCTGGGGTATCCCACACACACATGGCCTTTCCTTCACGGAGGAAACATGGCCAGAACTCAGGACAGCCAGGATGGAGGAACCCCTGGGAAGATGCTGCTGTCTCCAGGCTTGCTGTCTTGAAGCTCCAACTCCTACTCCCTGCAGACCTACCCCAGACCAAGACCCAGCTGTGGCTGCTGCTGCAGCGCAGTTTGTTGAGCACTGAGGATGTGAGCGTGGCATCAGCATAGTGTAAGCACATTGGGTGTGCACAGGAAGAGCTGGATGATGCAAAAAGACTGCCAAGGTGTCACCCTCAAAGCAAGAAAAACCCCACAGACGTTTAACCGTCTTACTGCTGTTAAGCTCAATGGGTGTGAATGTCCATCTGTGTAAGCTTTGCCGCAGGTATCTGGCCTTGACCACAGCCTGCAACCTCAGCTGCACTTCTTCATCCAAGAAAACAGCCAGTGGAGCTTTTGGCATAGGCAGTGCAGTCCTGGGAAAAGGTTCCTGTGGTAGCTGAGAGCCTGAGGAGGGGTCCCCATGCACGCACTGCACGTAGGCTGCTGCCACCAAGCTGTTCCCATGGGACACCTCCACAGAAGTTCCTTTTCTCCATGCAGTGTCTCTGGCATCAACAGTGCTGCTACCAGATGCTTTTAGAAAGAACAAATGAAGGGGCAATATTACTGTGTATAGCTACTCACTATCAACTAGCCTGTATAGAGCTCCTGCCTTTCTTAGCCTCTGTTCAATGATCTCCTCTCCCTGTATTTGTGAATTGTCATTTCTGCATTTTGCTTTTAGCAGCATAAAATAGTTGGGCTTCACCTTCCCGAGCATGGTAAACTGAGTGACTCAGAAACCTGCAATCTGCTTCAAAACAAAACATTTAAAATAAAAGATATAAGCAGTAATGGAGCTACTCAGCTCAGAAGCAGAAATGCTAGAGGGTTACTCATGTACTCACAAACCTTCTAACCTTCCTTCAGCTTTTTTTAACCCCTGCAAACACGGAGCAAGGCAGGCTGCAAGTAAGAGCTGATGTGTCATTTCAGATATGCTTCCACTCCAGTGTGCAAACCCTGGAGCTGGGAAATGGAAGAGCTCAGATGCCAGCACTGATGTCATGGAAGGGGGAGCTGAGCTCTCACTCTATGGTCTCCAAAGTGCTCGTATTTCTGCTGGTTAAACTGATGCCAGCTTCTGAGGGGATTATGTGTCATAGAGCCTGTTGGTTGTGACAACTAATTATCTCCCACAACAGTTTGGCCTTGAGATTTTCAGCTCAAAGGGCGTACCAGCAGTGCTGCCATCCAGCACCATGTGTAGCAATTTGTCCCCACTTGGGTTTCCCTGTTCCCAAAGAGGTTACACTGCCCTCCCCCATCTCAGGCCCACACCAGCAGGTCCTTTCAAGCAGCATGGGCAAGGAGCACCAGCATCCAGTGAAACCTCAGAGATGCTTCCAGCAGGAGCCCAGAAGGACAACTAGCAGCTAAAATCAGCTCAGCATCCAAACAGCAGCCTGTCTGATCCTCCCATTCCTACAGCTCGGTGTTAGTGTGGCAGCTATGCCATGGCACACTCCTCCACCTGAGCTTCACAGGCTGCACACAGCAACAGGGTCCAGCTGCAGCCAAGTGCAGGAGGAAATATATCTGCCACAGCCCGAGTCTCTTTCTAGGGGAGAGCGGCCAAAGATTTAAACAGTTCTGGAATGCAGCCTCAAAACCAGCACTGAAAACATTTTGTAACTTCATATAAATTAATGGCTGACACCCATCGAGACTCCCAGGAACAGATGAAAAGCAGACCAGGCAGCTGAAAGAATTTAAGTCATTGAGAAACACACAGAGTGCTGGAAAGGACTCTTTTCCTCAGAGATGAGGAAAGAGATGAAGAGAGGAGTTAACAGGACAGGCAAAGGATAAAAAGCAAGCAGGTATTGGAGCTAGGGTGCCAGGCTGGAGGCACTGGTGTGGAAGTGACAGCAAGGCTCTAGACCTGCAGTGCTCAGCTCACCTGCAGCCAGGAAAGGTTGAGTACTGAGGGTACTGAGTATTCTTCTGCCAGGCACCATTTAAGCACTGGAAGCAGGTGCTAGAGGGTCCACAGCTGAGGTTCCTATGGAGATATCCCAGCTGGGATCCCATGCTGTCAGGCAGGAGAAGGTAGATGGGATGGATCCTACTTGCCTCTCCCTCTCTCTGATCATCCTGCCCTCTCGAGAGGCTGGCAGGCTGCACCAGCTTCCCCAAACCCCTGATCCCCCCAGAGAACTCGGGTGGAGGCAGACTAGAGGCTGCATCACAAGGAAGGGAGAAAAGGCTTTCCAAGCCTCAGAGCCAGGTTGAATGCAGGATCAAATCAAATCTGGAGCCGAGGGGAATGCTGTGTGGAAGAGCCATGGACTGGGCACGCCATAGTGTGAGTGAGAATGCCCTGAAATCCCAGCACACAGCCCAGGGTTTAGGTGATGCTGCCACTCACCAGCAAATCATCACAGGTTGAAAGCAACAATTACAGTAACAAGCTTCTCCATCACTGCTCTGCTGAGGACCTGAGTCCTTTGGCCAGTTCGCAGTAAATTTCTTCATTTGCTGCACTCCCAGCATAAAAGGACGATCTCAAAAGCAAGAATAATTAATGGGCGACATTAAATTGAAGAGAGTTGGGTCATCAGAAAATTAAGATGGAGGAAGTGATAAAGGACTTCAGGGTACTGCCAAGAGCTGCAAGGAGGAAAAGAAAATCCCCTTTCTTACATCTTAATGTTTTTTAATATCACCTTGAAGTACTCTGTTCCGGAGGACAGAGCAGGGCCCAAGTCTCTGAATACCAGCACTGCAGAGCTGCCTGGGTGTGCAAGGCCCTGTGAAGAGATGCAGCTGTCTCTTAAATAACAGGAGTTGACACCAGTTGTGAAAAGATGAGTGATCGTGGCTTCAGCCGCCACAGCCGAGGATCTGATTTCAAATGAAGCCCCATTCATCCATCCAGTGCCCATCACAGGGTTATTAAAGGAGCATCTGTCACAAAACCACAATGCCTTTAAATGCTTGAAAAAGGGCACAACAAAAATAAGCCTGCTTAGCTTACATACTTTTCTCTGTGTGACGTGATTCTTGGAATTGTTTAGCAAAAATAAATGATAAATATGATGGGCAGGGAAAATACATGATACGAGCAGGGTGAGGTTTGTATTTGACCTTAGTGTAGAGTTTGGCTGTCAGTTTGTTGTTCCAGGCTTGTGGGGTAGGCATGAGAGACAGTGGCAGGGAGTTTTGTTGGGCAGCAGAGTGCACAGCCCAGGCTCTCCAAGTGTCCTGCTCCAGAGCCCAGGCTCAGTGCACTCTCTCCAGGACACAAATGGAAAGCCATTCCTGGTTTGGATGCAGCAGGGATATCATCTCCAGCAGCAGGTCAGGGCCGGGTTCAGGCCAAATTGGATGTGCTATGGCAAGGCAAATGTGGGGGGTTGGTTTGGTTACTCACCAGGACTAAATCCATGTTCTGTGTTTTTAAAAAATTGCATTTAGCTAAAGTGAAAGTCAAGCATAGACATCATGGCTGTCTTGAGTGGATGGTTCCAGCTCATACCATCTCACGCTCAGCAGCAAACTTACCTGACAACAGAGACAACAAAGTCTTTTCCTTCTCTGCAACTGTGCATCTCCTCTTACTACTTTTTATTCTATGCCTGTTGCATTGGGCAAAACTGCCATCTTCTGGCACCTGAATAGGTACCCTCCTGCCCCACTGCCTCTCTGGGTGACATCCAGGCACAGGGATCAAAGGAAAAGATCACTGTTTACACACAGACATGCTCTATTATATCCACAATATATTGAAAGCATCTCAGAGCATTAGATTGATGCTCCTGGGGCTAGAGGTGAGCATTTATGCCCCGTAATGCACATCAAACCCCTTTTAAGAGAACTGGAGTGTCTGAGTGCAGGCTTAATCGTGGTGAGAAAGACTGTGCTGTGTGATGCAGGTCTGTATTTATAATTCATATAAATTAATATAATTCATATGTTTTATGATTCATATTTATAATTCAAATGGTAATCCAAATTCCTCTTTTCTTTACAAATTGTTTTAAATATTGTCTTGAATGTGGATGGACAACTAGATTGTGGTCATATGTGCAAAGATGCTGGGTTCCTCTACACAAACATTTCATGCCAAAAGACAGGACTTCCTACCCCAAGTTTCAGCCTAGGGAGGCATTGCCTGTTTTCATAGATTTTAAGCCTAAAGCAGAATAATGTAACATGTTTTAAACTATCCAAGCATTTTAGAAAGCTAAATCTCCTCTCTGTTTCCCCAAAGCCCCAGTTTGTACTCCCAGATTATCACCATTTAAGTGGAGTCCTGGATTCTTTCCAAGAGCTGCATCTCCTGCAGCCCCAGCCCTATGCTGGATTTCTAACTGAAGCAGTGACTCACCTGTGCAGATTCATCTCCCTTCACTAGAACTGACTGAAAGCAAGGCATGGCATGTCCCTCCCTCCCTTCCCGGCACAGAGAGAGGCATGTCCAAAGGGGACTCGACCTGTATGTTCTGGGAGCAAGACCTGTATGTTCCAACCTCTTGTCTGAATAAACCCTTGCAGAAAAAGGTGTGAGTACAGGATCCAGCACAATGCACTGATTTGGACCCTTGTTCCTCAGGGAATAAAAATAGCAAGTTAATATTAAAACTGCGTATTTTCACAGATTGCAGGTGGGACTCACAACACACCATGCTTAATTTCCTGCTTTCAGTTCCCTATCAGATTTTAGCTTACTGAGGTTTGTTTTTCCCCAGAATAGGATTTTTTTTTCCTTTAGCTACAATACATTCAGCGATGAAAAATGAGATTGAAAAAGATTAATAGGAAACTGAAGGATTCATCCGAGATTGACAAAGATTAATGTGTGTCTTATTCTTAGCTGTTTTCTTTTTCTTTTCCCTTCTCTTAGCTACCTAGACAGCTTAGATCGAATTGGAGCTGCAGACTACCAGCCCACGGAGCAGGATATCCTTCGAACCAGGGTCAAAACAACTGGCATCGTAGAAACCCATTTCACATTCAAAAACCTCCACTTCAGGTTAGTCTAAAACTGCGCAGTAAACTTTCAGAACAACTGCTTATCACAGGGTTTTCCCATAGTTCCTAAATGAGAAGTTGTTAAATTGCTAGTTAATGCATGGACAGCTCCCACTGCAGAAGACACAGCATTTTGGAGATCAACAATATGAAAAGTTTGGCAATCCTGTCTTGAAAGTCACTGCCTGTAAGATAGAAGCTCATGGCAGCTTCTTCTAACCCAAACAACACCTCTTTGTTGGAATGTATAATACAAGATTGACCCCCAAATCTGATCAAGCCTCATAAATGTAAAAATATTTGGCCAGATCTTTTCTCTTAAGTGGGTCGGTTACATGTACTTAACACGATACATTGACCCTCATGATGCCATCCATTAGAAAGAAGAGGGCACAAAGCCACACACAAACAGTATTTAGAGCATATAAAAGTCAAGAGTGCGTGGTCTCCACCTCCAGAGAGCCTGGGGACCCCGCACGCTGCTAAGGCTCTCCCACAAATCCCCACATCCCTGTCTGTAACTGCTCCTCCTGGTCCTCCTCGGCTGCAGGCTCTGGAGAAGACCAAGCCAGCAGTGAAAGCCCCACTGCTTTGTGTTTGGAGCCTCCCAGGGCCCCCGTGTCAGAGAAAGCCCAGAATGCTGAAGTTCCCTGGTAACCAGGGAGGAGTGGGTGGTGATGGCCGTCCCCTGTGCTGCAGGCTCTTCGATGTCGGGGGCCAGCGGTCAGAACGCAAGAAGTGGATTCACTGCTTCGAGGATGTCACAGCGATCATCTTCTGCGTCGCGCTGAGTGGCTACGACCAGGTGCTCCATGAAGACGAAACCACGGTGAGTCTAACTGGGTCTTGGAGGCCCCAACACCTCGTTATGGGATACTGCATAGCCAGCAGCTCCTCAGAGATCGCCGAATGCTCCCTGGGGTGCTACAGTAATGTGCTTTTGTCCGTCGCTCCCCCTTGACTCTGAAATCCTGGGGAAATCTCTCCTCCTTCGCATTCTTTGATATGAAGTCTGCGTGCCCAGGTAATGCTTCCTTACACTGGTAAAGGCATAGTGGTTTGTTCTCCTTTCTAGCCAACCCGTGTTTTCAAAATGCATTACAGGACCCTATAACCAGCAAGAGGATACAGCTGGGTGGGCTTTAAAACAGGGAAGCAGTCAGGCTGTGGTGCAGAGGTGCAGGACAGCAGTGCACGCCCAGGGCTCAGCCCAGGAATATAACCTATTTCTTCAGGCTACAGAAATTCATTTTCCTTAGTGAGAATGGAACTGTTTGAGCCCTCAGGTAATTTGCTCTAGGAGAGATTTTATGACTTCCCACCGTGACATTAGGCTCAAAATACCATCTGGAAATAAAGCTGGTGAGGACCTGTGTGCTCCCTGGTATTAGAGTGCGATTAATACAAGTGAATTGAATACACAAAAAAAAGGTTGCAGTAAGACTCATTACTGTATTCTGACCATTCATTCAGTATGATAGGGATGCATGTTTTTGGGACTAATGACAACTGCTGTGGGCACCCAGTTACATTTGTCTAATGAAAAGGAATTGAAGGCCATGCTCAGACTCAGTTATGATTTCATCGGTACCCAATCTGCCGCAGCAGCATGGAGTGCTCACTCCTGCCAGCTCTGTCTCTCTGAGGCTTTTTATTCTCCTGCTGGTAAAGATGTCAGGCTTGCAGAAACCTGTGGATGAGGAAGGAATCGAGGGAAAGATTGCTGTTAGATGACATTTGTCTTGTCCCAAAAAGACTAGGAGGACTGTGGTTTTTAGTCTCTGAGCCAGGTTTATGAGCTCTAGCAAACTCTCTGAGGAAACCACCTGGTTGTTTGAATCATGTTCATGCCAGAATTCTGGGGAATATTAACATTACTAGTCACAGGACTGGTAACAGCATGAAGCTGTGTCAAGGAGAAGTTTAGGCTGAAAATTAGGAAAGATTCTTCACCCAGAGTGGGATCAGGCACTGGAACAGGCTCACCAGGGAAGTGGACACAGCACCAAGCCTGACAGAGTTCAAGAAGCATTTTGACAATGCTCTCAGGCACATAGTGTGACTCTTGGGGTTGTTCTGTGCAGGACCAGGAGTTGGATTGGATGGTCCATGTGATTCTGTGATCATAACTGTGTCTCTCCCCGGACTGACTGAGACACTCTACATCCTGTCAGGTCCACTTATTTAAAATCCCCAGTTGTCTCCTCCTTTCTAGGATGCTCAGCCCTGTAGGATTTACTGAGAAGGAACCAAAATCTCCTGGCGTGATTTGAAAAATCCAGTCATTAGCTCAACACTATAGAGCTCTGCAGCTGGGCAGCAAAATCAGCCAGGAGACATGGAAGAACACAGAGGGGGCAGGTCCAGGGGACAGGGAGCAAAGTTGTGATATGAGTAGAGAGCAAGGTGCTCTGTAGGTATAACTCGGATTGTGACACCCAAATTGGGAAGCCAAAGGCAGCTTTTAATACAGGTCACCTTTGGGTGCCCATCTTCACAAGTCAGAGCCTGTGATTCAAAGCTATGGAGCACAAAACAAAATGGCCTGAATGCCAGTGCCATTTTTTAAATGTCAGCCTTAACTCTGCTCCTCTGAAGTGGAGGTTAGAGCATCTCTCCTGGGGAGAGCCCTGCCAGGGATTGTCCCTCACCCAGCACCACCCTGGAGCCAGCTCAGCCTCCCCCCTGAAGTGCCGCGCTGCAGAAACTGGGATTTATGCATCTCCAACTTTCCCTTTGCAGCAGGAGAGCAGCCTGGTGCAGCTCTGGCACAGCACTGACATTTGCTTGCTATTTCAGTCCCTGTTCACAACACATTTTGGGGGATGCTGAGCAACAGGAGGCCAGAGGCAGCTGCTGCTCATTTACACATTCGGCGTAAGCAGGGAAGGGATTCGGCATCGCCGCCACCCCGCCGGCAGGACGCCCCTGCCTAACCCAAATAAACACCCCTGAGCAAGGCCAATGCACTCAGGAACAAACAGTGCTGTTGGATCTTGCCTGCCCTATTATATCCCCATCACAAATGCCAGGTGGAAAACGTGGCACCCACAGGCCTTGACCCCTCCCAGGTGAACCCCCAAGCATTTGGCCCCCTCCTTGGTAATGTGGTGCCTCTCCAAAAACCCAGCAGTAAAACAGCATCTCCTCAGCTGATTTTATGTCTGCATCCGTCACATCTGCCGGCTTTAATGACGTCAATCAGCTTTTATTGCTTCTCACTTGGAAAACACAAAGAGGAGGCAGCTGAGAAAGTGAGCTGGATGCTGCTCCTCCAGATTCAGATTTTAGAGATACTTACCACAGTCCAGGCACTTGCAGCTGTGTTGAGCCACTGAAGGTTTGGGGGCTTTACAGATGTCTCCATGAGTATGAAAGGACTTGTAAAGAGCTTTCATTGCTGGCACGGAGTCGTGAGAGGGAAAGAGCCTGACTACATATCAGGGTCCAAAAAAACCCTTCCAAAGCTGGGTGCATGTAGAAAATGGCTTTTCCTCCTGCGCTCAGCACCCTGTTGTCAACAAGCACAGGATCTCCCAGGTGCTTTTTGCACTTCTCCAAGCCAAATCACTCTTCAGGTGGAGGAAACTGCAGTTCAGATGCAGTCAGCATCATGTGGACCAGGGACAGGCTCACCTTGGTAAGCTCCAGGTGGGACAAGTGTAGGGTCAGCTTGTCTCACTGAAAAAAGCTCACCATTATTGTGAATCCTTTCCAAAGAGCTGGTTAAGGAAGGCTGGGTGAAACACTCTCTGACCCGTCCCTGCCCTTAAAATTCAAACACAGCTCTATGCTTGTAAAGTTGTTTTGTGGCTTATTGTTCCCTTTGTTTTAAAAGACTGAGCACCCATCCTCCTGCAGCAGCTAAAACAAGACTGTTGTGTTTGAAGCTGTCCCTGCCTCTTAAGGGTAGGCAGTCTTTTATAAGGGATGTATTTTCTCTCCAATTCCCTGTCACAAAGAGCCACCCAGCAGGAGTCAAGGAAAGCAAGTACTTCCCTATGTCCAGATCAGAATGACATAAAGAAAATAAAGAAAATTTTCTGCATCTGTGATTTTTAGGCCCATACACCCATAAAGATCACACTTTTCACAGAAACTCCCAGTACTGCTGAATCCAACCTCTCCTATTTTTTTTAAACACCTTATGTTGTTGTTGGCAGATCTAAAAACTGTGTCCCTGTGTGCCCAGCTCCCAGGGGAGAGGAACAAGGCATGAGAGAGATTTAAGTAATGCTTTCATTAGTCCCACTGCTGCCAGCCACAGCCCAAGCCAGAGCTCATGAGGCAAAATGGTACCCTCTGCCCAGCCCATCCAACTCACAAGGCACTGCCCTCAAGGTATTACACCTGCCTGTGCCTTTACCGAGTCCTTCACCAGGAGCTGGCAGGCTCTCTGCCATATTTGTACACAGTGGGAATATCCTGCTTTAACTGGTAGAACACCTCCCTGGATTATGTCTTTGCATAACAAAGCTGTTTTGTCACATTTGTGACTTTTTTGTTTCATACGTTGAGGTTACAGAAGGAAAAGCCTCAGCTCTGTAATCTGGGAAGAGAGAGGGGCAGTCATATCACTCAGTAAAACTACAGAAGATGATTCATAAAGGTAGATTTCCATTGTTCTTTCTAAATAGAATTCCTAATTGAATTTTTTTAAAAAAACACTAATGGAGGGGGACCTGCCATGGGAACTGAGACTATCCTCTGTTTTTTACCTTGCAAAATCAAAGGAGTCATGGCAAGAGAGGGAGATGTTGATGCTGCACATTGTTGCCTCTGAAGCTAAGACATTTAGGTCAACCATATCTAGCCAAGACATGCAAGTATTGTTTGTGTCCCCGTTGCTGAGGATGAGATGGGGTGGGTGGGAGGCTCTGTGCTGGTAACCCTTGGTGTGCATTAGTGTTGGCCTGTTGGTTTGTATTGCACTGCATGACCTGGTTAGCGTGCTCTCTCTGCTGTCATTGGGCAAGGAAAATGGAATTGCAGTGCTCAGAAATTGCCTTAGGAGTGACAAAGCAAGCCAAAGTGGCTTGGACATCTTAGGAAATATAAGCAGGAGGGGGAATATGGAGTTGCTGTTCTTAGGATAACCATCAGTGTCCTTATCGTTTGCGTGACAGCTAGCACTTAATCACCAAGGAAAACAGAAAATATTGAATCAACTGGGTGTTGCAGAAAACACCAGGTCTCCTCCCATGCTCTGGTAAAAAAAAGATGGTTTTTATGAGTGTGTTTCTGCCTGGACAGAGTCTTGACCGCAGCATCCTTTCTCCCTCATGCTGAGTGAAAAGCTGTTTGCTCTTCACATCAGTGATGGGAACACAGCTGTGCAATGACATCTGAACTCAGCTGTGAGCAATTCTGTCTCTTGTCCTGTGCAAGAAAAGTTAACAGGACTTTGAATATGCATGGGCCAGTGGTTCTCCTCTGTAACATGGTTGTTGGTGCTACTTTTCTTGTTGGGGTACAAAATATTTGCTGGTGTAAGGACTTAAAATACTAATTTTGAAATAGGAAGTAACATTAAGAAATTAATGTCTGAAGAGCTCTTCCCTTGATGATAGACCCAACATAAAGTGAGGAAAAGCAGCATGGCGTGTCCAAAAGCAGGTGAAATAATTTGTGTCACTTCATCTAAAAGTATGAGGAGTGTAATCTTTAGTGTCTTTAGTGTCTCCTAGCAGAATAGGCACATCTGCCCCATCACAGCAGAAAGGCAAGTTCTAATGGACTAAACTAGTCTCCCACTGTGGATTTACTGGGAGGAGGGGAACTATTTGGGAGATTTAACTTCTCACTCCTCCTTTAGCAGCAATCTGTCCTTTTACATATGGTATCCAGACACTGCTTCCTCATCCTTGCCTCTGCACCTGAGTCTACCTGAGCTGATGGAGGGCTCCTACAAACATCTGTGGAACTAGTAACAGTAGGAAAGGGAAAGGAAAGGAAGATAGTGAGGATTCCTGATGCTAGCCAGCACCAGGACAGCTTGTGTCCATGCATGGGCTCCCAGAAGCCCTCCTGGGAGGCAACAGCATGTCCCATATGGCATTTAGGTATGACAACAGAAGCATCTGTACCTGCTCACCAGAATATTGCTCTGCACTTCTGCCACACAAAGAAAGCAATTTATGGCTTTTGAATAATGTCATCCTCTGGCTTTGGAATAATGTCATCTTCTCTTTAGTGGTGGGGAAGGAAAAGATGGATTTTAAGACCAAAACATTTCCCACCTAAATAAGGATGAGTAGGCAGAATAGTTCATTACGTTTACTTGTCTGACTGGCAAAGCTGGAGGAAAAATCAACATGTAGAGATCAGAAAGCCAGGTCAGACAGCCTTAGGAAGCTTTGAACCTTGTTTCTGGAATGTGAAAGGAATAGAGGTCATTTAGTGTAACTCTCCTGTTGTAGTGGGATGTATTGATTTGTGCTGTGTGTATATGATTCTGTGATTCTATATTCTGGTTGCCACTGAACACTGAGAGTCACTATTTCTTGGGAAAAGAGTCTCATCTGCTAACATGCATTAATGCAAATTGATCAAACTGGATAAGAGAGGTAGGAGGACTTCTGTAGGATCCTTACATAGTCTTACAACTGTAGAAAAATTGGCTTCACCTAACCATGAAGCCCAGCTCAGAAGCCCTCAGCTTCTGTTTCTTAGACAAACCCAATGTCACCTGTGGTGCTCCCCATGCCATGGAGAGCAATTTCACCCCCTGCTGTCCACCAGGGCTCTGCAGTGTGGCAGCCATGGCACAAGGCTGCCCAGGTGGCTGATGACTGCTGTGGATGAGCTGTGGGTTTAGCCCAGAAGCAGCATTGATATGTTTCTCCACATTTTTAGTTTAAATCAGCAAGGATGATAAAAATGTCATTTAAAATGTTCTGTGAGGGACCTTGCTTAAAAAAATGATTAATTGTATTTGCCTTCTGTTCCCCTGACCACCCTCCACTTCATTCTCTCCTCCCAAAGGCTTTGGGTATCCAAGGATCTTCTGCACAAAACCTTTGTACACCAGGTTTCTGTGTGGTTACAATTTTGGCACAAGTAGCAAAGGGGAGCATTGCTCCAGGGGTCCTCACACCAGCCAGTACCAAATGGGTTAGCAAAAAACAGCCCACAGGCACTGGATGATCCAGATAAGCAACGTGTTGCAACTGAGACCCAATGAGCAAATGCATTGTTATGTTTGTACGCGGTCGCGTCGTCCCCGTGCGTCGAGACAAACGGCGGGGAAATGCGCGGTCATTCAAGACAGGGCACAGCAAATCACACGTGCCCTGTTTCACTCTGGGCTGGATCAGATGTTTCTTTTAATCACGGAGCCTCTTCTATCTATATAAAATATTCAGTAGACGCTAAAGCATATCAATGAAAAGGAATGTGTTAATCAGTGAAGTGCTGGGCTCAACTTTATGCCAGCACAGGTGTGAAATGGAGTGGGAGCGGGGTGAAGGCCCCCGGCTGACTCACGTACCACTGCACATTCCCAAATCCACGGGTGGGAGCAACAAGACATGCTGCACTCACCCCAAAAAACCCTCCAGTAACAAGCCCGTGCAGCCCAGTTCTCTCCAGTGTCTCTGTGGTGATGGCTGTAACCGGTTTCTTACGCACACTGGCGGGTTTGGGGAGTGCTGTCCTAAGGAGATCCCGCTGGGAAAAGCCGAGGAGCCGGTCTGGTCTGTACCATGCTTTGCCTTTGATAACCCCCTGACTCTTGGGTGTGCTTCGTCCTCACCGCGCCTGCTCTCTGCGCTACCCGGCTCCCGGCTGAGAGACGGCCACGCGACCGGCGTGCGCACTCCGGCGTCGGCCTCGGCGCCAAACGTCGCCAGCCTCGGCACCTCCACAGCTTTTCCTCGGCCGTCTGACCTTATCTAGCCAAACAAAGGCCAAAAAATGAGCATTTGAGAGACCAACCAAATTTGGCAGGTATGAAGCTTCTCTTGAACCGAGAAAAAAAAAAAAAAAGAAAAACCGAACTGAGAGTTGAAAGCAGCGGGGAACATGACACTTGGTTGACTTTGCCGTGAGCTCTTTCCACCACCATAAACCCATGTGGTGGACTTTGCAACTGTCTAACTGGTCTGGTTTTTTTAGTTCCTCTTATCTCTTTCCTTTTCTGTGTCCTTTTTTTGCATGACCTATAACCAAAAAGCTGACTTCTTGCTGTGCATACATTTGGATGTATGGCTCTTCCGCTAATCTTCTTCTAGAGGCATGAGCTAACACCAGTGGTAGCTGCCTGACTTCTAGTCTGGTTGTTCTTAGATGTTCTTTGTTATGTTTTTCCTTTTTATACTATTGTCTCTTCCTTTTTCACGTTTTTTCCTCTCTGCGAGACACTTTCTGTTGAGCCATCTTCCAAGAGAACTAAAACAAAAAGGTTTAAAAATTAAAAGCCCAACAACAGACAACACTAAACAAAATAACAAAACCAGGCAAAGGTCACGGCAAGGTCATTTCCAAAATTATGTCACCTTGATGTCTGCTTCCAACTCTAGATTAATTCAAGGATCTACCAGTCCTTGGTTAATGTATCCAACCAGCTGTGTGCCGCACACATTCGAGAAAGTGGAAAAAACATTTTAGAAAAATTATTGAAAACGTTTTAGAAAATCTGCATGAGCTACACCAACACATAAATCTGATCAAAGGGCAAAAATAATTCTCCATCCATGCATGGTGCATGATGATTTCTATGAGCTGGGATCCTCTAAATTAATGTTATGCAAAATCAAAACAGCTCTCTATTGTTAAATGCCCTTAAGTTACTAATTGTATGTCAAATGTAATAGGGATTGCATCTGTGTATGTTTATGTTCAGCTGTATGTATACATAAATTTATTATGTATATTGTAGATTTTCTTTTTTTGTTGCTTTCCTCCTTACTTTAGTTGTTTTAGATTTCCCTACATGTTGAACAGCCCTGGGTTGCTGGCTTTGGCCTGATGTGATCTTTCCTTTCTATTGCAGAACCGTATGCACGAATCTCTGAAGCTTTTTGACAGCATCTGCAACAACAAATGGTTCACAGACACATCTATCATCCTGTTTCTAAACAAGAAGGACATATTTGAGGAGAAAATTAAGAAATCTCCACTGAGTATCTGCTTTCCTGAGTACACAGGTAATGGGAAATGTGGCTGTATAGGAGTGCTTAGCAAAGGGACCACAGAGCTCTCCCCAGCCAGGCTGATGCTGTAGTGTATCACAGGCAACGAGGGTAAAGGTGCAGAGCTACAGCTCCCATTGGCTTCACTTCAGGTTTTATTTCAGTTAGTGCCAAAGGTGCACCCCCACCATGGGTCCACTTAAAGCAGGACCCAAGTTCTTTGCTGGCAAAGGGCCACCACCACTGACTGGGGCGTCTGATCTCCACCTCACCAGTGGGTTTGATGCCAAGCCAGCACCTGCAGGTGTGGAGCCACTGTGCACTCCCCAAATCCATGTGTGCGCGTTCCCTGTGTCACACAGATCATGAACCTTCTTGCAGGTCTCTCAGAAAGGTGCAGTGAGTGTAACCATTATAAATGGGTGACTGGTCTCCAGGAGACCAACACACAGGGTTTGTTAGGCTGTTCTCAGCTGGAGAACAGCTCTGTTCTTTCATACCCGACCATGCTCCCTTATGGCCGCAACAAGAATCCCTCTGCAGTTCCTGGCCACTTTCTCCACTTCCAGGCACTGCAGGGCTGCAGAATCATCATGATCCTGGAAACATTCATGTCCAGGCTGGATGAGGCTCTCAGCAATCTGCCCTGGTTGAAGATGACCCTGCTCACTGCAGCGGGGTGATGATCTTTAGATGATCTTTAAAGATCCCTTCCAACCCAAACCATTCTATATTCCATGATCAGCCCTCCAGTATGCAGGCAGCAGGTCTCACAGCTTGGCTGCTTCAGCTCTAGCAATACATTTTCATCACATTAGTTGAACAGTCCCCAGCTTTGCTCTCAGCTTTGCCGACATCAAGTGTGTGTGGACATGAAAACACTTCCAGTTAAATGCAGGTGGAAAACAAAGTGTTTCATATCCTGATCTTCTCACGCCTCTTAACCCATAGTGCAGGCAGAGGAGAGCCGCAGTGAGCCATGCCCTGAGCTTGTATGGGGAGAAGGAGGCCTTGGTGATCTGTGGAGTTGAGAGCAGGAGTTCTGGGGTGGACAGTGTGCAAGAAGCCCCCGCTCCTGCTGCCTGCCTGGCATCTGACCCGCTAATGATGGGAATATATCACCCATGCAAAGGCTGCAGCTGCACCCCGCTGCTTCCCTCTGCATCTCACCAGCTTCCACAAACCCTCATTACCATTCTGAGAGGGCACCAAAATATACTTTCATCGTCATGAATTATTTAAACTCACCGGAGACATCCAGATGAATCAAGCCGACAGACAGAGAAGCCAATCTCTTTGTCAGGAAATACAGTTGTGAACCAGGAGCACCAGGAGTGTCACAGTTCTGGGCAGGCCAACAAATTATTAACCAGAGCTTCTTATCTGTGAGCACTTGATTTCTCAGTGTGAACAGACAAAAGTGATCCCTCGTTGCTGCTTTGGGCTGAATGGTCTATGGCCATGGAGCTGAATAACTCCAGCTGAATTCAGAACATCTGCAGGCTTCCTTTCTGGGGAAGATTTTGGTGTTTGTCACTACCAGCACATTTCAGCCATCTAGTCATCTGCTTGGTCCAGACAGGACCAACATATTCACAACATATTTGTCTGAAAAGATCTAATCATGGAAATTTCAGTCTTTACAGCTGAGCTCACAATAATGCCTACCCCAAATTTTCCTGGTTGCAAATTAGATTGCTGCTTCTGGATGGGTGTAGAGCAGCTCATCACCATCTTCTTTATAGCAGTGCTTTGGTATACTGGATGGTTTCTGTCATGTTCTCTTTCCTTCCCTTTTTTTTGTGAAGCAAACTTTCACCTCTCACTCCTTCCTGATCACATTTTGTGCACCTGGTTTTGTCTCCCAGAAACCTCACTGAAATAACATTCTTACAGAACCCCTGATGTCAGAGAGACTAGAACAAGGAGGCATGTCATTTTACATATTCTTCCAAGCTATCTCAGCCCAAGAGGGAAGCTCAGTGGGGTAGGCAGACATTCATACACATGGAGCTAAGCTCTTGGCTGAACAAACAGAGGAAAACAAAGCTCCTATCTGGAGCACTTCAGTCACAAGTGAACCAAACGAATCTTCCCCAAGTCTCAGGGGACCCCAGAAGTGCTCCAAATTCCTTCAAGATGCTTTTCTGGAAGCTGGAGTTCTCACAGTGCCAGAGACCCTCAACAGGTCTGTCTCTCTTGTGCTATCACAGAGGGCAGGAAGTCTGACTGCTGGAAGTCCTTTTACTGATCCAAGAGAGACCTGGGGTAAGGAGTTATCTCACCCCCAGGTGTTCAACAATGCTGTTACGAGTTACCTGTGCTAACATTCAGCCCAGGCTTTAGACCCAAGCCCACACTTCAGCGTGCTCACCCCTGCTTTGCTGGCCACAGCCCACAGGATGAAACCCTCGTGGCCTCATGAAAAAGCAACATTATTAGAATGTTGCCCTGGAGTTAAAAAGAATTATTTGATAAAAGCCTATAAACTGAACAAACAGACTTTCAACATCACAAGTAGGTTTCACAAAATGCTTTTAATGAAATGAAATTTCTGATGTCCATTAGTTCTGCTGACAGGGAATTATTAGAAGACGGCATCCACAAATTTGCCTGCTGTTTGCTGAAGCACTGCTTCCATCCCCTTAATACACTCATGCTTTTAACTAATCCACAATACTTAGTAAAGCAGCAGCAGAATCCGCAGCTTGATTTAAACCAAGCTGGCTTTAGTGATTCCCTGCTCTCCTAGACAGAATCAAGCATCTAAATCCTCATGTCTTTGAACAACCAACTTCCTGTTCATAAAATACCCTCCTGGTTGTGCTCAGCATGTGGAACTGATTCTTTACGCAGCTCTTCATGCAAGAATCTGCTCCCAGAAAAAAGTTTACTCCTCTTACTTCATGCTTATTCTCAAGTCCCATGGTCTTCATGAACTTGTCTTCAACTACAAGTACCTGTATGTGCAAGTGAGATTTCCCAGTGCCTTCCACTACAGCACATCTCCAGCCCCAGGAAGCTCCTCTCTAGCAAATAACAGTATTTCCCATCAGTAATGCATCAGGGAGAGAAAGGGACCCAAAAGCAGTAGCAGTGTTACTGTTGTGGAGCCTTTTGGGGGTCAGGCAGGGCCTGTCAGTGCTGGGAGCTTCGCTCCAGGCCAGAGCCTTCATCAGCCTCTAAGGAGGTGCCCAAGTGCAGCCGTGTGTGTGAACAGGGTCAGAGCTGCCCAGAGAGAAAGCATCTACTCATTTGCATGACTCCTTCTAAGCTTTTTTTAACACAAAATTTGAGGTTTAATGAGCTTTGGCATAATATCTCCATATATCAGAACAAGAAACTCCTTACATTGTGATTTTAGTAGTGGCTGTAGCAGAGAGTACTGCAATCCGGACATTCTGTATCAGTCTTTTTGTTGGGTTTTGGGATTTTTTTTTGAGAAAAGCCCATTTTGCCCTGTAACAGAGGCTGGATCTTTTCATGTCCCTTTCTCTTAATGATTTAGGGAAAGGAGAGCACAGCTACCAAAATTGCCCTCAATTCATGTTAACTCTTCCATCAAAAACTGAAGCTTTAATTAAAAAAAAAAAACAAAAAACTAAAAAAGGAAAAAAAGCGAAGTCTTTTCCCTAGGTCAAGCACTTACTGCATTTCTGGCAGGTTTCTTCTCTTTTTTGTCACCATGATGTGGAATTTCTTCCATCATAGCCTGTTTAACACTCAGCTCCCTCATCCATTTCATCTCTATAAACAGCAACTCAGAATAAAAATACAGCTGAGCCGACAGTCAGGGAGCATCTCCTGCCTGGCAGCAATCCTGGCTGCTAACAGTGCTCATCCCTGAGATGGAGAGAGGGCACCTGGGCTGCAGCAGCCCCGCACAAGCTCCCCACACCCCCACAGCGGGGTGTTTGCAGGCACCCTGCGGGTTCCCAGTCAGGGGGCTGCTTTAACCCTCTCTTTTTGCTTTGCTCTCGGCTCTCTGCAGGTCCCAACGCTTTCACGGAGGCGGTGGCGTACATCCAGACCCAGTACGAGAGCAAGAACAAGTCTGCCAACAAGGAGATCTACACCCACATCACCTGCGCCACCGACACCAACAACATCCAGTTCGTGTTCGACGCGGTCACGGATGTCATCATCGCCAACAACCTGCGGGGATGCGGACTCTACTGAAGCGCCTCCTCCCTCCCCCCCGGCACCGCCCGGAGCGCCTCCGCTCCCGCGGACAGGTCCTCCCTTTCCTTGTTTTCTCCTCCTCAGAAGATGACAAGGAAGAAATACGTAATTCCCTCCTCCTGTCCCAGAAAACTCGGCAGCAAGTTCTGCTCTCCCCAGACCCGTTTTCTTTTATTTTCGTTCATTTTTGGTTCATTCCCTTGCTGCCCCGTTCTACTCCTCCGTTCCAATTCACAGTGTTGTGCAGGGAGCTAACGCATTTCCCACAAAGTGCATTTCAACTGCCAAAAGACAAAAATACTTCAGTTTTACAGAGAGAAAAAAATCAAAGCCTTAAAATACCAGTCAGGAACAGTGTAGTTTGGAACCAAAACTCTTTTTTTGCCTTGAAAATTAAGGGATATTGTTCATTCTCCTGATTATTAGCCTTTTTTTAAACACTATTCCTTTGGAAAGTGCTAAATACAACCTGATGATTTTGAGGGTACCTTACAGCTCCGGTTCTGATCCTAAAGCTGGAGGGTTTGGTGTTGAATGCAGCCACTATAGCTTGGATTTGTACATTCTCCTTTTTTCCAGACAGCTATTTGAACAAGTAAAACAGCCATATCGAGTTCTGCTGGTGTCTGAATAACAGGGGCACAGTAACAAAGCCTACTAAGCCTTGTCTAAAAGCATTCATTACTGGTAGCAGTTTTACCTCAAGTTTTTCAAAATTAATGATAAAATTTATCTAGTGGTTGCTGTAACCCATTTCTGAGGCACTTCCATGGAGGCCGTGGAGGCGCTGGGCTGTGACCCCTGGAGTGTAGGCAGTGAAGATGCCCCAGGAATGGTGTCCTGATGGAGACTCCACACTCAGTGGCATCCTGACAAAGAATCCAGCCTGGGGACCTTTCCCACAGCACCTCCTAGCCTTAGTGACTCAGCAGAAGCGATGCTCCTGCACACATGCAGCATCACTTTCCAAACTTCAGCCTTGAAATGCTGGGGTGCCTGAAAAATATTTAGCCCTGGCTTCTTGTAGGCAGAGTCTGACCCTCAAGTGCCTGAGATGGGAAAAGGTGCTTTGGGAAACCTCCCCATGCTTGGGTGGCAGCAAAGTGTGGAAGAGCCCCGTGGCCCTTCATTGCCCCTTGGGCTTCTAAAGCCCTTGAGAAGCCCAGCCTTGTGCTCTGAGCCCCCTTGGCTGAGCACAAGCCGGTGGCTTTCTGGTGTCACCTCCTGCCTGAGCATCCCAGGGAGACAGCTCCAGGGTTGGTCTCCAGTCAGGGCATCTCTTTACCCATATCTAGATTGAGGTGGATGGTTAACACTAGCAAAGGAGTGCTCAGGGAGCTGATTTGAGTCAAGTGATGGAGTAGGAAGGAAAAGTGAAAGGAAAGGAGGAAGGAAGGGCAGGGGAGAGGAGGACGAGAGGCCAAGGGTAGCACCAAGCACAGCAAAACTGGGGGCTTCAGAGAGGACAAATGCAGGTGGGCTGCATGTGGCCACCACCAAGAACTCTGTGTGCTGCTGAGTCGAGGGCAGAAGGGAATGTGAGAGATGGGGTGTCACCTCTGTGGACATGGAGGGACTCTTAGAAGTCCACCCCAAAAGCTTGTTTGTTGTCTGGGTGAGACAAACACCCAGAGGTCCCACTCAGGGCTCACCTCACCTGGGAGCAGGTGGGCAGTTTTGATCCCTGCCTCTTCTCTGCCTCTCTTAGAAGTCCATTATCATGAAAAACATGAATCTTTGCAGGCTGGCCAGAAGTTCAACTGTTTTCTCTTGGGAGCCTGATCTAAGAGGGGCTTTCAGGTCTCAGGAGATCTCTTCAGGGCTGTGGTTGAGAGGGACAGTGTCTCTTCTCACTGTGCCCATTTAGGAGAGATGGAGTGAGAGCAGCCCAGAGCAGCACAGCCCAAAGGGGAGGGGCCAGGTGAGAGTCAGTGTGCAGGAGGCAGTGACAGGGACACATATGGTGGCACAGGGGGGAGAGGACAGTGGGAGAGGCTTAGGGAACGTTTTGGGAGAGAAGCTGCAGAAAGGAGACAAGGCAGGTTGAGACAGCAGCAAGGATGGGAAGAGGAGGGCACCTGGGAGCCAGAGGAGAGTCTCCATCAGCAGCTGTGCTCTGCCAGGACAGTATTTGTGGGACATTTGTGACAAATGCCCAGCCAGGGATGTGAGCACCCTGAGACAAGCAGGGAAGGCCTGTAGAGGAAAATGAGGTATCTGTCACCCATCCAGTCAGCTACAGCCCAGCATGGCTGGTAACTGTCAGTAACCCCTAGACAGCATTACATGATGCATTTACTATGGTACAGCAAGGACCATAGTGCTCTGCTGGGCACTAACAGCAATAACACACCTCCCAGCCTCTCCTGCTCTGGCACAAGCCAGCACCCACCTTTCTCTTCACCACCTCAGCCTTAAAATGCCTCCAGTGACATCGGCTCCTGCAAAGAGCTCACCAGCAAAACCAGGAGCTCCTCTCTGCTCCTCATGCCACAGCCCACCCACACATCAGTCTGAGCCCCCACAGCAGCACCCAGCATCCACGTGGGTGTTGTGTCAAACCCAGGGCAGAAAAACCACATATTGGTCACGTTTGGTACTTAACCTGTGTAACCACTGGACCCAGAGTGATGATGGCTGGTGCTGGCAGGGATGCAGGTCTTTTATTAAGCTCTGTAAGAAGAGTTTGATCAGAAGTACTGGAGTTTTGGAGATTTTCTGTTCCCACCCCTTGCTGTGAATGATGTTTTATCCAAGCAAATAAGTAACAGAAGCTATTCCCAGGGAAGGCAGCACCACACCAAGACTTTGTGAGCTCCCAGCATAAAGCATACAGGAATGTTTTGGTAAAGACAACTTAAATTAACTCCAAACTGACAATTTAAAATAACTCCACAAGTGGCCAGTGCTGGCTCAGTGCACTTTTACCACTCTCCAGGCAGGTAACTCATTCCCAGCTTTGCCAACTGGGAGGTCCAAGCCCCCTCTGCAGCTCCAGCAGGTCCCTGGCACATTGGTGACCATCAGCAGTTGGTACCCCATGGGGAGAAAAGGGAGAAAAAGCAGAGGAAATGTTGCCACACAGAACCTCTTCTTTCATTTTCTTTGGCATATTGTGTGTCTAAAGCTTCATCTCAGCTGCTGCTGCTGACATTCCCTCCCTCACATGAGTGTCATGAGGATTCACTGACAAATGCTGGAAACAGCCTTTGGAAGATTAAATGCTTCCAGTGCTAAACACTACTATTTCTCCTGCTTGATGGCCACATATAGATTTGTGTCTCCAGCACGCCTGCCAAGTTATTACTCACTGCTGGCTTCTGCATCCTCCAAAGCTCTTCCTGACAGATGTGCCTTCTGCAGGCAATCTTTTGCCCCGTGCTTTTCCTAAACACCAGCAATTCTTGCAGCAGTTGCCTAAAAAGTACCCTGAAATACATAACCTGCTTTCAAAAGCCTTTTCTTAACAGCCTGTTGTGCTTTGCAACAGCCATGCTCTGAATCCAGACCCTTGGAGATTCAGAGCTGTGCTTCATTTGCAGTCTCCACATAGCAGGGACGTTGCAACTGGTACAGCTGCATCAGAAATCCTACCAGGGCATGGAGGATAGATTTTAAAAGCACAACATTGAAACAGCTATGTATACACCCTGCTGCCCTTCAAAGCTAACGTGGGAATTCGCAAAAATAAAAAGCCCTTTTTGGGATGCAGAAGGTTTTTAATGACTCAGGTCACTGTTCCAGCAGCAGAAGCATCCAAGGGGTGTCAGCATTGAAAGTAGCATTAGCAACTCATGATGAGCTTCAGACAGCAGCAAAAAGAGAAGGAAGCTCACTGTGGACTTGCTCCATAGTCAATGAGAGGGTCGGTTGTGGAGCTATGGACCACAAAAATGCAAATAGCTTCTTTATTTATACAACAAATTCAGTGGAATAGCGAAACGCGTACGAGGAAAGACGCGGGGCTGAGCTGCAGAGCTCCTTGGGAGGCCGCAGCAGCCGGCTGGCCGGGAGAACGAGCAATAACCACGCACTGGGAAAGCACTCACTAAAATACAGCCCCAGACTGCCAAAGGCAGTTTTCAATCTTGCATGCAGGAGTCGCACAGTCTGGTTTTCACAGGGGCCGGAGGAGCCCGGCAGAGTGGCAGGACAGCGGCAGCGCTGAGCGCGGCCATCGGGCCCTGCCGGCTGTGAGCCGAGCGGCCCCGCTGCCCTGCCCTGCCCTGCCCTGCCCTGCCCTGCCCTGCCCTGCCCTGACCTGCCCTGTCCTGCCCTGCCCTGCCCTCTCCTGTCCTGCCCTGTCTTGCCCTGCCCTG
>VXBQ01004822.1:0-78205 GCA_013400175.1 Phainopepla nitens
TGCATCATGTATGCAGCCCAGAGAAATGAAATAAGTTCTGTCAGGGAAGGAGTAGTGCATATTACTTCTGATACCTTTCTCCACTGTGTTTCCCCCCTTTTAATCTGCATATTTTATACGTCCCTACACATAGATAAACATTATTTTTTAGATTAAGGGAAACTAGCCAGCTAGTCCCACACAACAATTTAGAACAAAACCAGAGTATGAATTCCTTATATGTGTTAAATTAAAATACTCCTGATTTATATTCTGGTGTTAAAACAGCTCTCTTAAGGTTTCTCATCTCCATTTTGAGCGTTTTCTTGTCCTTTAGAAATCTATTATTCATGTCCCCTCATGAACCTATAGCTCCATATAAACATGCAAGTACCAGGGAAGAAAAGTATCTGCCAATGAAAATGGAGTCTAAATTTGGAGTAAGTCGGTACTGAAAAGGATGTTTGGGGAAACAGAAATAGACAGAAATTATCTTTCGGGGAAAGAGAAATTAAAGTAATAAATACTGAAGGACAAGGAAGATGCAAAGTTGTGCAAAACTCTAAATGACAGGATGGTGATTGCAAATGCACTTGGTGTTTCTGCCTCATTGAAATCCCACTGTGAATGCTTCTCAAAGACTCCTGCTTTGGGTCTTAACTCTGCATATGGACTGTGCAACATTCAAGGCAGTTTTCCATCACTCTTCAGAAGAATTCCTGTGAAACTTATTCTTCAGACTGCCCAGTTTCTTGCACCACTCACTGACTGAGCACTGAGGATGAAGAGAGAGTTGCCATCAGCTCCCAAGCAGGCAAAGAGAAAATGTCTGGCCAGTGCACTTATCATTTGGGCTTGATTTTTTTCCTAATGTAGTAAAGATTCAGGACACAAGAGCAAACAGAGAGTGTGACCTCAGGAAAGACCCATAGTAGATTACTTTTCACTTCCCATTGACATTGTTCAGAAGGGAAAGTTCATCAAGGGAATGAAGACGTTTATTTAAAACATGCTTGAAATTATTATATATCAATTCATGGAGGAGGAGAGAGATTTCACCAAAGTCCTCAATAAACAAACAACTTCCTATGTTTAAAGAATTTTGGTCTTGGTCTTATCTTCCCTAGTGAATCTCTTCCTGAAATTTAATCATACACTATCAGAATTACTCATTCTGTATCAGTAACACTCAAGAAGTTAAACTATGCTTATTCAAACCCAGAAGTTGATTTTTTTCTTATATCATCTGGCTCAAAGTCATTGAACTCAACAGAAAGTGAGCCATTTTCTTACTTTCTGTGCCATATAATTATTATTGCACATTCAATTTTCATTCCTTATTATAGATGTGTTTCACAATGTGTAGAACTATACATGAATAAAAATCTAATTGAATCAATACCAAAACCACATTTTCCAGCTAATCATACTAATAATTCTCCTTTGTTTTCTCTATTTATGTCAGTGGATACCTGAAAAACATATAATGCAATGTTGCTGTAAAGCTAAGGAAGTAAATTGACTTCCAAAGCTGGGGAATTTTTGGTGAAAATTTAATTTTCAGAATGAGTGAATAAATAAGCCATTGTTATTTAAAAATTTGGCTTACTCATACAAAGCCTGACAAAGCTCTGTCAATAACATCTCCTAATAACTACCTTCTTCTACAAGAATATGCTGATCATAGAAAGGTGGTGATAAATAACATCCTGTTTGCTCTTCCACTGCACTGCTGTTACTCACCCATATTTATAACATGCCATTTACTAAAGTGAGCATGTTTATAGGCTCTCTGGAAGAGTCTGATAAGGGCAGAGATTGGTGGCAGGCTATGCTCCAAATGACTCAAACTTCCTTTCCGCACTGATGCCGGCTTTCAGCAAAGCCAGAGTAGAGCACTCGGCATCCTTCAGCAGTTCATTTTCTGTGCTCTCCTTGAGCTTTGTGGCAGTGGGCACGAAAGGAATGCAAAGTCATGCTCTTGTGTGCTGCCCTTCGGCTTCATTATTTACTTTACGCTCTTCTACCTGAATGCATCAGAAAGGGCTCTTTTTAAGACTTCTCCCTCTCTGCCTGCTTTTAGCAGAAACCTGCTGCGTGGCACTGTTAGTCTAATCTAAGCTGGTGGGAGGGCCTGCTCGATGGCTTCACCAGGTGCTGGGCTGGAGGGGGCTCCTCACAACCATGTCCTGAAAAGCTTCGTTATTTACCCCTCTTTTGCTAGTGCCCACCCACCCCGCCTTCAGCATGGCCATTCTTTAATTGCAGTCCAAGCTTAACGCAAATTCTTGCTGAAAGCATTTTTAGGCAGTTCCAGAGCTGCTTTTCATTTACGAGGGCTGAATGGCAGCTTTGACCACATATGTATACCCAGCTTAGCAAAATGGGTACATAAAAGAGGTAAGAAAAGGCTTTGTTGTGCTTTCAAAGCCTCAGTGTAAAACTTCAGCTTCTGCCACGGGAATTTTTCCAGAGTAAGAAATAACCTAAATAGCCATTCCACTGATGTCTAATATGGAGAATAAGAAACAATTATTGAGAATTAAGTCATTATAACTTCAGTGTGAGGACACTGTGGAGGGTCTACTGAAAGTGAACAGCAGAAAACCAGCCCGAAACTTCTACCAGAACTGCCAACCTTTGGAAAGCTGGCCTAAGAGGTGGAACAAAAGCCATGCTGGTATTGCACTCTGCTGATAATGTCCTTCCATCTGAAGTGTGGTCCCAAAACAATGTCATCAGAGGGCCCTTTTTCAAAAATAAATTTAGACCAATCTACCATATGTAATTCAGAGTCATGGCTTGACAACATACTGCAGTTATCCCCAGCAGACACAACTGTTTACATTTTACACACATAGTTGGGTCTGGTTCGGTGACATTTTTCATTGGTGCGTCTGCCAAAATAATTATGCTATTAGTACATGCTGAATCTGTGCCAAGCAAAATATTTGCCAATAAAATTGGCCTTATCTGTATAAATGCCAAAAAGGTTTGTGTTTTTTGGTGTGTGTGTGTGTCTATTTTTAAGACTTTACTCCTTATACATGTGTGTAAACATTAAACAACATGACCGGACATTGATTTAGCATATTAGACCAAGACAGTCTGGAGTTTGGATGTGACCCTTGGGATCATGTCTTGCCTGCCATGTTTTCTGCTGCCATAGAACCATAGGATGGTTTGGGTTGGAAGGGACCATGAAGATCATTCAGTTCCAATCCTGCTGCCATGAGCAGGGATACCTTCTGCTAGACCAGCTTGCTCCAAGCCCTATCCAACCTGGCTTTGAACACTTCCAGGGATGAGGCACACACAACTTCTCTTCTCTGTTGCCACAGAGGAGATGTATGGTGTCCAGTAATAAAACCCACGGAGGAATCTTCTCAAATCATTTCTTAGCAAGGTGTGATGGAGTAGCCACCATATCCACACTGCACTTGTAGGAGAGATAGATCCTTAAGCTGGAATTCGGTCCCCAGCACGCAACATTCAGCCCAATCTTTGAACATGAACCTCTAACACTACACAGTTCAGATCATCACAGCTGCTCTGACATCCATCTTTCTGTCTAACATCCCAAACTACTTATTTAAATTCACATCCAATCTTCACTACTCGCAAGGAATTACAGAAGTTTAGCTAGTTGCATTTTTTTTTTTTAACATACAGCTTTTTGAAATCTTAATGTGTGCTGGTTTTGCGACTGGTCACAAAAGTCACCAGAGAAAGAGCAATTTTGTTGCTGGGAGGTAGGTTCATCTTCAGTACTATCTGCAGCTCAACCACCGATTCAGGAAAATGCTTTCTCAAAACCACTTACTCACACTGCATCTCAGCTTCCAAACTGAGAAGGAGGTGTGCTATGTTATTTAAAAATGCCTCTTTTTAAATCTTGTGGAGAGGAAAATAGTTTGTAAGTGGTAACTATTCAGGGAAATTTTCTCCCATCTCCTCAGGAAAATGGTTGTTTACTGCAATATTTTCAGTAATTCTTATTCAGATCACCAAAATGTTAGTCTCTCAAACTCTCCAACTCCTTGAGATCTCTCCTTCCCTGCAGCTCATTCATGGGAAGCAAAGCATGACCTGAACTCCCACACACTTAGGCAGGGGTTACTGTGGCTTAAATTTATGGGGAACAAGACTGATTGTTAGTATTGAGCCTCCTGTGAGGTAGGAGAACAACGTTGAGATAAAGAACAAAAGCATAAGCTTTACTCTTCAGTGTAATTGGACATCAAAGATGGACAATTGTATTTATTTTGGTTAGAAGATACATAGTCAACATGGCAAAGGTAGATGACAGAGTTTGCAAATCTGTGATGTGATAACATCAGACCTCAGTTCAGATGATGAAAAGGGGGCAAATTTTCCACCCTCATTAAAATGTCTGTGGTATCACTATCTTCATGGGATTTACAGGTGCAATTCATCTTATCCTAGTGCACACATATAAAATACATCAGCTAAGGAGCTTTGCAGAAGGCTGTTTCCCTTCACTGACAGTAGATAAAGTCCAGGGTGACTAGCCAAAATGTGGATGTCTGCTCTGCCAAGAGCTAAAAAAGGCATGGCAAATTTAACTTCTATGAATCACCAAGTGTTTTTTTTTAAATCTGCTTAATTCCTCAGGTCCCAAAGTTTTGATGGATCTTTTAAGTATTTAACAAGCCCACATGACTTATTCAACATCTGGGAAGATCAACATGCCAGTATACTATTAGTTTATTAAACTGAAAAAACATATTCAGTTTAACATCTCCAGATAATGTGTTTCCCTGGAATAAGCACACAAATGTATGAAATGCAAGACGTCAAAATCAAGTTTATTTTCTCTATATTTTTAAAGAGCATACTTTGAAAAGCATAGTTTTTCATATCACCACATTCTGGTATTTTTAGTGCTTTTTATTTTATTGTAGTCTCCTTTCTAGGGTAATCTATGTGGAGTTGCACCAATTCTCCACCCTTTGCATGACAGCCCCTAAAAGCCATTGAGCATGAAAGAACAACAAGTCGGCCTTGACCTCACCTTCTCCGTATTTGAAAGAGGGCCTTTATCTTAATGTTCTCAAGTTATGTGTCCTGCTTTGATTAATACACCCATTAGCCATCGTTTCTAGTTTTTTTTCAATCAGTCAGCATACAACACTCCTCAAGAAGCCTTAAGGTTAGTTTTAAATGCTTTTTCCATATGGTAACTAAGAGACGGCATTCCTGCAGCGCTGGCTGTGCAGCTGCACAGGGTAAGGTGATGGACTTTGCCTTTGGGGAAGCCAAAAGCAGTTGGAATCAACGACCTTAAGGGTCTTTTCTGACATAAATGCTTCCACGAGGACACCAAAGCAGTGTTCACACCTACGCTGCCTTTGGGCAACATGAGGTTCAGCTCCATCTCACCCAACCTGGTTGATGTGTCTAGGTATGAAGATATGGCTTTTCTTCCAGTAATGGGTACAGACAGAATGGAAGTTCCTGAGGGTGGTTTCCTCATTAGGTTCTATGAATCTCCTCTGGAGGTGACTATATCTATATCCAAGGGATGTAGGAAATAGGATTAATCTCACAAGACAACTGCCCCTTGCTAGTTTTCCAGATTCCCCAAATGTATAGAAAATTAAAAGTCACACTTTTGTATTCAATTTNGGTGAGATGTAATGCCTGAAATAGGGACAAGCAGGGTGATCCCAGGCTGTAACTCATCTGTTCAATACTTTACTGTATTGTGAAAAATGGAAATCCCCTGTTTCTTGTAATCAGAAATCCTATTAAAAAATTTTATGAAAAAAAAAAAGAAACAGGATGGTTTAGCTGGAAGGGACTGCACTGCTTTCCTATGTGTCACATCCCTACTTCTGGACATATCTCTCTCCTCTTGTTTAGTTCCCAAGGGCTATGCAGCTGCTCTAAGAAAGAAGACACTACCATTCTTACAAGGGATGACAATCCTTCATCACTTCCACCTTTCCACCCTGACAACTGCTGACCATGGTGGGAAAAACACAGAAAGGAACTTCCTTTATTATACATAATTTTTTTTAACATCAGTAGAAAAGAAAGCCTTCCACCTGCTATTGTGCAGCTGAGTTTCTAATCTCTGGTGCCAGCACAGCTGCTGAGAGACGACCCTGAAGCGAGAGAAAGCAGGGTCAGGCACGCACAGGGCAGGATGGCTGTGCTGATGTGATGTGACACGCATGTCTCTACAGCACCCAGTAAAGATACCCCCAGTTGTTAATTGCTGGGCAAAATTTGTTATTTCCCCCATGGAGAGCAACTCTGGACTGCATTCAGCAAACTGGCATAAAAACTAGCATCAAAATTATTTCACTTGCTTTTCCTATGGAAATACACAGTCAGAGACTTTTATTTTTGTTTTTAATGATCGGCCCAAAGGAGGTGGCAATTAATCTCAAAGGACAACTCCACACATCATTTTTGGCTGCAGGTATTGGTGGGACTGATAAAAGAAACAGAGAATATGAGAATATGGAGCCATTGATAAACTGAGAATGAGTGCTGCTTATTAGGTGCTTTCCCATGTGTTTTCTTTGATTTAGAGTCCAGGTTCTAATTAGCCATTAGTTCGCTTTATCAACAAAACAGTTTGCAAGGCTTTTGGAGACCAAGCAAGTGAATACTTCCAGACCCCTCTGCAGTTCTTATTTTTCTGGTCAGAAGTCATTTGTCTGCAGAAAATTTGGGTGACAACCAGAGAAAAGTCACATTCAATTTATGTGCAAAGCCAGGCATTGAATGGACTCAGAAGGTGCCGAACATCCACCAGGTTTTTATGATTACCAGAGGCCTCTGCTCTCCCAACAATTAAACCTGAAATGTTGTGACAGCATGGACGACAGAGGAAGGGATGGTAGGAGGTGAATGTCTGGGTACCAAAAGTGCCACAGGCCGTCAGTGCTGAGATCATTTTGCAGCTGAAAGCAGTGACTTAGGCACTTACTTTCAGACATCAGCTGGAAAATTACCTCAGTTTTCTTAGCTATAAAATAGGTATAATTTTATTTGTCTTCCTCTAGGGGATCATGATACCTTTGGATTGCTAATGTTTTTGGATGCTCCAGGTTTCTTATGAAATATGAGCTACTCAAGCAGTGATAGAAGTGGGGTGAGCACAGGTGCACTCTGCACTACACAATATGTATCTCATCCATATAGGATGCTAATGTCAGTTTAGAGAGGAAAAGGAAGTCCTAAGAAGATATTTTTCTGAATTAGCAAAGACTATAATGGTGTAGTGGAGTTTGAAAGAATTTCAAATGAGGAATCAAACCAGAATTTATTTGGTTATAAAAATTCCCAGGAATCTTTAAAAAGAATGAAAATGTGAAGGCTATCCCTTGGCTTAATTAATTATATGTTTGTTCATTATTTATATAATATTCTGACCTACCCAAAACTTTTGTTTGCACATGTAGTTCTTCACTTAAAAGAGTGATTTTCTGGAGCTTGTTTTTATAGAACTCCCAACATAGGTCCATTTTAAAAACTGGTGCAGCCATACATGGTAAACAATGTATGGGGAGGAACTCGGAGGATAAGTTAACACATCTATTTGTACAGCACTCTCAGGCTGGTTTAATGGTTATGGACAGGGATAGATGTTTCCAATGCTAGGATATGCCACGGTGAGGCCAAGTACAGTTCAGAAAACGTTTTGGTGATGGAGAGAGTTTAGGAGATGGATAAAATTTTTGGCTAGGATAGAGTTAAATGTCTCCATGGCAGTTGGATGGTGCTATGCTTGTCTTCCCAAGAAATCATTACATGTAATGGAACCTTGACTTCTCAGGGATGACCAAACATCTGATGGAAATAGTGCATGGATTTCTTATTTTGTTTTGCTGTGCCTGTTAAATTGTCTTTATCTGAACTCATGAGCTTTTACAGTTTTACTCCTTCAATTCTGAGCCAGCAGTTGTGTAAGGTTTAGCTGCCTATCAGGCTAAACCACAACAACAGGTTAACCCTGAAAATGCCATGACTCAAAGTAACAGTAATGTCCACCTTGAAAAACTGTAAGGACATAGAACTTTGTCTTATGGCCAGGCACACGGTCACTGACAAAGGAAGGGATTTTAGCCCTTTCCTCCAGTGAGTATAGCCCATTACGCTTGCCATCTACTGTCCTTACCAGCATCTGCCTACAAGTCTATTCCTATTATTGGTGACTGCAATATGCCTTCCTCTGAGTTCTTATTATGTATATGTACATATAGATCTGCTAAAAGGGAGGAGTTCAAACTGTTGCAATGTGGGCCAGAACAAACCCTGGGATGCTTCAATTTATTTCCTTAAAATGCTTCCTCTGTGTCACTGTAAGAGTACAAATCTCCCTCAGACCACACTCCCCACTTGCAAAATAGAAATAACATTTCTTAACAAAGGCTTTTCTAACCATTTCCTCTATATAGAACAACAATATTTGGGGACGGGGAGTCTAGTATTTAGTGCAAAAGCTCTCCCACTAACCCACACTACCAGATAGTTTCATTAAAAATTGCTAAGTGGTCATGGTGTAAGAAATATATGACAGAAGTATCCCTAGATGCTAGGTATCCCTAGATGCTCCTGTTTCCAAGAAATTTGGCTACTGGAAACCTTCAGAAATATAAAACTACATTTAAATCCACAAGAATGATACTCAGTTTGAGTTTTGACAGAAGGTTTTAGGTATAGTTTTAGCAAAATCTTTTTTCCATATCAGATAGAAGTCCCTCAGAAATCACTCCTATCTCCACAGTGATATAACTTCAAAATGCCACACATGAAGCACTCCAGCATCATTAACTGGTGTGGAGTGTTGATTTTTATGTTGCAAATTTGATTGAAAACAGAAGTTTATCAGTGAAATGCTGAAATAGCCTTGAATGTGGGGAAGTGAATGAGTATAATTGCTGATGGGCTCTTTTTATTATCAAGGAGTCTTGATTATAGCTTCATAGACTTAAATTATGGCAAATCAAGGAAAAGATCAATTTACTATCTAAGCAAATATTTATATGAAGCTGGAGATTGGCATATATTGATCCATTTATAAGGACCATAATTCTTCCTGCAAAATGCTTTGGCATTTAGCAGTGCTCTTTTCTCTATGTGCTTCCTCAACAGCAAGGAGCTGAAAGTCATGAAGAAAATAGGAAACGCCATTTGGCAAGTCGAGGGCTTACCCGAGTCAAATGCACCCGCAAACGCAAGTCAGTTGTTAATGACGACCCTTTAAATGGAGACTGATTAATGCCAGGTTGTGCACTGTAGATAAATTGATAACCAGTTCTTGTAGTAAGTTAGAAATCCTGCTTGAAGGAAAAGAAAGTGCTCAGAGTATTTGGAGTTGTCAAGCTGTCAAGTACTGATGGGCAACATCACCCAGGGCAGAGCATCAGCTGCAACACCCCAAGCCTAACTGCAGTTGTAAAAGCTCATTTTGACACAAAGTAAAAGAGGCTTCCTAACTTGTGGGATGAAGAAGGATCCCTGTGAAATGATGACCATTCCCAACAAAGGCTGCTTTTGTTGGAGGAAAAGGCGAGTGTGGGGGCAGGGAAGAGAAGAGGCTGGATTATCTTTTGTTGCGTTTGACAGTTGAAAAAGCCCTGGTGAATAATTACCCTTAAAACTAACAAACAAGGATAAAGAAAAAAAATGCATAGAAAGAGAAGAAAAAAACCCTTGACCTCTCCCCAGACACAATAGCTCCCTTTGAAATAAAAACAAAATAAAAATAACTCATAGGGGAAAAAATAACTTAATTTGACTTTCCTTTCTGCTTTTGGCAAGTGTACACACACACTCACATATATATACACAACTGGCAGTCTCCCCCTGTTGTAGTCATCTTAAACTTTTCTAGACTTAATCCATTCAGCAGCAAAGCTTATGCAAAAATGCAATAAAAAAATCAAAGGAAACTCCAGCAGCAAAAAGCACACCCTTGGTTGAAGGCCCCATTGGTTTAGCCACAAAAGAACAATTCCTGGTGAGAGCAGTTGTCATCTGCTTTGCATACTCCTTATTTTACTCTTAATTGGCATTATATGGAAACTTATCTACAAGGCCATGGGAACCAAAAAGCATCCCTTACCCCTCCCTTCTTTGAACAAGCAGAACCCAATTAAAGCACAATTATCTTTCTTCTGCTATTAGCATCCTCCAGCAACAGAGAGACACAGATAGGAGAAGCACTGTTAATCTGGGAGCAGCCACCTTTTCTTATGAAAATTTTTGTAAAGGTCATAAAGAAAATAAAGGAGACACAACTGGCCCAGGCTTTGGTAAGCTGAAAGGCAGTGTTTTTTTCAAATATTTGATCTGGATTTCCGGATGATTTCCTAAATACATTTATTTTCACCAGGGAGTAACTGACCTAAGATTCAAAATGCACACATAGTGTTTGGAGGCAAGCCTGGAAAAATAAAAAAGATGGCCAAACAAGAGGAAAAATAGACACAGGTGTCTTCCCACAAAGTCCAAGCTGTCTCAGAAAGCTGTGAAATTGACAATTCCTCTGGCATGACTATGGAAAAACATCTTAGGGGAAAACAAACAACCATTTTTCAAACTGGAGCCCAGAGACAACTCCTAAATCCATGTCCTACTGCTTAATATTGCAAAGCTACCGCCTACACATGAGTTCCTGCAACATGGACGTGGATGGCCAGCACTCCAAGATGATCATGACTCGGAAAGGGTTCCAGTGACATGATTGGACACAATCTTTGAGGTGTCCTTGGAGAATGAACATTCACCACTGTTCTCAGTTACACATGTGCCTGGCTGTGACAGACTTCCAAGATAGCTCTGCATACCTTCCTTATCAGAAGCCATCCCCAAGTTAGCAAACATTTGCACTACTGCTCATCCTGTCTCATCAGCAGCTACTAAGAATATGTATGTGTCAGGAAACATCATGCATTTCATCACTTCAGCAACTCATGCCATCACAAAGCAATATGTGTCCCAGTTGATTCCCTCAGTTTTCCCCCTGGATGACAACTACAGGCTTTAAAATACTGAGCAAGGAAACAAACAAGCTGACTTATTTTTGTTCTAGTTTTTCTTTTTTTTTTGGATATTCCTCTGCTCTATTTCCAACATGCAACAGCTCCAGTTCATATATATTGTTGAAGAAGAATCCAGTATGTCCAGGCAGAAAGCAGAATTCTCCTCTTAGAGGTGCCCCAGATGCGCCTGTCTGCTGCCCCAAGGTCTTGTCAACAAATCTCAATGTTAACAGTTTTAGGAATTTCAGTTTTACACTTATTGCATGTGCTTGCAAATTGATTTAATTTCCCAAACAAGTTAACAGAATAATGCCTGACAGGATGTTTTTTAGGATGCCATCAGCTCTTTGAACCCCTACGGCAGATCTCCTGTAAAGCAGCTCTCTTCTCTGGAGAGCTCAGTGCTGCAGCTACACAGTTCTCCTGTCCAAAGAGAAAACCACGTCAGTGCACATGTGCTGTTTGCTTTTGTCATGGCACACACATTTTTGCTTTTACCATGGCTGGCCAGTGCAGTGAGAGGGAGAGAGACAGTGTCCCTTCTCCAAGAGCCAATGGAACAGAGGTGGCTGCTGTAGACTCTATATAAGCAGGGCAACTGAAAACAGGGAAAACAGTTCTGCCAGCAGATTTATTCCTAGCTTAAATGGAAATTCTGCTAGTTGGGTAAGTGTGTTAACAGATCACCAAGGAATGGTAAGGAATTGGTTAAAGAGATCAAAAGATCAAACCAGAGGCAACAACGTGAAAATAATGCCACTGCATTTAACTACAAAAATAAAATCTTTCCCCTGTGCCCTACCACTGTGTAATACCCAGACTCTGCCCTGGGAGCAGTGGAGCAGGATGAGCAAATCCCTGTCTTCCTGCATAAAGATGAAACCTGCAGGGAGACAGCTGCAGTGGAAAGGATTGAAATTAATGTCAAGCAATAGATGAAATTTCGGTGGAGATTTTGATGAGATTTATTGCTGTAAATGTTTTCCCTGGCAAATGTCACATCATTAAGATGCAAAAAAACACCCTCAATAGAATTAAGAAAATAAAGAGAAACTCAAAACCACTGTCCTGATAAATGGCAGCTTGAAACTCAGTCCTCAGGCTCTCAGGGTCAAAGATGGTCTTTGTAAGGAAGTGTGCAGGAGAAGTGCTAAAATGTCCTTTCAGGTCCTTTCACCTCAGGTCCATCACCTGTGACCCCAGAGCACATGTTTTATGGACAGTAAGGATATTTTGCCAACATTTTTCAGGGTGTGGCTGAGTTTAACTGGGAACAGCCCTTGGAGCAAATTCTGCAGCTGAGCACCTCCCAGCACAGCTGCATCATTTATACACAGTCTAATATGGGTGAATTAAGATCCTGTAAATATAAACAGCGTATTCGGCATTTGCCTGTTGAAGAAGCTCCTTGGGGAGCCTCTTCTGTGCCGCCCTTGATGGGACAGCCAGAAGAATTATTCCTTAACGCCTGGTAATTACACATGAAAGTGCCAGTTCCCCAACACAGACATCAAAAAAGTGAGGATTGCAGGTGAATTGTGTGTTTGCCTCAAACAGGACAGCAACTCTGCATGAGGCTGGCCAAGTTAATTTTTATTTTCCCAAAAAGACTGAATGCGCTGTAGGTCTGAGTGCATGCCTCAGGCATGCACCCGTCTGCCCCTCCCCATAAGTACCTTGCATCTAGCAATCCTTGAAGAAAACAAATTGTTTTCATCATGCAGAGATGAACAATCCTCCTTGAGCCAGATGTCCAGCTCAGAAAAAACATTTCTCTAGCCTTTAGATTCTCTGTACTTGGGCTGCTGTTCTCATAAGCACTTGTAGTTGGTCCAACTAGATTTGAAAGATCCTTGTGAACATGGTTGCATTGAATTTTCTGAACTGGTCTGTAATTCATAGGTGCTGATACCTCCATTAGAACCCAGTGTTCAACAACATCATATTAGGTTAATATACTGGCAATACACTAACAGTGTAAGAGTTATCTACACATATATTATTTATATATATTGCTGATATTACTAGCACTATATGTGTTAGGGACAGTAGCTTCAGCTTAGTCAGACTAGTCCATTCCTGCTAACAGGTTAAGTGTGATAAAATAAAGAACTTATTTCTCTGTCTAGACCAGGTAAGAGCTGTGTCTGCTTGGCAGCCAGCACAAGAAAATAAACTATTCAAAAATTTAGCAACAGAGCAAAAAAAAAGACTGCTCTACTTCTAGGGCACTAAACCTTACCAAATGGATGGCTGTCCATTATTATGACTGGTAACACTATGCTGTTACAAAATGGAATTGGGGAAGAATCTCACCTGTAGAAGTATATTTTAAATTGTCTTCTGTATTTAAGCCTGTCTGTCAATTTCGGGCTTAATAGGACTCCTTACAGGAGCTAAATACTTGCTGAACAGTTTTGCAGCAACAGGACTCAAGGGTGCTTTCTTGTACCAGGTGAAGACAGATCCTATAACTCATTTCCATTTATTTTTCCATACTTCTGTTGTTTGGATTATCCTGTTGCATGAGAAATGAATACCCCTACTCACCTTGTTGTTTATTTTGCCTGATGACATGCACGGTCTTCTTAACCCCAGTGAGAATGCACACAAAATACAAAGTTCCCCAGCAGCAGAGGTGAGGAAAGTCAGACACAGTTGCAAAACTAGCATTAAAATGAGATGAAAAAGCTCTGCTTTTTCACACAGAAACATTTCATGGTCTCCTGCAAAATGAAAAGTATGCTTATGTGCCCCAAAGCAAATTTTGCTCCCTCACCCCACTGTCACCTCATCCTTCAAGTCAATGTCCAATTAAAATCTGTAAATTAAAACAAGCCTAGCTTGGGACATCCAGAACATTTGAAAGCTTTGCCACGAACAAAGTGAGTTTGCCTCAGCTAACATGAGTGAGCAAAAGCATCTTCCAGTGCCTAAAGGGACTACAAGAGAGTTGGAGGAAGACTTTTGACAAGTGTGTGCAGGGTCAGGACAAGGGGAAGTGGTTCAAACTGGTAGAGAGCAGGGTGAGATCAGGAAGAAATTCTTCACCATGAGAGTAGTGAGGCACTGGCAGAGGCTGTGTAGAAAAGTCACTCCTCCATCCCTAGAGGTGGTCAAGATCAGATTGGATGGGGCTTTGAGCCACTTGGTCTAGTGAAAGGTGTCCCAGCCCATGGCACAGGGTTGTAAGTAGACAGTCTTCGTGGTCCCTTCCAACCCAAACAATTCTGTTAGTCGATGATTCTATGGTTTTATGAAAAGAAAACTGGGATGAAAATCCCTGGATGCATAGCTGCCTTGAGTCCACACTCAATCAGCTCTCTGTACCATGGCTGTGGCTGACAAACAAGGGCTTGCACACAGTCCCCAGGGGTGGCATGTGGCACCATTGGCTGTGCTGCTCAGTCAGGGCTGCAAAGTAAAGGGTGTCAAAGAGCTCTGGCCATGGCACAGCGGGGCTCTGACCTCCTCTAGGACAGTGCTACAGAGCTTATAGGGGCTACACATCTGCTGCAAGGGGAAGAATATGCAGGCATGCAGAGGGAACTGAGGATGCACAGCTCCCGCTGAGGCATCTGCGCTGTTCGCAGTCACTGTCTGTGACTGCAGCACACACAGGCTGTGTGGGCTCATGCATGGCAGTGTTAGGTCTATAAAGTACATTATGCGATCATCCAGAGATACACAAAGAAACCATGAGTGAAAGTCTGTAAGATCATAAAAGCAGCAAAACTGTGCCAGAGCATCGGGGTGGCTCAGCCTGATCATGGAGCTGGGGGTATGGCTAAAAGCTGTTACACTGTGCAGGCTGTGAGTTAAGCCTATGTCATTAATGCTCTCCACATAGCATGTGGTTTTCAAAAGAAGATGTTTTGATACTTTGGTGTATTTGTTAAACCTACAAGGAGATGAGCAATTAGTATCCCTAGGGGAAGATTTCTCTGAGATGCACCATATCTGCAGCTGAAGGTGGTTCCACTGCTATGAAGTTACCTCTTTTTCCAAACAGTGCAATGATGAGATCTTTGTTATTGCATTGCTGTTGTGTATCAGTTCTTCAGAGGGTGTGAGATCACATCTCCTGCATGTCACAACAGGAGGAAAAAAACTGGGCTGAAAATAGATTTCTGCAGCAAAGCAAAAGAAAAGCAAAATCTGATGCGTCCAAGAAATATATCTGCAATTCACTTGCAAACCTAAACAGGGAGAAACTATTGACAGACAACGTATAAACAGTTCTTATAATAAACTTTTGAGCTCATACTGGTTTTCACAGCCATCCCCCACCTGCTGCATACTCCACAGCCAAGTTGCTAATTACAGCCTTCCCGTTGTTTTCCAGTTCCTTCTCTGCTAAATAATGGGAGGAGAAAGGATTATGGAAACTGATGCACTTGACAGCAAAAATAAATAAGCAAATGAATATATAACTAACAAAATAAATAATTAATCTAGTAGTCTCCAAGACAAGGCTCTTCTATCATACCTCTGGTACCTTGAGCCAAACTTCAAGGGTTATTCAAGAAAAATTATGATCTGGCACCTCAGAGAATAAGACATAAGTATCAATTAACGCTTAATTAACACCGTATGACATTGATTTGAATAAATAGACCCTTTTAGAAGGATGTCTCTCTATTTTGTGGGCTGAAACCAGATGCCTTGTGAGAAGAATGAGAAGCTCCCTAGTATTATGTAACATCTCTATAGCTATAGCACCTGGAGGTTTTGAGTGTATCATGAGCCCAACGTGTTAGATGCTGTATAAATACACAGTTGATAAAGATGCTTATCTCGGATTTGTAGTGTAAACAAGAAGATCTGCCATGCAGTTCTGGTGACAGGTTGATCAAGGCTAAGAAGACAGGGGAACTAAGGAAATTTGAGAAGATATACACCTTGTCTAGCTGTTTCTAATTTGTTGGGACAAGGGGATTTTTACAAAAATTTATTCCCAAACCTTTATTGATATAAAGTGCTTGCAAAGGTCCCCAAATACATAAGAGTTGCCTTAAGGCGTTTAATAGGAAAAATAGAAAGGAAAAGAGTGCACAGGTTGCAGCAGAATAGTGTGACAGCCAACAACAACAATCAGTGCTTTCAAGCTGGGTACCAAATGCCAACCACCTAATGCCATCTCTCCTCACCTGAGTAAGAGCAGTCTGATCAGCAATGAGCCACAGTTTCCACTGAGAGCTGCAAGAGGACAGCATCTCCAAAAATCATCCTGTTTCCAGATCAGTGTTGGCTGTTCCTGAGAAAAATACCCTGAGGCATGCTGTTACTTTTAAGGAGACAGTAAAATAACAGACCCTGTTATTTGTACTATTCATATTCATCCTCTGTGTGCACTGAAGAGGGACACAAAGGTGTTTAGAGGACTGGAGCCCTTCTCCTATGGAGACAGGCTGATGGAGTTGGGGTTGTTCAGCCTGGAGAAGAGAAGGCCCCAGGGAGACCTTAGAGCCCTTTCCAGAACTTAAAGGGGGCTACAAGAGAGCTGAAAGAGGGACTTTTGACTATGGCATGGAGAGACAGGACAAGAGGGGATGGCTTCAGATTGACAGAGGTCAGGTTTAACTTGGGTATTAGGAAAAAATTAATTCCTGTGAGGGAGGTGGGGCACTGCCACAAGCTGCCCAGAGAAGCTGTGACTCCTCCATCCCTGGAAGTGCTCAAGGCCAGGCTGGATGAGGCTTTGAGCAACCTGGTCTAGTGAAAAGTGTCCTTGCCCATGGAAGGGGGTTTGGAATGAGGTGATCTTTGAGGTCGTCCTCTCCAAACCCAAACATTCTATAGTTCCAAGACTTTGCAGATAGTATTGAACCAGCCAGGATGGCATATCTGGGAAGCAGCTCTGGACAGACCCCTTGAGGGGAATATGTGCCTTATAGCTGGCATGACTGACTCCACTACCCAGCTGGACATAACTGGGAAAAAATTCTGTGATTCTACAGGAAATAACTGATTTGGATTCTAGTATTGACCTTTTTGACCTTATGTAACTACTCAGATATCCTGGTAGCAAAAACATTATCAAATGCATCATGGCTGTGAAAAACTGCATTTTGCAATGAGTAGCATTTGTAATTAAAAAGGTCTTCAGATTACATTGACAAGTAAGAATTTACCTTCACTAAAAAGCTATTTAGACATGTCCTCTGAAATTCTTGTCTTAATAGAGAGCTTGTCATGTGCAGCGACTCACAGCAATTTGGAAAGTTTTACTTTAGAGTTTTCATCTCCTTTTCCTTACTCCACTCAGTTTCTATCACCTCATTATACTGTTACCACTTACTATGAAACCTTGACTTTGAAAACACTCTTCTTCTTTTCTTTTCTTTTTCTCTTTTCTTTTTCTTTGTTTTTTTTATGGCTAGTCTTTATCTTGCAGTGAGATCTTTCTCAGGGGTTAACTTTTTGAACTCTTGCTACAGACACAACATTTCAGCTCACACCAGCTCTAATACTTCCCTGCCCATGGCATGGAGGGCAGGTATTAAATTATATTTATGGTCTCTTCCAACTCAAACCTTCCTATGATTCTAAGATTATGGAAAAAAAAGCAATTTAATTCCTTATAGGAGTAAGTAGTTTCTCCTTAAGGAGTAAGGAACAAAGTCCAGGACATGACTTGCCGGCAGAATTTTCATGCTTTGGGAACTGCCTCTTCTTTCTTATGCCAGTATCTGCGTAGTGCTGGTGATTAAAGCACTGGTGTTCACTAATCACTTTCATTCTGTCTTGCAAGTACACATAATTCTGCATCAATTTCATTTAAATATCACTTTATATTCATAGCTTTGACTTTTAGAACTCCGCCTACTGTACCTGTAGTTTTAATATTAACAGACATTTCTTTCCCTCCATTCATCACTCATGTAAAGACTATGCAGGCTGAGGTGAACATTTGCTGCTTCTTTATATGGCAGGAGCCATAGGTGCTCCAGCCCTTCACTTCTAGGTGAAAAGTTCTTAAAGATCATCCCTCAGTAACATTCTCTAAGAAAGTGTGCTTTGATTTGAAAGGCGACTAGACAATCTCCAGTGGTCCCTGCCAACCTCAAATATTCCACAATTCCTTGATTCATACTTCTGCTTCTCTACCATTTCCTTGTAATTTTCTGTGTACTGAACAGTACCAGCTTTGCTTTCCTTCCATTTGAGGTGTCCCAGATCTCCAAGCAACCTTCCCTCCTGATCACTGTGGACAATGCCGCTATCCTGTCACATGGCTGTAACCTTGATATCATCTTCAACCCATACTCCTCTCCCAGATGCCACTTCCAGCTGCATTGAAGCTACACACACACATTCTAAGCATGTTCTGTGTATCATACTTCAGATAATGCTTTTCCTTGCTCTCTACCCATCTAGGTAAATCTCTTATCTCAGATCTTATCTTTGAACATGACAATTACTGCAGAATCCCTGTCACTTACATCACAGATGTAAATTTGCCCTGATGATATTCCCTGGATACAAAAGCCATTTTTCCAGATACAGCATTGATTTCCCTTCCCCATTTCTATCAGAACTAGGCTGTCTACACCCAATCAACCCATGCGGTCATTTTCCATAGTTTATGCACTGGATTTTCAAAGGAGTGCTCAGGTATTTTCTTTCCTGCTGTTCTCCATAAACACATATAAAATTTCCTTGCTAGTGCCTTTCTTTCTCTGTAGCAGCATCTCAAATTCTCTGACAAGGACTAGGTTGCAGGTGTACTATTAGCATTGCCTGTCATACTGACCAGCACTTTCTTATTATATACGTGGGTGTCCTCTGTCTGTCACTATCCACAGCTTCTTGATTTCTACTAAGATGTAAGTCATTCCATGCAGAGAATTTCTATGTTTCTAGAGTGCCTGGCACAGCAGAAATGAATCCATGACTGAGACTGTGATGCAAGTTATCCTCGTCAGGTAATAAAAATAGATATGGGTCAATAATAGACATGTTCTAGAGAAATTAGAGCAATTCCTCATGACTCCAAATAGAGAAATTTGCTCAAGAAACATTAAAACCATCATAATTTTATTTTAAACAATGAAACATGATTAAAACATCCCAGATACTGGAATTAGTACTCACTTTTTGTAGTTGCCTTCTTAGAAATACCTAGGAACAATCCATCCAATGCTTCTTATAGGATACTGTTTTAACATAGATGCGTTATTCTCAGTCTACCTGAAAAATACACAGACATAAAAAAAATCAGCATTTTGTTCAATGATGTTTAACTTATTTGCTATAGAAAAATAAATTAAAAACAACTGCTCACTGTTAGACAGGGTATCTAAGACAGTCATCTATAGATATGTGGTTCCTGCTGTAATATCACATCAGCACTACTAGGGTATGCTTAGTCATCTCATAGAAAGAAATGCATTTGTTAAACACAAACTAAGGTTTTCTGTACAGCACTCAGAATTAAATGCCTGTCCTTGACCAACTGTGCAAACACCCATCCCTTTGCCAAAAGAGTAATTAATCAATTCCTCTACTGTAGGTTCCAGGGTTTCCAGTTAACACAGCAGTTGTTTCTTTCCTCTTCTGTGTTTTTGCAGGCATCAGAAGATAAAGATAAAAATAAAAAGAATTTTTTTTAATTTATGTGGTTATTCCAAATATCTCCTTTCTTAAGTCTTCTTCCTTTATTAGAGAGAAATGACTGAGATCTTCCAGAGATGCCTCTTGCTGTTTCCACTCACATAAGTAAATTATATCCTCTCTGAGTTGTGAGTGGCATCGAAAAACCCTAATTTTATGATGCACGTGTCACAAACCTACTAGACTACAAGCAGGAGGTTCAAAGAAAGTGTATAACAGCACTGGGGCTCCTCTTCTGCCTCTCATTAACTAATTAGTCTCAAGTCCCTTTTCTGAGCTGCTTTCCTTGTCTCAGGGAGACAAAGTCCCATATACACTGGGAAGGTGGAGAACACAGCAAGAGGGTGTGTGTAGCTTCTCTGAAAGCCATGTTTGCCAGACCCACCGGCTCTCCCAGGCTACCCACTTTGTTAGATGTGCCTCTATTTTACATTCACCCTGGTGCACAACGTCTTAGAGAACTGGAAAAAAAAAAATTAGAAGGCTGAGTGATGTGGTAGCATAGTGTTATATAAGTGGAATTCCATGTCTTTCCTTGGCAACTTCTTTCTGCATATATGGTCCAAAACTACATTGACCTTTTAATCTTGCCAATTGCAAATTAATTTTGAATCCAAGCTGTCTAGTGAAAAGGTGCAAAGGTTACCTTTAAATAGCTGCTCTGCTACACTGCCCTTTACTCCATGGTCCACATCCTTTGCCTTCCTCCCATTAATTCTGCTTCTTCAAGAACACTCCTTGCTGCTGATTGTGTCCTCGTACAGATTATTTCTCCTCCATGCATTTTTCAAAGCTGCATCTCATTTTGTCATTTCCTGCCTAAGGTTTCTAGTCTCCTTATTTTTGCTGATTTATGCAGTGCCTCTCAATTTGGATCATTTTTGATTTTAATTAACATGTACTCTTTTCCAGTCTTATGGCTAATGAATGAAGATATTTAAAGAAGACTGGACTCAGGACTGCTCCCTGATGTTCCCCTACTAGAAAACTCATGTGATTCAACACATTTTCATTTATTATCTCACTTCGCTAATGGTCCTGTGGATGGTTTTTAATCAACATCACAGGGTCCTTATCTAAGCCAATCTGAATTAATTTTGTGAGTATCTTCTTTTGCTGATACTCACTTCAAATAGACAGAAAACAAAAGCAGAAGAGGCCATCACTCACTAGAATGCTTTTCTGTGAGACCTGGAAATGAGAAGGTAGTGAGAATAAATTGTTCACTTTCTTCTCTCAGGACTCTCAGGTAGACTTAGGATCCCCTGTCACCATAATGCCCATATTCCTCCTGATTTTAAATGTAAGTATTTAAAAACTGTTTGTCAAGGCAGGGAAGTGTTATTATTTCCAATTTGGAGAATAAGCTCCAGCACAGAAAATACAAGGAGGTGGTTTGCTCTGTTCCTTTAGCAGTCATGGTTAGAAACTGAGGGTTTAAGGTTGCTCTTGCATTTACACCTGTCTTCTGGAAGTTACTGGGACATGCCTACCTGTGTATCTCTGGGATGACTCATCAAATGCACCATCACAATAATTTCATCTCTTAAACAAACAAAAAAAACAAACAAAACCAAACCCAACCAACCAACCAAATCCATCCCAACCAAAACAACCCAAACCCCTAAATGTCAATACATCCATATTTATATAATAACCTGAATGCCCTTTTGAAAGAATGGGCCCAAATAATGTAAAGTGATTTAGAAAAGGTGAGACTCAGGTACTCAGAACACATAACTGCCTAATGCAGACCAGAGAATACAGAATAAGTCTTGTAGAAGTATCTGTTGGATCTGGTCCTTAGAGTTATTTGGGCATCTCCTCACTCAGCTGGGTTCTGAAATCCTGGACCAAACTGTTTTCCTTGATGTTATACAGGATGTTTATACTGGATTTGAATCCAGATCCACAAAGTCTAAAATGTGGTCCCCACCTAAGAACTTCTCTCCTTTCCTATCAAGAGGATAAGTATGTCATGTGATGGACATTCCAGCTCCAAGCATGGCTCTATGCTCCCCAAAAAAGTAGGGTCCCACTGACTACATGCACAGCATCCTCCACAGTCACCTCCTGAAAAGCAGTTTTAATATGACATTTACATTCCTTTTGGATAAAAATTAAAAACACCTTTCTGCCACAGCAAAAAGGCATTTTGGCATTTCTACCATGGACTTATGTGGGCAATTTATTTTCTGAAATATTAATTGATGTTTCTGAATGAGCTCTGAATTATTATCAAAAATTTTAATTTTATGTGGTTTTTAATAAAAGCCAGCAGGATTTTTTAAATAATTGCTGTTATCTCCTCTTCCCTACCACCCTCTTCATAAATCAAAACCTGTGGGGGAAAACCAAACAAAACCCTAAAACCTTCATTTAAAAAAAAAAAAAAGGAAAGGAAGAATAAGAATGAAAAAGGAAAGGGACCAAATATTTCCAGATGCATCAGCAATCATAAAGAAACTAATCATAAGGTGAAGAATTGTTTAGGGGAGCACAGAGGGAGGTAACAACATGAAGACAATTTAGAAAATACTTGCAGAAGCAAAATTTATAAACACCCATTGTATCTTTAAAACACATGTCCAAATGAATATATGTTCTTCCTTTCCCATTAATATATTTAACGCAAAAAGATATGTAGGATAAAATATTATCACAAATATTCTCTTCATATTAGGAAATAATTACACAGTTTTTTCACTCCAAACTTTTAAACATGGCCCAGCTGGAAATGAATTGCCTTTGACTTGCTAAAAATAAGCATAAGAAACTTAATCTAAGTCCATCACCAGTGCAATTTATACTCTACACCACTTCTGTAAGGTGTAATTAACAGTGCATTGCTACAATTTATTATTGGTTTAAAAAGCCTGAAAATCAGATCCTTACAGTAAAATGGGAAAATGGGAAGCTATATGCCAGGCATATTATTGTGGCTTATATTAATTCAGTTATTTTACCTTTGGTGCACATCCATCTATCCATACAACATGAATGCTCCCTTGAGAATGATGCTGGGTAGTGAACCTTTGGCTCAATATGAAATACAAACTCTGAAGCATAGCTGCAATAATACCTCCATTTGCATTATTATGACTAACATTCCTCTGAATAGGAAGCATCCAGTAATATTAATTGCAGAAATAGTGAGATTCCAATTGTCATAAATCACTGTGCAGTGTAAAGCAAGCTCTCAGCAAACAGCACAGAAAAACTCTTTTTTGGTGTTTTTTTTTTTAAGTTCACTTCAACCTCATTTTCCCCAGGCTTTTTCATTTGTGCCTGCTGACAAGACAGTAGTTATGCTTTTCTCCTGATTAACACATTCTTTTCAGTAAAGTCCCAAACAGCTTTCATATGAAAGGTTGGATCCAACAGAGCATGTTTTTCCTCATTAAAGACTTAGCATTCACCCACAGTTAATTTATCACACAGATACTTCCTGTCTCACAGGAAGGAGAGTGGCCTTGAAGCCAATGTTCTTGGTCTGATCAGAAATCTTCCCTACAACAGCTGAAATGAATGCCTTTTCAAAGATGGTGATTGATGAATTCATTTCAATAAGTGAAAATATGGGAGGGGAAAAGATACACAGTTTCTCTATTAAAGCACAAGGAGACATTTTGCCTTATTTGAAACAATATCATCACTAAATTTGCACGATCTTACTGAAAGTTTATTTATATATTTATACATTTGTAAGTCAACATTTCCCCTTCACTACCATTTCTTTCCTCCACAGTTAGCAAAACTGTCAATATTCATTGATTCATCAAAGCAAGCAACCCTGACATCTGGTGCATCAGCTTTCATTTGTAACAGGCATACGATGCAATGATTTATTTTGATGTATTACATTGTACCCTAAAGAGCATCCAAAAATAAAAATGTTTTCATTAGAAATGTTGTGAAAACAAGGCATCTGCATCAGGGACCACACACAAGGAAAGAAAAATTTCTTGCCACCTGTGCTCTTTAGTCCAGACTTTTGATGGTTGGTTTGCTTTGGAGTTTGTTTGCTCGGGGGTTTTTCAGATACGTTATTTCCAAATGTATCATATATTCAAAAAACAACTGAGGGATCTAAGCAGTGCTCAGAGCTGGAAGGAACAGAGTTTTTTCCTAGCTGGTGTCCTGCTTTGATTAGCTCACAGCAGACGAGATGCCTCTGAATTACTGTGGTATCAACTGAGTTCCTAATGACAGTGTCCACCTTGCAAGAAAATGCCTTTCCTGAGATGGCAATTAGTGCTAACCCCAAAGACACGAGAAATGGTCATAGGTGGCCTGGCTGCCAGCAGGAGGGTGAGGAAAGATCATGGACATATCCTCACCAAGCACATTCATACTAACTGGCATTTCTGGCCTAGATACTTTACTCCCCATCTTTGGTCTTGATTGGAGGACCCACAAAGCAGCTATACATTTTCAGGTAGGAAACATGTTCCAACTGCAAATATTTCCTTTAGCGGACATTTATCATTAAGCACAAGTTGAAGTCTCACTGGGGACAGCAGAGCTTTAACATGTGCTTGAAGTCAAGTGTTCCCTCAGAGGGCTATGGCTGAATGGGGACAGTCTAATGGGCTGGAGACACTTAGAGCCAGAGTTAAATACATATATGCCTACATATACCGGTTGCTGCTGCTTCTGATTGTGTCTGTGCTGCACATTTCTGTCCAGCTCCTTTTCCATTATCATCCTGTGCTGTACGCAATGACGGTGAAACAGCGACTAAGTGGAGCGAGGTAGGAAGCAGAGGCAGCACACACAGAAATGAGCTGAAAATCAGCCTCCCAAATGAAGCCCTGCTCACAGGACAACATCTCATTATTTTGTTCCCCCATGGAGAACAGAAAGGCATGGCTGATGTGTTTGAGATCATAGGCATGTTCCAAAAGGCAGGAAATGAAAGCGGAAGAGAGTCTATTTGGGTTATGCAGAGCCAAAGGATGCCTTTTTGTAAGATGGCATTTTGCTTTGCAGTGACTGAAGCCCAACAACCACCATAACCTTTTCACTCTCTATAACTCCCTAAAAGGAGGTTTTAGCAAGGTGTGGATTGGTCTCTTCTCCCAGGTAACAAGCAAGAGGACAAGAGGAAATGGCCTCAAATTGTGCCAGGGGAGGTTTAGATTGAATATAGGGGAAAATCCCTTCACTGAAAGAGTTGTCAGGCACCAGAACAAGCTGCCCGGGAAGTGGGCAATTTTTAACTTCATCAGCCAGAATGGTGCCCAGTGGAGTGAGTGTTTTGCACATCCCAGTTTGTTCCAGTTCTATTGTAAGGGCCATTTCACTGTATTTTGTCTCTTATGTTTTCTTTGGTTGTTTTTTTTGTGTGTTTGTTTTTTCTCCCTTTAAGAAGGGTGAAGCTGCTTTGTAAGTGGCTTATAGAACAGGTTAAAAAAAGGTTGCACAGTAGAGGCTTCTCAGAATTGAGATAATTTTCTCAGTGTGTAGTAATTTCAAGTGAAAAATTTGATTTCTAGGAAATGATAGCATAAGTAAAGGATGTAGAATGCATCCTAGAAGAATTACATTTTGATGTTCATCAATGAATTGCAGTGCTGTGCTCTTTGCATATAAAGCTCTTCTTTCTCACTTGCTGCAAGATCACCAGATATTCTTTGTGTAAAAAATTAATTTTCATGTTCTACTTTTAACTGTGCCATATCTAAGTCTCATTTGCTTGCATACATTTTGGTCATCAGAGATGTATCTCAGCTAACTTCAGACATCGCATAATAGAAGTTAAAGCCTAGACTAAGTTACATGTCTAGTTTTAGCTGAATGAGTTACCAGTCAGTAAGTCTCACCCCAAGCTACCAGTTATTAATTTTAATGTTGCACTAACAATGGCTGAGCAGCATTTCTGTAATGACACTGTTAAAAATATTGCAATAGACAACAATAACAAATTTTATAAATAACTTACTTTGTCAAACCAGGAGAACTCAAGGACAAAATATCCTGTTCTAGCCAACTGGAGCAAAGAAACAGGGCATTTTCATCAGCCTGCAAAGTTGCAGCCGTAATTGAACTGCTTCTGTTGTGGAGGTTTCACTCACTGAACTTAGATTTCCGGTGGACAAAGAAATTGTATCAAAAGGCAAAAACTTCTCTGTCACAGAAAAATCAGTCCTCTACTTGCAGAGTTTAAAATTAACACACTCATACTATGAGGTACTGAAACAGGCTGTTCAGAGAAATTGTGGATTCCTCCTCCTTGGAAGTGTTCCAAGCCAAACTGGATGGGGCCCTGAGAAACCTGGTGTACGGGAAGGTGTCCCTGCCATGACGAGGAGGTTGGAACTAGGTAAACTTTATGGTTCCTTCCAACCTAGAACATTTGAGGATTCAATATACACCTGATCAAGGCTTGCAAACATTTTAGAAAGCCATTGTTCTTGCACATGTGAAACCTTTTTTGGATCTTACTGCAAAATTTGCTTTGACATGCTCATAATCCATATAGCAAAAATCAAAGCATTACAATATTCCTTATGTGCAATAGCATCGCCAGAATAAATATTTTCCTGGTCTACTGTGGAAAAAGTCTTCTTTGGTTTCCGGATCATTTTTTCAGGAAAAAATATTTTTTTCTGTTGAGTTCATGTAATAAGTAGAAACATTTCTTCTGGCCTGTTTGAACTGTGTATTTAAAACGTCATTGTAAAAGAAAGAGTTTTTGTATTGCCTAGAAAAGTACCACAGTATGTTGCCCAGTTAACAACAGATGTTTCTGTAATTGTTCCTTGATTCTGTAGCAGCTTCAGGTCTTTCAGCAGAGCCTTGACCAGCAATAAAATGTGATTTGACCATCAATACACTTTTCGTTAAAGCTGTTAAATGGAAGGAATAGTCTTCCCCTTTATCCGTTGCTGATCTAATCCAAAACACTTCCAAAGCTTTCAAAGGAAGGGTAATTGCTGACCCTATTTTTTTGCCATTGGGTAGGTAAGCTGACATTGAGAAGTTTAGAGGAGCACAGCTATCTATTGAGCTCAAGGATGGAAAACTTGACCCTAATAAATGCTGGAAATTGTGGACTAAGCTATATGGACCCCTCGTTTGTTGTAAACTATGAATACTCCTGCATCTCACCTTACAGATCCAATCTGGTCATTTTGTAAGTTATTTATACGTCTGAACTTTGACATTCTCTAGCTTGGACATGTTGAGGAGAAGTGAGACTTCCTTGCAAAGTTTTTATGCCACTTGCCACTGACAGCACTTTTTCCTCAAAAATATCCGCTGAAAAATATGTCTTGGCAAATTTCTTAAGGGTAGAATACAAAATGCCAGACACTAATGATTAACAAGATGTACAAAGTGAAAGCTCTAAGCATAACCATGGCATCAAATTAATGGTACCTGAAATGGACATTAAATAATATTTGAACATATTTTTAAAAGCCATTTTCTTAGAAATTAAAAAATTATGTAGCTGCTGGAGTGGACCAACAGGTAGACTGGGTTAGATAGTTCTGCATCACTTTGGGGCCTGAAATGTTCTTCCGAACCTACTCCTTAATTTTCAATTGATTTACTGGTCTAAATCAACTGGTTGTTGTTTTAATAAGAACAGTATGATGTGAACAGAGGGCAAGGACACTGCTCCTGAATCTGAAAGTGTCTGTGTTGGGAGGATGCACTCCTTGCCCTTGTCTCCTCCCTTCTGGGCAGTGTAACACTGTTGGAGAGGGTGCTGAGAAAGGGAAACACTCCACATGGATCATGTATGGACTTTGATTCCCTATCCTGTGCCTCTTCCTCAATGGCCCCAATGTGATCATGCCCCAAGACTTGACAGGCCCAAAGGGGTACAGGCAGAGGTTTACTTGAGTCTAACCAAGGGTGCTCCTGACCCTGAGAGGTGTCACCACCTATGTCAGGCATCTTCTGGGTTGGCAGGTCGGACATGACACTTAAGAAGGACCTGCACCTTTCCAAATCAGCAAAGAAAGGCCAGACTGGATGTCCTGAGACATCCCAAACGAATCAAACCTTTAATTCATCAGAGAATACATTTGTAGCTGTATCCTAGCTCTGCAGTCCACAACACGCTATGTCTACCCCACTGCTGTGTGCTTGGAAGGCTGTCCTGCTGGCCCTCATGCTGAGGCAATGTAGGCATGCTGTGATGCCCTCTCTGGAAACCATGGAAGAATCTACCTCCTGTATTTAGGCAGCTAACTGACATTTGGATGGCTTTAACAAGGGTCCCCACTGCAAGGGAGCAATCAAGGTTAGAGCCATGGAAAGGTTTTCATTTACGATGACAGGAGAAGCCTGTGGCCTCTCAATGCCTTTTGCTCCCTACTTTGCCTATTCTGAAAACCCAGGGTGAATAATTTAGATACTTCTGGAAAATCCCAAGAATGAGGTGGTATTAAAAAAGGTCAAAGCATATACTTTTATTTATGTAGCTGGACATACACACACACACACAAATGTATTTACATATATACATACATACACACACGGACATATATATGCATATGGTGAAATTTTCTGTTATCAGAGGAACTACAAATAGCACATGAGGGCTGAACAGCTGGAGCTAGATTGGTATATTGTACTGTACTGTAGTGACTCAGCACAGGAGTATTTAATTTCCTCCCAGAGCCAAGATGTCTCTCCTTCTCAACTGGAGTGGCTGGGCTGCCTTTGTTTTTTACTGAGTACCTATGATGATACCTTGTAAGGAAGATACTGAGGATAAGAATTGCAGCATTTTTCTTAATTTCCCTTAAAATAAATAAAAAATGGGCACTCAGAAGAACTCAAACCTCACAATATTCACCCAAATGCAAAAATCCCACTCAGTTCCCAACTCTGCCGGAAACAACTTCTGTGCCATGACAAAAGCCCCATCACTAACCCTCAATTCAGACCTTTTATTTATTTAGCCCCTTGATAAAACAGGAACAAGCATTCTGTCATGTGCTGGGACAGCAAGAAGGAACCTGTTTAATGAGATGCCCTAACAGCCCCTCCACCTGGCTTGTTACAAGTATCTTTACAGTTGTGTTTGTACTAGGAAAAAAAAATCACTGAATTCAGGAATAGTTCACTGAATTAATTTTTATAATCAGTCTTACTACCATCCCACCCCTGCCCAGTTAATAATTTGTATAAAAACAACGTTTCTGCTTCTATGGAAAATTTGTAATTCTCTAAAGGCAACAGCCTCCCTATCCAGGCTACCTCTCAGGACAATATGTTGTACAAATGACATTAAATTTTGACTTAAGCTACTCTTCCTCATTTAATTAGCAAGGAGGGTGTCAAGCTAATGTTATCATCTTGAGTAAATTGATGGGATCCTTCCCTGCACAATAGAAGTTGAATAAAAGAGGATCCTCACGCATGCCTCTTGCTCAGCTTCCAGGACTATATCCCTCCTGCTGGGTGGCAGTGTAGATTGGCATTTTACCTCTTATCAATAAGATCCATCATTCTGAATGAGAATGACGATCCTTCAGACCTGGTTTTGTAAAGCAAACCTATATCCATGGGAGCAATTAGTCCCCCGCTGTGAGTTTAGGCATGCCAGCTACACTGCAGCTGCTGTCTGTTGCCAGCACTAAATTTTCCTCAGTAGTGGATCAACGTGTTTCAACACTTTGATCTTCTTTATCTCAGCCAGGAGATTTGAAAGCCTCCTGGTTGAACAAGTTTTCTTTTGGGTGAAACTCCATCTCATCCACCATTTCAGTGCTGACCCGAAACATTTGTGCTTTATTTACTGGAGAGGCATCGTCTTTTGAAATGGCTTCTCACATCCTCTCAGGAAGACTTTTTTTTTTCATTCGCCCCTAACACTGAGCTTAAGTAACGGTACTTCAAATAGCAAATGAGAGGCACAAAGGGGACTCAGTCTTCTACGCAGCAATTCAGAGCCATCTTAATCTCCATCACGCACTTTCTGATTTTCTTTTTAATCTCCCACAGCACGGTGTGCACCAAACACAGCTGAGAACTTGCTATTTAAGCTGCCTTATTACTGTTATGCTACAAAAGCTTAATTCCTGTTTGGAATAGAGGAGCACAAATGAACAAATGCAAGGGAGCAGGCATGTTAGATGTGGGTACAGCAGAGGAGATGATGAGAGATAAGAAATGGTGTCAGGTTGAGGTTTATTCTGTTTTCTCACTTCACAGGGAGCCACAAGTGAACTATGTGAAACTGCTGAGCAGGGAAAATATGGGGTAACTGTCAAGCTTATTCCTCTAACTACTGCAGAATTCTTGATTTTCCTACCCAGACTAACTCCTTCCCTCTTTGCACGCCATAGGGTTGGTACAGCTGTGAATAGGGAATCAAAAAAAAAAATCTCATTAATGAAATTACTTACCTGATCTTTGGATTGTAGATTGATTTACTACCAAACTGACTAAATTTACTCTCATATAAAATGTAAACAAGAGTTACACTGCTTGTAAAGCTGATGGAAAGAGGCAAAGAACAAATCTTATTTCAGCCATTCAGTGCTTTAAAAGTGGCTTATAAGAAAGATGGGGACAGACTTGAGTAAGGCCTGTAGTGATAGGCCAAGGGGTAATGGATCTAAATTAAAAATGGGTAGATTTAGAGTAGGTAGAAAGAAGTTTTTACAGCGAGGGTGGTGAGACACTGGCACAGGTTGCCCACATAGGGGGTGGATGCCCCATCCTCAGAAATATTCAAGGTCAGGATGGCAGGGCTCTGACCAACCTAGCTCAGTGGAAGGCACCCCTGTCCATGGCAGGAGCATTAGATGACCATTAAAGGTCCTTCCAACCCAAACCATTCTGTGATTCAGTGATTCCAGAAGGAGCCCAGAGAGTTTCACTGGTATTAAAACTTTCTGAATGTTAGGATCATATTAAAAGGGGCTGTGCTCTTATCAAAATACTTGCTCAGAAAGGCAGACAAAGCATTTTCCTTCACCCCAGTATCTGGTAGTGCCAGTGACACAGAAATAACAGAATAATTAGAATAAATAGCATAATTAGAGACTTTTCTTTTTGCCATAAGGGCTTGCGCCCTAGGCATGATTTTAATACCAGAGACAATCAGAAGAGTTGACAGAGAGACAGATAACTGAGTCAAAACTTAGATGAATTTCGTTTCTGCTGCAGTTTGAGTGTTCCCACCCTGCACCAGCTGGTTTTATTATGCAGGTGGATGGAATGTGTTCTGCTCCATTTCCAAGGGAGCCACGCAAGTCTAGCATAAATCAGTCAGTGAGTACCTTGAACCACACATATTAGGAATGTAAGCAAGAGGAATTCCAAAATGAAGCATGTTTAGACAAAGAGGCAATTATGGCATGGAGAGGAAAGGAGTGTAAAAATTTCATCTGGAATCAGAGATGGAGCACAGTAGCTCAAGGAGGTGGAAAGTCTGATTCTTTATTTATATAGCCTCATAAATGGGGTGATTTTAATCCCCTGCATATGATACAGCAATATCTTTTAGAAGTGAATATCACAGACTGATTCCCAAAGAGGATTTAGGAGACTGGTCTTATAATATCCACACAGTTCAGTGAGCCAGACTCAGGTCTCATTTACAAAGAGTCTGCCCAGGTGTGCTTTTATGGACACTGGAGTTACACAGAATGGAGGCAAATGATACATAAATGTCGTGGGTTTGCACTGCAGACATAGGAACAGTGAACAGAGCGGCTCGTGTCGCTGCATGCTGCAAGCTTGACCATAAAAATGCATTCCCAGTGGGTTAGCACCTGTTTAGATAAATGGTTTACTTGAAATACACAATACAGGAGAGCTCGCTCATTTATCCATATGGCACTAACACGAATTGCCAGCTGTGGCCAGTCGTCCAATATGTTCTCTCTCCATCTATGACATATGAAACCATATGGAATCATCTATCCATTAGGAAGAGATCATTTTCAGACAGGAAGGTTTTCTGACACAATTATTAGCTGTGGCGTTCTTGACCAGGAACAGGCTGAAATAGGCAGGAAACAAAAAGAGGCTTATGTTGTCTTAAAGGGTCATGTGAAGAATTTTCTGTTTTTAAATAATCTTTCAAGCTCCTCTTTTTTTTTTTCTTTTCTTTTTCTTTTTTTTTAAAGAGTGCCTTTTATCTCTCAGCTTAATATCATTCTGCTGCATGAGATGCCTTTCTCTTCATCCATCTCTGCAGCGAGTGATCATGGCACAGGAGGTTACTGATTTCCTTGGAGCTTGGGCTTGATTGGGGCCAGCAGGCAGGTACGTGACTTGCTGGAAACAGCCTCTTTTAGGAGTAACTGCTGAACACCCTGTTCAGCAAATAAGTGGTCCCAGAACTGTGACTCAAATATACCTCCTTCCCAAGTGTCCTTGTCTACACAATGTAGACTTTGCTCTGAACCAATGTTAAACACTGTATATCAGCATAAAATCAAAGGAAAACAGTGTCAAAACAGAGTCACTGGTTGAATCCAATAATATCTTTATTGAGACAGAAAATCCTATTAAGGCAGTTTGCCTGCTCTGAATCTGGAATAACTCAATTACTCTTGATTTGCACCAATGCAAATGAGATGAGAATCTGCCCCCAAAACACTTGCTAGCTATGCTCATTGACATGATCAGAAGTACAGTGTTCGCTATAATCAGCCTTGGTTTACCTCTAATGGATATGAGCAGAGACAAGAGCCTCAGGCATTTCAGGCTGTGGAGTGAATAGCTGATCCCTGTCTGCCTGTAGTGTATGCAGATTATGTATGGAGAATCAGAGAAGCTTATTTTGGAAATTAGGCAGCCCTCAAATGAGTGTGAAATCCAGAAATATTTCTTAACAGCAGCACTTACAGACACAGAACCTCTCCTCCTATATGCACAGTACCTCACCTAATCCATCAGGAACCTTCTGAGTTAAATCAGCGTGCAATGAAAATAAGCTCTGACCTGTGGTACAGCCCAGATTATCCACGGAATAGAAAGATAGCATAAGTACTACTAACTTTAAAACTAAATTGGAAGTAAGAAGTTCTTTGATCCAGCATCCTGGTACTTGAAACAAGGTTTGGGCTCTTACATCCAGTGATTACAGATAGACCAGTCTACACAGTTCAAAACTCAGTTGTGCCAAGTGCAGACCCAAGTGATGATGCCAGACACAGGTAAAACTTTGTAAAATGATTGGTTACTGTCTTCTGCTCAACATGCCTGGGGCCCATCTCCAGTCCTTTCCTTCCCCTTCCTCTTTTATAGGAGTTGAGGATTTAGATCTTTTGAAAGGATTTGGATCTGGGTAACAAGTTTTGTGCTGTCCTGCTAACAAGTGTCATATCATGTATTCTGAAAAAGATAGACAGATGCTTGTGGTACCACCACAGGCCATGTTAGGGAAGTAAATGGGAAGCCAGGATGAAGACAAAATATATATATTTTTGTAATCTATCTATCTGATGGTTACCAGAACACAGTAAGAAACACCAACCAAGAAACTCTGCAAGCAGTCTAAAAGCTACTCACACCATAACAAGGCAATTTAATGTGCACTAAGTGGAGATTTCAGGCAACTTTTTCCTAGCTAGATGGCCATATGCAGAAGGTGACCATAATAAACACAGGGAGCGAGAATTCATGTAAAACATTTCAGAGTATTTTAAGCACCTATTTACAAGCAACACAAAGCACCTAAAATCAGGAACCTAAATCTTCTGCTAGTTAATGCAAAAATTTCCAGATAAAGTAACATTTAAAATTAGTATTTAACTAATAGATGGCATGGTTAGCCCAGTAACTGTCCACTTTGTTGACAAAACAAGGAGGCAAGGACTCAGTCTTGCCTAGAGACAGCACTATCTGGGAAGCAGGATACATGGATTTGTCTCCTGTCTATATGGAACGAGCTCCACATAATATTTCCAGGGACATTAGCGACAGTTTTCTAGTCCTTTTCTGACACACTAGTTCAGATAATAAAGGATGCTGTTGACTATCTACTAGTCACAAGCAATTGTTTCAGCACTCCCCTCTTTTTCCCAAGACCAGGGACACTTTTGTGATGAATCTGATGCTCATGAGATGTTTCTGAGTAATTTTTTTCTTTCCCAAGCTACAGTAATACTGAGCAGCGCTGGCATATTGCCATCTCAGGATGTTTCTACTATTCCAGCAGCTCAGCTTGAAGGTTGTGATCCTAGTTCTTTTTTGCAATCACTTACTTATTTTTGTGACATCATAACAATTGTTCTCCCACTGATGATTTGCTTTTCTTTGGTCCTTTAAATGCTTATACCTGACATGTCTTCATCATGCATACCTGACATATTTTAAAACACTGCATACAATCATCTCACCAGTGGAGCAGTTTAGCTCAATGCCATGTCATGCTATGCCTTAGTAGTTCAACACATTGTTTTCCCAGCTTTAAATCCATACCAGCAATTTTCTCACTCGTATTTGTCACTCCCTGCCAGCTACCAAGTCAACACATCACTTTAGCTCTGACATGTATATCTCTACTTTAGGCTACAATTTGAATCAAAATGCTTCTTAAGTCTACTATTGTATTGGTTAGGATTGTGGAGATCGCAATCAATCAGGAAGTGATAAAACAAGATAATTCATATGTTTTGAGGCATTTTTATGAACAGACAGGGTGTTTTAAACACACAGATCCATAGAAATATTCCACATAGCCACCAAAAGTTTATAAACTGGCATTTGCTGCTTTCACAACTGTATTTGAACAAACATTCTCAAAATTCAGCAACATTTAGAGGTTGCTGTTTCAGCCTAACCTATTTGCTGGGAATTGATATGATTATTTGCTTTGTTCAGTCTTCTTGTTTCTACGCCCACTACAAATGAGCGCGATGCCATAGGTGCCAACCTAAAAGAGTCATTCTGATTCTTCATTCTGAGAACATGGAGAGTAACAGAATTTATCTCAAGCACAAAGCTTTGTGGATGTATAAAGCATTAACAAAGCCTACATGCTGCACAGACCAGGCTACCCATCTTGAGTAATAATCTCTTCTACAAAAAAGCTGACTTCCCACTTGTAGGAACAGCAAGCTCCTGAGCTGCCCATTAGCTGATTTCGGAGACATTCCACTAAAATCTGGAGAAAGAGTCATCAGAAGTTGTCTGCTTTAGTATTTGTCACATTTAGCCTTTCAGAAAATCCTGCAGGTGAATTCATTCTCACAAATTTTTGAACATCTCTGGTCACAAGTCAAAGCCAACAGGCCAAATGTGGCAGAAACTACATCAAACTGTAACAGGACCTGAATTCCTTCTTATATCTGTTTTATTTAGTGATTGGGAAGAACATGCCTAAGACACTCTACAAGGTGGATCAGAATGGAAGTGTTCTTTCAGGCTGCAAAACTAAAGATTCCAGCCAGCTACTCTTTAAGATGCCCCTGGTGCATTTACTCCCCAGAGCTGAAAAAAAACCAAACCAGACCTTTAGACAGGTGGGGTCTAGCTAGAATTACCCCTGCTTTTCATTAACTTCAGCAGAGATGCATTGACACTGATACGGAATTAGTGTGGAGAGTAGTTTGTCTCTTACTGTAAAAGGCAAATGCCATACAGATTCAGGGATGATAACTGCATCTTGTTCATTGCCACCATTCAACAGAATTATGACTTGTCTACGCCTCCTATTCCTTTCCCCCTTGTCTACTGAGCTGTGATGCCTTCTGGGACAGGGTCTGTCTTACATGCATTTAGCTGCGGACTGCTGTTGCCTGAAACTGCGTCAGCATCTAACTGCTGTGGCTGTATTCAAATACAAATCCTCAAAACAACAGCAAAGTATCTACACCTACATAATATATTTTCTGTGTGGGAAAGGGAATAAGCTGCAGAACTCAAAGGCAGGTCTGCTGTGATGCAGCACTATGGTTTGTAACAGTATAGTTATTTCAGTAGAATATTTATATTCTCAGAAGACATAGTTATACTGCTAAAAAATTCCAGTCTGTGCTGGAGTAGAATCTCCCACAATGCTGCTGCAATCCTGGCTGGTACCTGTGGATTTTACTGCAATGAAAATAATGAATAATAAAAAGTAATAATTGAATGTGAACTGCATGCACTGGGCTGTCATGGGTAGGCAATACAAATGACTTGCAGAAATTCTTCCTGCTCCTCTGTATTCTGGTCTTGGTGACAAGCTCTTTGTCAACTTTTCCTTCACTGTTAGCAATGAAAATGTGCATGTGTGGCAGCCAGTAACTCAAGCTTCCCATGGGGACAGTTAATTCTCTGCTCCTTGGTCCTGTGCTTATTTCCCTCAGTCACTTTTCCCCTATGGATCCAGTAACATAGCAGAAAACATGCTGGAAAGAGAATGAGAGCAATAATTAACCACAAGGAATGAAGGAATGGGACTGCTTAGAAAGCGCAAGAAGCAATGGCATGTCAAACAGCAAAACATCACCGCTTAATAGTTTAAACAAGGAACATGAAAGCCTTGTTCTTTCCTTTCCAGTGACACAAGAGTCTCCCTATCCACAGAAATATCTCTCTGTTAAAGGATAACATCAAACAATCCAATCTTTAATAAGCCACTGGAAACCCAGAGGCCAAGACAGACCCTCTTTGTTTATCACAGACCTTATATGCTCAGAGGTCTTCAGATGAATGAGGTGCCAGACAGCAGTCTGGGGGGACTGGGGGTATTAACTCAACACCCTCCATCAGCTTCACAAACCATCCCTCCATGCAGTCAGACCCCACCCTGCCTTTCCCACACTGGCAGAGGATAATGAGGAAATTATTCTAAAACTATAAAGAGTCTAAAATAAATTCACTTCTATCTGAAAGTCAGATTTTATGCCAGATATTTATACTTTATGCCACATATTTACAGGATCTTCATCTGGAGGAAAAAAAAATCTTAGCTTTTATGAGTTCAACAGCAAAACTCCAAAGGAGTTACTCACTTGCCTAAGTAGGAGCTTCTAGCTCTGATTGAGATCTCCTGGGGTATCCCACAGCTTGTTGCCCATCTCATGTCCATTTTTTAGAACACCTTGTGGCATCTCATATAGAAGGGAATGCCTGTGTCAGGTACCTGAGCTCTTCAGTCTATTCCAGGCTACAGTTTCACCCCAAGGCTAGTTTGTGATGAGATAGCAGAGTTTGCAGAAAGTTTCCTTTTCTTGCTTGGATCACATTGGCAATTAGTCCTTTGAGAACAAAACACTGCAGAGGCAGGACGGAAGTATGTGAACAGCACAGAGCTCATTTCCTCTCTGGCTGGCATGGAGAGCAGATAGAGCCTTTAAACAGCAAGCATCAGAAGAAAAACTCAGTTCTGGATGTCAGGTCTTAAAATTTTTTCTTTTTTGTAGGCTGAAAATTTAAAACTGTAACCTGTTAAATAGGGATTTGCCTAATGCCTCGTATAAAGCTCACTGAGTTCTGTTCTAATATCAGTTCTATACCTGTGTGACAGTGTTGGCTTTCACATTTGCAGCACTGGGGTACCAGCTCTACCTAATTTAATTGCAAAAGAAGTCAAGCTGCAGAGAGGCACTTTCAAGAACTGGGGTGTTTGAACATCCATCCAAATTCTTGATCAAGACAAAGCAACTCCAAGCTACTTGTTTCATGTTTTTCTTTCAACACCAAACTAACACATATGGGAAGAAAAAGGAGGCTTGTGTGCTCTTCATGAAGGGTGGGCAGGCAGGTTTTGCTGAGAACTTTTTTCACATCCAGTTCCAAGTGCAGCCACCTGGGACCCACTTGACTCTGAGGCTTGGTGGAACTCATGGCAACTTCCCAAGCACCTCATATGCCTGTTCTAAGAAAATAGAGCCAGTTTGTATCTTTATCTTTCAAAGTGAAGCAGCCCAGAGTTCTGTCCCATTAGCTACACAGGACAGATAAGTTCAAAAGCACTTTGGCAGGGAACGTGTATCTAACACCTTTCCTATACATGATGCCCCTCCAAATAGCTTCCTAAGCTAAACCACAGTTTATGATAGGACTTGGTAAAACAAAAGGGGTTTTGTGAAGGTATGTGGCAAAAAAGGGCTGGCTGAAAAGACATATTATGCCTAGAAAGCCCTTTGAGCTTACAGTTCATCTAGCTGGATGATCCCATATGTAAAGGTGGGATCTAAAAAGGTGGTGAAGCCTTATGTAAACAGGTAAAATCCCTGCACAAAGTATGAGCCCTCTCTGGAAGTTGTGATGGATAATCAAATGCATGTGGGCTGGGTAAGAATTCCTCATTTGCACCAGGACAGCAGTGTATAACAGCCTCCTTTGCGCTGCCTCACTCCTCACACTTGCAGAACAAAGACACACAAAACCTTTAAAGATGCCAGCATGGTGTTTACATCTTGCTACAAGGAGCAGTGAGCAGCATGATTTTGATCAAGAAAATCTTCTTCAGAGTGAAATAACCATATGAAGGAGAATAGAGAAAACAGGCTGATGGTAGATGTGATAGAAAAAGATACTATGATTTTTCTTGAACTTACGGAGCTAATTTTTGACAAATTGCAGAACTTCCAAGCCTTTACGAAAACCCCCAGAATAGGATGAGAGTATGAGAGTACACATTATCAGTTTGTCCAAATGCGTATTTTCCTTTTCTTACAGATCCCTTTGATGATTTTCCAGGCAAAGAGAGCTGGGCATTTTTTAGAAGGGGTCATCTCAGCCAGGGAAGGGTTACAACAACAGATGCCCCACATTTGAAGTGCTTTTCTAAGCCTCTGTATGCACACAAACAAGAGATGCTGCTGAGCTTCTCTTCACGTTAAAAAAGATAAAATCAGGTCACTCAAGACAGAGAGAAGAAAGAATGAGACAAAAACAGAGCTCAGAAGTCACCACTAAGGGAACATCATGTACATATAAGAGTAACGCAGAGGGAAAAACTAAATTGCTGCAGACTCCAGTTCTTGCATGAATTCCCTCTGTTGCTATAAGAATGATTGGGTTTTTTTTCCAGTCTTTCTTTCACCACCTACAAAACGGGGACAGCACTTACATAACCACTTTGCAAAGTGCATAGGAGGATTAGCTGGCTGTCATCTGTCACATGAGCAGACCTATGAAAGTGCGAAGGAGTATTTTTAATAAATATCTCATTACCTCGTTATATTTTTTACTTCAATTCTTCCCAGGAAGGTCAATGGCATCTTTTTTTCCTGCCATCCTCCCAAAAATGTGCAGAACCCTTAACCATCTCATCCCTGATGAGCTATCTTTACCTAAAATGACTTGCACACAACATGATGTGCTTCTCTTGGTCAGTCACGTATGCAACTCACAGTGAGCAGCACATTAAACAATAACAGATTGATTTGTTTTTTAATAATCTGACCTTGTTTGATCTGGACAGGCAATGGTGTTTTACATCCTGTCATGCTGCAAACATGACAGGCTATGGATCCTTGTTACGCTGCTGTGAATATTGAGTGATTCCAGTGAAGGATTCCGAATTCCACCACAGAAACAGAAACCAAAACAACTGTAAATAATGTGGGGTATTTAAGTCACTTGGAAGTGGCCACAGCCTTACTCTTTAGGCTTTAACCTGCACAAGCCTCTGAGATGTTGTGCTCTTTTCAGCTAAGGATTGGAGCAAATTTCTTTTCCATCATACGCAAAGCCTATTGCATTTGTTCTAATCAAGTTGACCTGGATTCACTTGGCTTCCTCCAAGCAAAATTCACTGTACTGCTCAAGAAAAAACAAAACCATCACAATATCTGCCAGATATAGTGACCCTCAGCTAAAAAAAAAAAAATTCATCAGCATATTATTTTATTTCTTTAGCTGATTTGCTTTTGTCTCCTAAAAGCCTCTAGGACACAAAGCCAGCAGTAACTTTCCTCCCCATCACAAGGCTCAGTGATAACATTAGCTTGACCCCCTTGAGTGTTGCAATGAGTTATGGTAATAAATGACTGAAGGCAAATTGACTCTCCTGATTCTCCACAATGCAAGTCTCAATGCATATGAGAAGACTTGTTTGCTTTTTATTATTTTGAGGGCTTACCACTTACCAAGGAGTGCTTTCTATTGAAGAGGGAAGCTGCCATATGACCCACGTAAAGTTGATAAATAGAAATTTAGATTAGTTTTTTTTGCATGTTACACAAAAGAATGACTATAATAAGGCTGGAAAAACAGTGGAGGCTACTTGACACTGTTATTTTGTCTTTGGCAAACTCGCAATGCAGAAGGGCAGGTCTGATGGAGGTGACACTTGGGCTATGTTGCAGAACTCCAAAATGACAGTCTCAGAAGGCAGTCAGGAAAATGGAAAATAATTCAGTCTCACCCTTCTCCTGTTTTTTCTATGGAATTTTCCTAAAGGTGGCCCAACTGCTTTCACAAGAAATTACAGCACAACTTCCATTTTTACTTTGTCATGTCATCTCCATAGCAGAAGAGACTGCAGCCCCGGGTAGACTTTGCTCATACCAGAATACAGTTCTCTGCCCTCTTTGCTTCCTTTGGTCCTTAAGTCACTACTCTAGATGACTGGATCCACTTCTACTCCTGAAGTGGCTGAAAGCCTCTTCAAATTTCTGTTATTCCTGAGTGGAAGCCTCACTCACCTTCCTTCCTCAGGCTGTGACAAATGATAATCCTTTCTCTCTTGAGTATGAGAGATACAGAAGCAAAAGTAACTGTTTGCTTCCATACCCTTGTGAACCATTAAATTTCCAAGCCCCCTGCCATGAGCAGGGACACTTTCCACTAGACCAGGTTGCTCAGGGACCCATCCAACCTGCCCAGGGATGGGGCAGCCTCAACTTCTTTGGGTAACCTGTGCCAGTGCTTTGCCACCTTCACAGGAAAGACTTGCTTCTCAATATCTAATCTAAAAGTGCCATTACTCCTTGTCCTGTCACTCTGTGTCCCTGTCAATAGCCCCTCTCCAGCTCTCTTGTAGCCCTTTTAGGCATTAGAAGGTGCTCTAATGTGTTCCTGGAGCCTTCCCTTCTCCAAGCTGAACAACCCCAACTCTCTCAGCCTGTCTCCACAGCAGACATGCTTCAGTCCTCAGAGCATTTTCATAGCCTTCTCTGGACCTGGTCTGACAGGTCTATCTCTGTCTTATGCTGGGGACCCCAGAACTCAATGCAGTATTCCAGATGAGGAGCTTGGGCATTAAGCAAAGCTAGTCTTGTTCTTGCCATCAAATCTGATTAGGCTTGGATGCAAATGGCTGCAAATGTGCTGCTTTGAGGAAATGAAGATGCAGTCAGATACATCTATCTGCTCCTCCTGAAGTCTAAAGAGATATTTGTCTGATACAATATGAAGAGAAAAATGGCACACAAGAAAAGTGGCTTTGGACTCATTTTAAAGACACTTCCTCATTCAGTCATAAAACATTCTGACCATTTGCTTCAGGGATCGTCAGAGCTGGATGTGTTTTCCAGGGCTAAGGAAGGGATGGTCTCCATCCACTGCTTACTTGTAACTGGAGGGTTAACTTCATGCTGGCGTTTTATGAGGCAAAATGGAGGGAAGGGAAGACCATCACACTCATTAAATTCGTTACCAATCCACTGCTAGCAAGCTTCATTGCTAATGGTGATTTTTTTTTTTCCCGCATCAGAAGGCAGCTTGTGCCAACAGAGCACCATAATGAGAACAGGAGAGCTACACTTCCCAGATCAAGGTTTTGCATATCAAGCTGGTAGAAGGGGAAGATATCTTCATGGCTTGGGAACTCTATCAAGCATGATGGGATTGTTCTATAAATTACTTGCTGGACATGCGTTACACTAATCTCCACCGCTAGAGACTCATTAATTAGACATTTAAGAGCAAATACATAAATAAAATACCTCCAGATTGTAGACAGATTACATGCATGCACTCAGTTCTGTTTGGATACACCTTCTTCACAATTCATGCTACATAGCCACTGGTATGACTTTAAAATTTAATACCCAGGCTGGTAAATCCAGAAAGTACTTCCCAAATAATCTACTGCCCATATTGATCTGAATTAGGCCGGCCTATAAATGGTGCACCAGGCAATTGACTTGGATTGTCATTGTTTGTGGTTTTTTGTCTTTTCTTGCCATTCTTCCAAGATGACATGAAACAATAACCACATTCCAGGAAAAAAAAAAAAAAAAAAAGACAAGAACATTCTTAACTTGATACTTAGTCGAGGAACAAGAGTAATCCTTCCAATGGATCAAAAGACCACCATAAAGCAGTTTAAGAACACAGTTTTGTGAATGCAATGAGATTAATATTTTACATCACTGCAGGACCTTTACTTTCAGAAAATCCTGAAGATCTTTGCAAATTAAAATTTGTGGGGAAGTGTCATACAGCAATCTGAGTTACTTGAGCAGCTCTGTGTGAACGCTTAGCAGCAGGACAGTGAATACTATGAGAAAGGCCTGGTTAATGTCTTCTGTGAGTCAAAACCACCTACTGTCTCAAAATTAATCCAATGTTTTAATGTATATGTGATAGATGAAATATTCAGTTTTGTCCAATGATGCAATTTTCAGTTCTTCGGCAGATCAAAAAGCATTGCACTTTATAAATTTTTATAGATTTGCCAAATCTTTACAACTTGGTCCATTTTCTTCAAAAATTCTGTTTCAGTTGTGATTCTTAACTATCTAATTGATAAATAAAAATGCAGCAACCAAATCTGGTGGTATATGGTCACCAGGTCTCTAAGTCGGTTACTCTTTATAAACAAAACTATTTCAAGCTTTTCTTGCAAAGGAAGTCTTAGATTATAAATTTTCTCTAGGTTATTTGTAATACTATTTTGAAAAAATAATGAAAAAATAAAAATAAAAAAATGGAGGTATTTTAACTGCCTTGAAGTACATGCATTTGTTTTGGGTTTTTTTTTTCTCTTGAGCAGATGTTTCTATGTCTGCTTTAGCTCTGCTTGACACAATATTTCTGCCCTCTATGTTCTGGAATCTTAGGTGAATCCCAATCTTATTTCACAGCTGCACTGCTTCATTCCTACTTGCTTGGGAGGGCTGAGGGGAGCATGACTGAGCAGAGCCTGAGCTCTCCCTCAACACTTCTTGATATGTACATGTGGAACATGAGACGTTAATCATTACCAAATAACACGACTTTAGCTGTAGGAAAAAGCCAGGCATGGAGGAAATTGTGACTCAGAGAGGAACACCCTGTAGTACTTCTTGGCTTCTTCAGGGCTGCTGTAACTGACTCATGGTGTGCAGCCCTTGCTGAAGGCTGAGCACTAAACTGAGTGATGCTTTCACACTTGGTGAATGTCAGCACAATTCCACTAAGTCAGAGTCAGTGGGGGATGATGACTTGCATCTGGCTTTTCCCCCCATACTCATCACTGGTCAGGCTGCACCTTGAACCCTGTGTTGTTTTGAGTCCCTCACTACAAGAAAAACATGGAGGTACTGGAGCAAATCCAGAGAAGGGCAACAGAGCTGATGAAAATTCTGGAGCACAAGTCTGATAAGAAGCAGCTGAATGAGCCGGGGGGGGGGTTAGCCTGGAGAAAAGGATGCTCAGGGTAACCTTCTCACTCAACTGCTATTGTAGTATTAACTACAATTACCTGAAAGGAGGTTTTAGACAGGTGGAGGTTCATCTCTTCTTCCAGGCAACAAATGATAGGACAAGAGGAAATGGCCTCCAGTTGTGCCAGGGAAAGTTCAGGTTGTTTATTAGGAAAATTATTTTGCTTTGTAAAGCACTGACACAGGCTACCCAAGGAAGTGGCAGAAGTAATTTAAAGACATGAAAATGTAGCACCTGGGGACATGGTATAAGGGTGGGCTTGGCAGTGCTATGGTAATGGATGGACTTGAGGATCATAAAGATCTTTTCCAATTGAAACAATTCAGTGATTCTGAGATGGAGCATGCCCCAGACCCTTTCTATTCCAGGTGAATGCAAGTCTTGCCCCAGGTATCACTCCAACTCTTACACTGCTGGGGCCAGGGGCTGAGCTCCAGCTGATTCACCAGTTGCTGACGTTGTTTGGCTGTTGGTGTTACATGCCAAACAACTCCTGCTGGAACCCACCAAAGCAAATCAGCTCTGGGGAAGGTACGAAGAAGGCTGTGAGCTTCTTTGTTTTGTCCTATAGGCCATAGATACTTGTCCTTTAGGTGATAATTAAGTCTCTAGAAGTCTTTTTTTCTCTATGTTTTTGGTTTTTGTTTTAGGTTTTTGTTTGTTTTTTTTAAACAGCATAAACACAGCTGTAGACATCCCAAACAAGCTGCTTACTTCCAAGGAAAATTTCCCTGAGCATGCAATTCTCAGTTTCTTCCTTTTTTGTGGTCATATTTATATATATTTTTTTAAATTTACCTTTTTCAAAATGTATATCTTATGGCTATAAGCTGCGCCACTGACCTACTTTTTAAAATGCACTTTAGAATTCCCTAGTTCTTTAGATGTTTTAATAACAGCATTTATACTGCAAAGGGTAGTCCAAGGAGGTACCAGAGCAGAGCAAGGATTTACCATAGTGTGTGTGTGTGAAACAAAAACCAAAACAAAACCAAAGATCTTTATAAAAAATAGATTCTGTCAGGCTTGTGAATAATGCAAACAGTGAGCTGAATTGTGTCAAAACATTAACCAAGCAATTCTTTTTAGTGATGCAAATCTTCTGTAGCCAGTCTGAGGTCTCAGTCACAAAGGTTTTTCTGCAATATTAAAGAGTAGACCTTCCTTTCACTGCAGAGTGATAAAGAGGCACTAAGCCCTGCTCTGTTGTTAGTCACAAGTCATTTTAATGTAGGTCTGTAACACTGTGAAAGGTGACCTGCAAAAGGCAAGTGGCAGGCTATAATTCAGTGCCTTGGAAGGTAACACTGGGATCTATTAGCTGATAATTGACTTTCCTGTTATACACTTATCATCTGTAACACTTTCAGACCCTCAGTGGGTCCTTGCTAGCAGAGTCTGTGTTAATCCCTGCGATGGGGATGAGCAGTAAACTGTTCAGAGCATGGGAATGGCTCTCTCAGTCTGTCTGAAAGCAGCAGCAACAAACATGTTGCTGTCAACCCAGCTCCAATTGCCAGTCACAGGCCACTAATTAATATTTTTCTATATGATACAAATACTATCTGGCCTCAAAATTGACTAGGATCCTGTTGTAGAAGCAGAGGGTAAGATTACTGCTGTCATAAAGAATTTATAATCTGACCAGCAAAGGGCTGGAAGAGTTTTTGGGAAATGCCATGGCATTTGTGTCCTGTTCTCAAACATCTCCCTAAGTGCTGACATGCGGCTACTATCAGAGACAGACAGGAGAAGAGGTGGGCTTTTGATGTGTCTGATGGGAGCTTAAGGGCAGCAAGAGAAAATCCAAGGCCTCAAGTGATTTAGCCAGAGCCAGGTCAAGAGCCAAGAAGAGCTGCGAGCCCAGGGGTTGCAACCCCAGAACTGCTACAGTTCATCCAGATAAGTGTCTTCCTTCTCCTCCTCCTTCCATCTCTGCAGACTCTCAGAGAGTCTCCTAAGACTTGTGCATGCTTTCTTTAAGAAGAAATTTCTTCCAGACTGCGTCAGGAGTGGTGACAATGACAGTGCCTGGGCTGCTGGCACCGCTGCTCCTCCACATTTGACATTTCAGAGAGACAGGACTAGCTGCAGAAGCCAGCCTGGTTAGCAGGGATAATGAGGCGAACAGTATGTACCTGCTCAGAGCAAGCAGGGATGTGTTCACAGATGTATTCCCGTTACATCCCGCTTGCGGAGTTCGGTATTCACCACGGTGGGATGAGACAGCCTTTAAGGCAGGCACTGCTGATGGCAGCACAGTCTGCTTGCTGCTTCTTGATACAAGCAGAGGTTTAAGCAGGGAAGGAGAACCACCAGAGTAGGCCGAGAAGACAAAATACAGCTGGTAATTTCTGTACTGCTCCCTTTTAGCTTGAAGAAAGTTACCACCAGTGGAGGAACATGAGCTAGTGGCAGTACTCCGTTTAAGAAATGCAAGAACAGACAAAGCTTTGGCTTTATGCTCCGTTGCTGCCTTGATGAAAGATGTCCTACCTGTGATTCCTCATTTGCACTGTAATCCTCACCTGCCTTAGTGTGTATATTTTGGATACAGACTAAAGTTGTGATCGTATCAGGTTTTCAATAGTTTCCTCAGCCATACCTCACAGGAAATTTGTCTCTGGCTTATTTTGTAAATCTGATACATGATCTCTTCCTATGGCAACTAGATCTGTTTTCTTTTGAAGGGTAGAAATGGAAAGACAAAAGAAAAGGATTGGGAAGATTTAGGAAAATCTACATTCAAAAAGGCTAAATTGCAATAGATATACGGACCCATTTTTCTTCCTCATTCCTCTTTGGTTGCTTTAACTAAATAATGAACTAAGACTGACTCTATCTGGTAACTCATTTGGGATGTTGAATATATGATGAACCTCAGAGCATTAAGTTTTGTTATTTGTAATTTGCTATTACGAAGCTGAATTTCATCAAAGCAAGCTCATGGCTCTAAAAAATGTCTTCAGCCAGGCTCAGTTCTGAACCAGACCATGAAATTATAATAACAATTTTATCTTCTGTAAAACAGTGAAAATATGTCTGTAAAATACAAATGAATGTAGAAATTCACTTTTGGGGAACAGCTCAACTTGAGCATCAGAATGTAGTTTAGAAGGGCTGCACAGGAATGCCTGTACGCAAACGAGAAAAAAAAAAAAGAAAAGTATCTACAAGTGGGTTGTGGTCTTTCATTTAACTCCATCTTACCTGTTTTCTTTGTGTTAGATACTCCTAAATGCTTGCAAAGAACTGCAGCTGTTTGAAATCCTGATACCAAACTGAAAAACATCCTGCCACCTTGAATGCAATAATCAATACTGAGCCCCTTTACCATGAAGTAGCAGCTTTCAAGGTCAGTCTTGCACTGGCAGTGTGGAGCCAGGATGCTTGTTGCAGTGCAAGTCTTTTACTTCCCTTTTTCCTCATGTATGCGGAGTAAAATAAGTATGAGCTATATCTTTGTGATTTCCTTTTTTCCAATCAAATCAAATACCACAATCCTGAAACTCAACCTCTTTCTCCCTTGATCTCTTCCCCCTTGAAAATGACTCGTCCCCCTTTGTCTGTCTCTCTTCTTGTCCCTTTTCTTTTAAACTCAGAAATTCCCCCACTCAAAACACAATATTTAGTAGCATTTCTGCCCAATCTCTTCAAGTTTTCTAAGAATTCAGATTCAATCCATCAGTTGGAAGGATTATTTCTGACTGCTGAAGACTTCTGACTTCTGCAGGCCAAAATTAGGAAGATGAAGTTTTACCTGCAGAATACAAAGTAGAGCCAGGTCTGTATTATCTACTGTATATACCTACTTCAGTCTTTGCAAGCATTGATGTGTTTTTGTATTAACAAACGGCAAACTAAGTCAGGGTTTCTGAAGATAGGTTCCTCATTAAATCATTAAGAAGAGGAATGACTAAACCTAACCTGGGCTTTCTTATGAGAGCTACAGCTCTCTGGGAAAAAAACATGACAACTGGTAGCCCAGATATTTTTTGTCCTGTTCATTTGTAGTCCAAAAAATAATTCACAGGAAGCTTAAATGACATTACAGTATGTAACTTGTTAAACCAATATCTGTTTACCTGCAATGTATTTCTTGGTAGGATTGGTTGTTGGGGATTTTTAGAGCGTTTTTTTTTTTTTTTTTTTGTGTGGTGGGTTTCTTTTGTTTATTTGTTTTTGTTTTGTGGGTTTGTTTTGTTTGGGTTTTTTGGGTTTTTTTTGTTTATTTGGTTTGGTTTGTTTTTTCTGTAGGGTTTTTCTAGGATTCTTTTAATTAATTTTTCTCCTTAAGGGAAAAAAAATATTCCTTAGAGAGAATGTGATTTGCAGCAGAGAAACAGTTACAATTTGTCTGTTTTCATGTGTCTTTCACCTTCTATGTTACCTGGTGTGAAAAGGTCTGTTCTCTTTAGGGGAACCAAACTGTGACAATCATTTTGTTCAGGGACACAGTGCTCCTGTCTGGTGCTTTTGAAGATCTGGTGGCCTAAATTCAAGCACATCTGAAGGACATTTCTAGTTGCATGAGCGAAAAAGTAATTTTATTTCTAACTGGACTTTTTAATAAAATATGGATAGTTCTAATGTCAAGGATGGCACTGAACACTGGGTATTTCATTTTCTAATGCATGTTGGCATAGATTCATATAAATATATATCTAACATATAGAATGAAATGCATACAAATTTTTATACATAATGCTGCATGTACAACCAGTTGCCAATATACAGAAATATGCTCAAATGGAAATATGTATTTATGTATATATATATATATATGTAGTATGAGTTGATGTTATTTATCTATACCACCAAGACCCGTTGCCATGGTCTGGTTAAATCACTTCAAGCCACTTTTGTCACTAGCATTAGAAAACAGCATTCAGGGAGTTAATGCTAAACAGTTAAAATCGCTTGCCACTAAAACCATAAATTTTCATAAACCAGGCCTGTAGGTACAGCTCCACCACAAACCCTGTCCCTGTGTAGACCAGGTTTATGCCCTCAAAGGAAAAACAAGCCCTATGAATGTCTCTCAACTGCTTTCAGGTACAAGTGTAATTTTTTTCCCTACTACATGAGGAGCCACATAGGAATAATGCAGTCACAGCTTTTCAGAGCTACTTGAGGTTGTATGTAACCAATGCCTTTTCACTTCGATCACCTTTAAGATTCCAGTTCAAGAATTCTATCTTGCATTCCCAAAGCACTGCGTGTTTATGATAATGTAAATCAGCCTCGTCCCTTAAGATAAATCATGCACCCCAGGAAAGGTGCTTCAAGATGTTTGGAAAGAACCCTGCAGGTTAAGAAGTGCTGTGCCTCAGTGGGAACACTTCCTTCCCTTGTCCAGGATGGCTTTGGCTATCAAGAGGTGAGTGAAGATCACTAGGAAAATGCTCTAAGTCTTTGAACAACTCTCTTCAGCTGTCAGAAAAGAGGACATTTACATGTTGTCGATGGTACTCACAGTTATGTAATGCCTTTGATTCCAGTGCTTGCTCAGGTTTTCCTGCAACCTGGACAGCAGAGCAAGGAAAAGTAGACACACAAAGTACTTTGCACAAGGTCACCCTACAGGTTGAGGCTCAAAATTAGGGTTGAACTACATGTGCTGTACCCTGAAGAATAACACAGCATTCAGATTTCACTGAAGAAGCCTCTGGATAATCAAGAGAATACAAGAACAGATCTCAGCCTGGCCAATGTACAACAGCTGAATTCAGAGATGCAGCCAAGCTCTGAGCCTTCCCTACTGGTTAATGCATGATTAACAGGTCATCAATGAATGCTTTGTCAAAATTTTCATTAATCCTGAAATTAATTTCCACTTTGATTTCATTTCCACTTTGCTGAGAATGTACCCATTTTTGAGGCATTTAAACATATCCTGATTTCCACTGAAGACTGAGAGAAAAGCTTATTAGCTATTTTTCAATTTGGAGCAATAAACCTCTTAAAGTTCTCAACAAAGTTTAGCATTTCTTGATGGTTTGTTGCTTAAAGCAGGGATCATCACTCAGAAAAATCACGAATGTGTAACAAAGCCTTAAAGAGAATGGATTTATCTAGAATCCTCTATTTTACAAGCACAGATACCACAAAAATCTACTGATTCTTAAGTCACTGAGGTCTCTAACATCCCACATAACCTTCCTTTCTCTTGTGATGGGGACCACGAAAGACATGTCCCTAAATGAACAAGGAACGAAGAGTTGTGGGCTCCTGTAAGGTCTCCTGCCATGCTCAAGTAGCATCAATGTATCTGTGCCTACTTCTGAGGTCCCTTGCTAAGCTCTGCAATCCTACTTAGGCTCCCAAGACAACTCACCCTCTACCACAAAGCCGTTTCTGACTTGCTCCCATCCTTTATACAACAGAATTCATTTTCCCATTTGGTACTTTATTTTGATGTTCCAGGCATAAAAAAGCAAATGGTTCCCTCAAGCCATTTTCTCTCTGTGAAACTGTGAAATAGCTTTGCAATTTTGGAGCAGTTTAAAATGCATTGTTATATTGAGAAAGAAGAGGGGAGGAGGGGGGAAGCTTCTTTTCTGACTCTGAGCACTGAATGCTATAGGAAAAACGGATTGAAATTCTTCAAATAAGGATTTCATAGCTTCTGCAGCTATCAAGGTGGATGGCTCCCTATTTGCATACTGCCATCTATATAAAAGAAATGAGACTCAACGGTTTTATTATAATTATATAGCTCAGGTTTTAGTATTAATAAGCCTATTGTTATCACCATTGCCTTTCGAAAAAACCTCCACGTTTCTGTCATATGAACTGAAATATTGGAATTTATTTTTAAGGCACGTACTAAAAAAGTAAATCCTTTCCAAAGATTCTTCTTGGTTTCTTGCTCAGTACTGAACTAGTTTACTGGAGATTATCACCAAGGACTGTGCTTGATCACCATGTTTTTCAATATTCCCTTGTTTGCTGAGTGCTTTATTTAAAATTCACAGCAGAGGGGAGATGCATACTTTAAAGATGGTATCAGTGCCATTTTCCATGGGACTTCAGGCAGTTCCTAGGTGCCTGTGTTGATGTTCTATTTAAATGGAGCATCCTTCATTGAGCCACAAAAAAGGTGACTGATAATTAAGGTGAAAATGCTGCTCTCCTGTCTACACTGCAGAACTCTTATCAAGCATGTGAACTCTTATCAGGTGCCTTCTTATCTCTCCTCCTGTTCATCCTCAGCCAGAATCCCACACCAAACTCCCATGACATCAATGGGAGCTCTACTCTTGGTGATGTGAAAGAAAACACAACTGCAGGCACACTGTGGTCAGGGACATGGTACACAAAAAGGAAATGTAAAAGGAAAAATATCAGTGGCTTTTGAGGCTGACACAATGTATGACAGCATACTACCAAATATATGTATATATATTGTTCATATATAGCAAAGTTGTTCATTTAGCATCACATCCCAACAGAGAAGTTGAGCCTCACAGCTGAAATGTTTCAGCTTCAAATATTCAGAAGGACACATTCTGGTGAGGTAAAATAAGTTTTTTCTTCCAGAGCAGAAAAATTTAAAGCAGGCTGTGGCTCAGTTTCAGAGATTTTTTTTTTAATTTTTTTTTTTTTTTTGCATAGAAAACAGAATCATAACTTTTTCAAGCAGATAATACATGGGAGTTTTGTGGAGAAGATCACAGTCGTAAAAGCAGGGGTTTATCTAAGCTAAATCTCTGCATGCCAGTCACTTCAGCTTCAGAAATATCAGCAGGTCCTATTTGCCATCTCATGCCATTTCTTATGGGCACAATGATAGAAGTAGGTTTTCAGGGAGAGGTTGGAGAAGGACAGATATTTGAGGTATTGGAGGGAGGAGGGCAGAGGCTTTGAACACCACAAGAGGTTTGAACATAAGATGATGTGAAAGAGAGCTGTCAGAAGACATGAAAGGTAGATGAAGGAGAATGGGAAAGAGATGTTTTACAGCCAAACAACACTAAAGAAAAATTTCTAGAGCAGGCAGAGAAGACAGGGAAATGATATAGCAGGGAAGGGGTTACTGCAATAAAAAAAAAAAGAGACAGTGAAGCTTCATGGCAACTTTCTTTGAATTATCAAGCTCACAATAAACTTATTCTGAGCATATGGCTGAATGAAACTTTGATAATACCCTTTTATTGGGATTTTGCCCAAAGACCTTACTTGCACGCCTCCGGACTGTCTGAATTCCCCTTAAACAACTGAAATTAGCACAACTGTAGGAAATGCAAGCCCTAAGCCTTTTCATTTTCTAGGAACTCATATCCTTAGACCACTGAACCACAGGTACATTTTTGAATAACTATAGTGTAGAATTTTTTAGGCACATGACCCTTTTATACTGTTTTTCACCACAACCACATGACTGCAATGCTGTCTTATGCTTTACTTGAACAAATTACCACTGAGATTTACTCTTCTCCACAAAAACACTTCTAGCTCATTCTTCACCTACCATGAAAAAGACCTCAAGTCTAGATTTATCATGTCCCTGCTTACTTGTCAGCTTGCATTATCCTGACAGAATACAAAAAACTTGAACACATACCCTCTAGTAAAGAATTCACAGACTCCCAATGTGGGAAGGATTAAGCATCATAATAGCCAAACAAAACAATTTCTTAGGGGGTTCATATAAAGTCTGTCAAACATGTTCCATAGCTCTGAGAAGAAAAATAAATGCAAATGTAAATCACCTCTAGGGAAGCCAAATTCTTCTAGGTGTCCAAATGCACTAAATCAATCTCTGTATTTTCATTTGGGCAGAGTCCACAAGCTTTCACAGCTAAAGAACCACAAGATGAGAGAGCGGACGGTTTGGCATGTTTGTGTCAAAAGTTCCCAGGCAGTTTACTAAACTGAAGGTACTTCAATAGAATTCAACTTAGCTGAAAGAACTTGAGTGAGGAAGGAGAAAATAGGATTAAGGTCTGAACAACTGCTAAAGAAACTCCATCTTCCTCATCTTCCACAATCACATGTTGAGAATTTTATTTTTTGACTTAACATGTAAACACTTCGACCCAAACTGGCATCCAGCATAATATACAGTTATTAGCTACGTCCACTGGAAGACTTAGCCAAAATAAACACCAGATACAGACACTTAACTGCAAGTTAGTTTGGAAGAATCTGGACCCATTGACTCTTTCAGGAAGCTGCAGGTATGGCCATCTGAATTACTGAAGAAACTGCACCCAACAGGCTAAAGAAGACCTTCATCTTTGTCATGTTCTAAGACACTCTTAAAGCAACAAATTTCCCCCAGTATCAAAGAAAAGAAGACTGGAAAAGTTCTTCATAAACAATTCCTCTTTCAGTTTCAACTTCAGAGGTCTGTTACTTCATTATGGGGTTAACTTGTATCACAAAGAAATACCCATGGTACTACGTGAAATACATCTGCTAACAGAGGAATTGTCAAAGGAAGAGACACCAAAATTTACTATCTGGAAGCAGAAGCTAATTAAATTCAGACTAAAATTGTTCAAACTCATAGAACAGCGAGAATAGTTATAAACTTGCCAAAAGCTCCAGCAGAGTGACCAATATACCATATTTTGGCATTGATTGAGAAATTCCCAACCACACAAATACCTAATATGTTGCAACTCAGAAAGGGCACTGCTCAGGGAAATGCTGCAGTCCTTGCGATGAAACAGATGCCTGTGGTGTTGCTATTCTGGCTTTCTTGACTATGAGTCCTTTAACTTGTTCAAGTCTATGATGCAGAGAGCTCCTGTTCACTCTCACTATCTGTTAGAACTTGAGACAACATTTATGCATCTGCTCTCTTCCATCTCTTAACCTTGGGCTGAGGACTCTTTTGGGGACACTGTGTCCGAGTCCGAGTCCACAACTCAGAGATGTGCTCCCGTGTGGGAGAAAGCACCACAGCAATTTCAGTGAAATCCATTGGTAACACTGTTTTGTTTTCCTGTTCCTCTTCTCAGATGTATCTCTCAGCAACTTTCCCTGTGTTAGTTAATGCAGCAAATGAGATTACATTATCTGCTGCTGTGGATATGCTCAGACAGCATGCTGCCCATGTTCTCAGTGTCACTCTCCACCATCCTCCCCCATTCTTGCTAACTTAAACCTTTCAAAACCTCTAGTCAACATGGACTGATCTATTACTAATCTCTGACAAATCCTTTGTTAATCCCTCCTCACTGGTGGCCCAATAAGTTCCTACTGAAGCCAGAGGGAATTTGACTCAAAAAGACATGAATTTATGGCCACAATGCACAGACAGTGTTCGAATGTGAAGTAAAAATAGATGTGATTCCTGCCAACAGAAATCCAGAGAAATGGGTGGACTGGGATGCTTGTTGTCTTCTAAAGAATTAATGGGTCTCATACTCTATTGTAAGAATGACAAAGCTGGCCCTCATAGTTTTTGTTGGAGAGGAGTAAAAATTCTATGGGGACTTATAATTTGGTAAGATTAATTTCATTTTCTAAATGATTTTCCTCCATTATTAGATAATGTTTCCTGGTATGAAGTTTTAAAAGTCATCCTCACTCTTTTTTTCAGATTTTAAGATTTATTTGTTGTTATTTTTTATTCCACATCATCCAGCAGCTGCCAGGAAAAGCAATCTGGAATCAAGGTTTTCTTACTCTATATTCTGGACAGGCAAATATTTCAAGAAAATATTCTGCAAATAATATGTACTGTCTGAATCTGCAAAGATATTAATAAACACAGGAAGAAAAAGGGTAAAAATGAGGGAGTGGATCACAAAATGAGAAAATTATCTGGCACAATGAGCTTCAATTTACTTTTATTAATGTGAAAAGATGTTATTAACAAGCATGAAAATCTCTGTGCTCTGATGGTTGCCACATTGAAAACTCTAGTTGGTACCTTAAATTGGAAACGCCAGAAGTCTGAGTGAAATTCCAAGTGTAAGGTGAAGGACAGACCTAATTTCTGCTGCTTTGGAGTTAATAATTTTCTAACATGCAAATTGTATCACTGGGACTAAAGATTACAATAATTTGACTTTTTTTTTCATTTTTAATACAGTGAGAAAATGCAAAGATTAAGTGATTTAGGCAGAGTTACATAGGGAACTTGGTGAATTCAAATGCCTTATGCTCAGTTTTGTTCTTTACAATACAAGATCCTCTTTCTTAAAAAAATACCAGAGAAAATATACAAACAGCCAGTGGGGAATCACCCTAAACAACTAAAAGTCAGTCATGCTTGCCAAAACAATTGACACTCTACATTTTGCAGAGCAGAGGGACTCTTTTAGGCCTATGTGCTCACTTGCTAACTTGCACACTTTGCAAAACACAAATAAAGATTTACTTTAATGTGCTGTGGTGGTACTCACTCAGGAGTTTTTGCTTCAACAAAATAAAATTTCATATGAATCACTGAAGAAGTAATTAAATGTGACTGAGAATATATCCTTGTGGTATGCTTGAATGCTACCTTCATTTTACTGAGGAAACTGAGGAATAGAAAAATTAAATGCTAATCTCTATTCAAGGAAAAAGAATGTGATCTTCAAATCTAGAAACAAAACATAAATTCTGTTCCTTCAGCTTTGTGCTCTGGACTATTTTTCAGTAGGATGTGTGACTGCTGTATGTTGGACAAAAGAGTCCTAAACAAAAGGACCAATGGTAGTATTTCTGTCATGATTAAAAGTCTAATATTCCCATGTTGAAATTCTAGAGAAGTGTGATTTGGTTTCTATAAAAATTATGCTATATACTATTTTAATAAAGAAATCCATCATACAGGACTTTTTAAAACATCACATAAGATTCCATAAATGAATACTTATTCTCTATTTACTCTAGAAAAGACCATAGTATAAACTACAGAAATCACAGCACAAAAAGCAAGTAACATTCTACTACATTCAACTGAAATTTCCTAGATGTGATGGATTGCCAAAAATTAAGGAGACATTTTTCCTAATCTCTTCCATGAGAAGGGATCCAGACATGAAACTGCCCTTCCCTGTTGCCTTCATTCCCAATGAACTAGCATGAAGGTTACCAAAGCCCTTTTGTGTCCTTCCCTATAACTCCGGGTTTGCTTCATGGAAATGGCACCTTGCTCTTGACTCCTTACACAGTAATGATCGGTCTTGACAAGGGTTTTCAAGGCAGGGGGAGCAGTCATGGCTACAGGCAAAATCACAGCTTCTGAACTTCATGCTTGTCAATAGCTGTTTTAGTTTGCATTGCCATACTAATGTGCCTTATATCTATTCCCCAGGGCTCTCCACACCATCATGTTGCTGTTGACTTATTCATCAATACAGTCAGAACAGATCCAGATGTTGTCACTTAAGGTCAAGACAGGCTTCTTCCAGATCTCTGGAGTAAAAAGACCTCCATCCCATCTTACGAAAGAAAGAAACATTGTGTATTCATGTAATAAACAACTATTGGGGTCACACAACTTCACCATGATGGCCCCAGTAATTAATCTTAACTGCTGCACTGAGATTTACCCTTTATGCCATGCTCTCTACTCTCCCCATCCGTTTCTCCTGGATTTTTGGTGACTGGCACCCACACCACTGTGTTGTCTGCAGGCCATACTTTGCGAGATGGCATCTGAAGGGATGGGAAACAACAGCCTGTCCTTCATCTCAAATGGAAGAAAAATCAAGTGAAGGACTGGAGTATGAAAGGTTTGGGGAAGGATGGCCTCTGCTTACCTACAGCATGGATCAGGATGGAGGTGCTGCAGGCTGGAGCTTCACCAGCATTTCCTGCATTTAAAACTCCATCACTGGAGACATTTCTGCGGGTGCTTGCACAATTCAGCTGACTGGTTCTTAGCCTTCTTACTTTTTTTAATTTTTGAAAATTCCATCCAAAAGCAGTGCACCCATTTGGAACCAGATTTTAAAACGAACTTGATATCCCTTAAGCTTGAACATATATGCTACTACTATACACCAACAAATACAGGCCAAAAATTCCCTCTGCTCATTAACTCCTTTGAAAGTCTTGTGATGAGTTCACACTGCAAATCAGTGACTTTGAACGTGATGGTCAGTGTGTTTCTATTTAGGCACTGATGGGGGATTGATTCAGGAGTCAAGGGGAGCTGAATGTTTCAAAATATAGCTCCAGGGAAGTGCCATTTTTTATGAAGTCCTCAGCTTTTCTACTAAGATTAGTGACAAAGCAGACATCTGGTATGTGCAGGGGTTTCTGCACTATGCAGACCTGATGGTGTTGCCCAGAGAAGTCATCTCCTCAGAGCTTGTCCTTGAAGCTGGCTTTGTGAGTAATTCCTCCTTGCTCCCACTGCCTCAGCTATCACCACCATATTCATTCCTGGGAAAATCCAATATACCACTGCTGTTGTAAATATTCAGCTTACCAACGATTTCAGATGTACAGTTTGATGAGTTGTGTGTCAAAGCACAGTGAACCCATTTGTGGTTCTAACTGCTACATGTACATACGTAACAGAGACATTGGCTCTTATTTTAACACTAGTTCTCTTCTGCAAAAGACAGAGCATGTCAGAGAAGTAAGGCAGCTGCCCACGCAGCCAGAGACTCAGCAATAATCTAAAGACTTGAATAAAAGTGGCAGCAATAAGAAAGTGAAATATAGCCTCTGTTTCTCCTGCAAGCCTAGTTTGATAAAATCTGCTGTCATTCAGTATACACACAAATTACAAAGAAGACATGCTGAGCATGCAAAATTAGCAGACTTATCTGGGGAGTAATAGGGACTGCAGACCTCCAAAAGCTTTTCCTGGTTCTCTTTTCAGAAGGGAAGACCTGCCCTGACCTTCTTGCTCTTTTGCTGCTCTGCAATCATCTGACTTTCTGTTGATAAGCTGTCCCCTTCAAGAAATGGATTCCTGAAGAAGCACAAGAGAAGTACTTGCTCAAAATTTTTCCTGCAAGTTCTGAGTTCCTTGGAGCTGTTTCTCTACCACAACATTACCTCACCTGGACTATAAAAAGATTAGCAGTCATCACACTGAAAGTTTCCTCACTTTGCAAAGACAAGCTACTGATTGTTTTTATTTGATGACAAACTCTGGCCAAGTATAGATGTACAAATAATATTAATGTCCATCCCTCTTAATGTCATGTACTTCGAAATATCAGTTTTATACAACAGCCTCAGCTTCCTAAACCACTCTGGCCTATGGCAGACAAGAAGCATAAAGGAGAAAAACCAGCCACCAAGCTGCAACTTGAGCAGAAAGTGCACACCACACTGTGAACGGGGGAATGGCAACATCTGCAACTGCATCATGACCAAAAACCATCTGAAAGCCAACTCGTGCAGATGTGCTTGGCCCCAAGGAAGCTTACAATGCTCATCCTTAACCTACAGAAATGCAACACGTTCCAGAAAAATAAATGGACTAAAAATATGTATTTGATTTAGGAAGAACAAGGGGAGAAGGAAGAAGAATATGAAACTTTCCATTGGCTTATTAAACTTTCCTTTTCAAAGTTGTTTCTGTTTAAGCAAGAGACTTGCCAGCATAGCTAAGCTGATAATTTCAGAGCCAAATGTGCTCAGTGCCAGTGTCATCAAGAAGGATAGATTATAGAGCTGCTTCTCATTTATGTGCTTTTTCTGATGAAATACAGACATTTATCTTTGTGGAACTAGTAAAACAATTGCATCATTTTCCACTGCAAATTGAATCAATGTACCCAGTGGCTGATGAGCGGGGAGCAGAGCTGGAAACTGTATGTTCTGCTATGTAGCTGCACTGATGGTAGAATCCATTTTGCATTCATCTGAATTGCCTTCACCTTCCCTGTCCATTCCCAAGCCTTTTTTACAACATCCATACATAAAAAAACCAAACAAAAAACGCCCAAAAAATCCAACCAGACAAAAAAATCCAAACAAAACCAAAACAACCAAACACAAACCCCCAAAACTTGGCTTTTGTTTTGTTTTTTTTTGTTTTCTCCACAAACCCTACCCTTGTGGGCCTGAGGGCTGTAATACTGGCAGTCCTTTGTCCAAGTTTGAATTGCTGAAGAGACTACCCTGCATCAGGCAAAATACAAATCCCACATTGAATTCCTGCCAATGTTTAGAGATATTTGCCTCAGACTTTTGCTCAGGTCATCTCTCCTTACAGAGCATCACACAGTGCTCTTGTCAGACCTCACAGAGAGCAAGTAAATCTGGAAAAAAAAAATCATAGCTGTTTAGTCAAACAGAGAAGAATGGACACTTTCTTTGAGACCTCATGCCCCTTGGGCAAATCTAAATTTCTGGAATCACCTATTCAAGTGTAATCACTGCTATAAACAAAAAAAATTGCTCCAGAGACTATAACTTTGTGCGGGGAAGGAAGCAAGTGCTATGACACATATGGTGAATCTGCCAAAAGGCTGTGTGAAAATACAAAAGAAGTACCTTACCATTATTGCCATGACACGATTATTATCCATTACTTATATCACTAATGGTCTTAGGGTCTCAGGTAGGACATGCAGGTGGATTTTAGTTACTTATATACTATCCTGCTTGGATTTTACATCACAGTTATTGTTCCAAGGTGGAAAGCTTAAATAATGATGGACTTCTACAAAGACTGCAGATCCACCTTATAGTACCTGCATCCCACCTAGTACATCTGCAAAGACAAGGATCCCTTCCAGTGAGGAATCCTGCTCCTGACAAATTACAATTCAAGAGGTAGGAATCATAAAAATCATAAAAATCTGGGAAGAGACCTTACACGTCATCTCTTTCCAACCCACCTGCCGTGAGGAGAGTGGCCACCCTCTAGATCATGAACAGAGAGAGGAGAAGGCAGAGCGCAAGGAGATGATGAAACCTTAGCACAGTGCTCCTGCCACAGCTGGCTGATGGCTGGGAGTTCTTCAGCAATCCAGTGAAGACAGCTTCTAAAGGTAATTCAGGTAGGACAGTGGTGCAGCTGTACTTCTATTAAGGGCCAAAATCTCCTTCAAGCATGACTGCCAACAGAGGCAGAAAGCATGGAGGTGCTTGCTGCACTGCTACAAGCACAATTACAAAGCAGGCAGAATACATAAATGCTGGGGATTTTATGTAGGTCTTTCAACTTCTATTTCTATAACTCCAGGACAAGAAAAAATAGTCCTGTGAAGAAACAGAACAGGAGATCCTAACTACAAAAGTAAACAGTACTCTAAAGACCTTGGAAATGCACTTATTTATGCTTTTACAGGTGATTTTGAAAATCTCCAGCTTCCCACAAGTTGTTTCATTCTTGAAGTAGTTCTGTTTTGTTAATCTGTAGTTCCTGACTTCATTTATGCACATTGCACTAGTGTCTAGAGACTCTAAACAGCATTAATGGTGCCTACCATACAAACCCCAGATAACAGACAATGTTTACCCTGAAGGCGAACAGAAACAGGGAGAAGATGCATCTGTGGTATAGAATTGAGCAGAAAGGAAAAAGCTGTCATGAGGAAGGATCCAAAGGAAATCCAAGATTTGCAAAATTGTGGTTGTTTACAGGGCCTCAGGGTTTAGCTGCTCCAGCTGAGATGCTTCCAAAGGGGGTTGATAATGCAAAGCATTCATTGCCATGAAACAGGATTCGAGTCAGCCTCGAGTTAGTCACTTCTAACACCAGGAACTGAAGATCTTACACTTCTAAAGCAACTTCAATTCAGCTTTTCACAAATTAATCTTCATCCAGTGCTAAAAGTGCTCAGTACTGGCGCTTAAGACTCCACTCTTGAATAGTTCACAGTCATGTTGCCTTCAGGTTTTTCTACTTACTATGAGAAAAACCACAAACAATGAACTCAAGTGAAAACTTGCTTTGAAAGAGGCAACATTTTTGGGCAGAGATTTTATCCGTAATTCGCCCAAGACTTTAGCTCAGAGAAAATGAATAAAATTTTAGGCACATGCTCAGGTTTGAAGCAGAAAAATCCAAGTTAAATCGAAACTGAAAATATTTAATCCAAATTTGTCATCCTAGAACATTTTGTCTTTGGTAGAAAAGTTGGTGCAAGACTTCGTACTCCCAGGCACTCAATCCTGCTGGATCCCCACTACCCTCACTGAGCTGGGGCAATATCACCATATGAATCACTAAAATTTAAATAAGTATTAAATGATGCTGATCTAAAAAGTGTTATTTCCTCTCTTTAAATCTGAGTTGTTTGACTGTAAGATCAGACTCTGCAGAAGAAGCAAAACTATGAGGATGAGAATTTTTAAGTGGCTTTAATGTCAAAATTATTATACATTTAAATTTAATTGATGTGTTATTCAATTAGAAAATCTGAGAGAAAAAAAATATTGCTGCTGGTTTTGGAGCAGAGGGAACTTCTGTTCAAAAGAGATGGTTTGCCTCCATGAAACAGAAACAGCCATTCACTTAGTAGTTATCCAAGGCACTAGTTTAAGGCTTGTATTGCACTTCATTGAAAACATTCCTACTGTTCAGTTGTGTCCTGTATCAAAATATCCTTCACAAGACAGTTCCAGGTCATTCACCAGCGCATCAGCAGGGTTTTGCTGCTCACTTCTGCATATGGGTAACAGCATGAAGCCCACGCTGTCTGCCAAACAGCCCATATATCAGAGTTTACCAGGCTCTGCTGCTGCTGCTTTTCCTCCCCCTGCAGAATGCCACAGGCTACAGACAGATGAAACGGGAAATACTATAGCCTTTCAAAGGAGCAGTGTACCTCTTGGAGGGAAATTATCCTTTGATTGTACAACAGAGATTCCCGAACGCAGCTGATATTAGGAAACACCCATGTAACACTACCTTCAATAAAGAGGCACAACAAAACGCGTTTCTCAAGACAAAAGAATGAAATTTGGCAACTTTGCATGGCTGCTTGGCAAAGACTACAAGTGCTCTAAAGTGGCTGGTTAAATGCTAGAATTATAGTGGGAATAGAAATGGAAAAGTCTGGAAACATTCTAACTTCAGAGGTTGAGACCCATTTACTGTTTCTCCTGGCTGGTGTGTAATGAGACACTACAACTGCCTTCTGTGCCTGTTCTTCTGCATAAATACATGCCAAAGGTAGGAGCAGAGATCTGCTGAGAAATCCATCAAGGGCTCTTAAACACAAAGACACCACCTCTGGCTCAAGTAAACCCAGAACAGCAGATTGCTGGGAGGTGCTCCAGGGAAATTGTGCCACGAGACCGTCTCGCACCCACATCTCTGCAGGACAGAGATCCGATACCATGAATGGCAACTTCTGCCCTCGCCCAGGACAGCTCTCTGTAAGCCCTGCTGTTAAGTGAGCATTTTGTAACATTTCACTCAACAAGCACTTCTGGAAACAGATGCTTCCCAAAGATGCTTTCATGAATGATCTTGGGCCAATTAAAGGGGCTTCCAGGAAAAGGTACCTACACATGCAGTGAAATTTACACTTTGCCAAGGTTACAGACAGGTTGCTGTCTCTTGTAACACAACAATCCCCATCAAACACGGTTAGACAGTCATTGGATGTATTCCACTGAAAAATTCGGATCCTAAAATAAATCTTTTAAAGTGCAAAGGTATTTGGATGTCAGGAAGAGAAACCTGTTTCAGGTCAGTCTCTGCTAACAAGTTACCCATCTATTTTGCTGTAAGGATTCAGGGCTCAGTTCTCATCTCAAAGCCTACATTTAATCACGCATTTAGCCAAGTCCCTGTAGTGTGTTCAGAAAACTAAAGAAAATGCAAAAAAATCTAGATTATTTAGACAACAGAGCACTATTTCCTTTTCCTGCTCTTCTACATGTGAGAAAAAGCCTGAAAATAATTTGCTTTCCAACCTGGCAATGAAAAACTCCACATCTGAGCAGAAGTAAACATCAGAATGTTTCACCTGATGCAATGACCTTTTCAGAAACTTTATCGGCAGGAAGAAGTAAGGAATTATAAAGAAGCAGCATCTGTAATATGCAATGTGACAGTGGGCTCCGACAGAAAATTATGGCCTTAGATATTTGCAAATGTACATACATGTATGTAAAAACATGCCAGAGTTACTCAGAAATTGAAATGATCAGTGTATAAAGTTGAAAACAAGGAATTTCATTCTAAAGTAGTGGAAGAAAAAATCGGAAATGCTATCAGTGTACCATCTAACCATCATCTCTCAAAACAGTCATCATGTGCCATTGTGCTTGTTGGTAGACTTGGTCAGATCAGTGGTCACAAAAGACAGAATTTTAAGAAGTTCATAACCTGACAGGAGGCCTGTTAGTGTTAGGCTCTCCAAGCCTGTCGAGTTTAGGCTGGGTGTGGGAGAGCTATAAAATATCTTAATGTCCAAATGCAAGTATCAGTACCTAAAATATCCGTCTCTTTAAGAATCTTTAGCTCTTTCTGCTCTTTCAGAAAGCTTTGTGACTCTTCTGTCAAACTCAGTGACATTTTCAAAGTTGAACAGAATCAGAACAACAGATTTTGGAGTCTATAAAGCAGCTGCCATATGGGAAAAGTTAAAAAAGAAACAGGCACACATATAAGACAGCATGAGAAATGATGGCTCTGCTTGGCCTGGGCAGTGTTTGTCCTCTCCTTGGAGGATTTTCAGCTACCTGAGCAATCAATCCAAGCACTAAATTTGCCGCTTCTTGTCTTTGTTAAAGAAAAACTACCAATAAATCCCCATAAGTGTTTGTGTAACCCAGATCAGTCAGTTATTCCTCTCTCCCTCAGCATTCATGGCTTAACCAGCTGGCTCTCACACTACCCAGGCACAGACCTTGTTAGGCACCAGTGGCTGACTGAGACAGCCTTGTGCTGCATTTTCAGGAGGCCGACACACTGCAACAGCTCCCGGAATATACTTTCTGTGTAAGTACAAATAAGCAGGAAAGCCCCGAAGTAATTTGTTTTCTTTTATGCTAAACAGAAAGATGTATGGGAAGAGGAGAACTGCTTATTAATCCCAACCAAACAGTAAACTCCAGCTGAGCAAACTCTGCCATTTGGTGGACTGAATTTCTTAATCAGGAAAACATATGGGCAGGCAGTTTTCAGAAACCGAGACAGGAACATTTGCAAATGCTTTCCTATTGGTGCAGACCAGAAAGATAGCACAGTTTGCACTAAAACAAAAAAAAAAAAAAAAAAAAAGGGAATTTTTTTGCCTTTTTTGCCTTGTACAAGCAAATTAATGTTAAGGGAACTCAGCAGCTTCCCTGTAGTGTCGTGAGAGCAGCAGAACCAGGGAAGATGGCTCAATTAAAAAAATAATAATGTTGTATATAATCAAAAACCAAATGAAGCAAAACTAATCCATGCTTCTGTTCTGCTCATCCCAGGAATATATTTCAAGAAAACAGCTCAGACTCTGGAATTTATTGCCAGGAAAAAGAGGAAAAAAACCACTCAATATCCCAAGAAATGGCAAAAGCAAAACTTCGAGAGACAATCTGCTGCATTTCCATAAAATCTTAGAATGGTTTGGGTTGGAAGTGACCTTTAAAGCTCATCTAGTCCAACTCCCTTGTAATAACCAAGGACATCTTCAATTAGATAAAGTTGCTCAAAACCCCATCCAATCTGGCCTTAAACATTTTTGCCTATGGGGCACCTCTCTGGGCAACCTGTGCCAGTGTTTCACTATCCTCATTGCAATAAAAATCTTACTTATATCTAATCTATAACTTCTTTTAGTTTAAAATCATTACTGCTTGACCTATCACCACAGGCCATACTAAAAAGTCTGCCCTCAGGTTTTTGACAGCAGGTTTTTCTAGTTGATAGCATTTTTCCTCCCAAGTGAAGCAGAAGAAGATATCCAAGCACAATGTTTGTGGACACTGCTGATGAATACACAATCTCCCAGAATAACTTCAGAACCCAAATTCTTGAATGTTTCTGATCATGTGTACACGATCAGCACTAGGGCCATCAGCTCCTGCCCAGCATAAAAGAAGTTATGAGTGGATTGAGCAGATGCTTTGTTGCCAGTGCATTTTTGCGGGAATGATTCTTCTGTGCTCTGTGTAGCTTAAAATGAACCATAAGAGCCCCAGATTTTAAAGTCAGAGAAACAACTACATCCCACAGGCCAATTGATACATGCAGAAACACTCTCCCTAATTTTGGTAGCAAGGTCCAATCAGTGCAGTTCTCTGGCACATTAGACTGGTGGAGTATATTTAAATACGTGTTCTTGCTGGAATGTAAAGTTGGTAGAGGGTCAGACATTAAGTCTGAATTTTCAGCATGATCTGGTCACCAGCTTGTTTTGTGTTGCATATCAATATTCAGCATTTCACTAAATTGTGCATATTAAAAGAAAATTATGTGCAAACCTTTATTTGAAGAGATGGGTCACAGATATAAGGCAGTTTACAAAGATGTATATAGAAATGGAGGGTTGCTGCCTCAAGAAATTTCTGTGGTGAAGAGATGTGTCATTAAACTATTCACAACCAGAAAATGTGAAGTTGAAGCTTAGTCACTAACTAGATGTGCCCATAGTGAGGCAAGGGTAGCAGGTAGGTACCTAAAATCTGCAGAGGAATAATGATTCTTGGATTTATATAGGATAAAACTTTATAAACAGTATTAATTATAATCCAAAATATGAATTAATTCATAAGCTGCTTTGTAAAAGCAGCTGAATTACACTTTTTCTAACCCCACTGCGGGAAGTTGTGTGATCTGACCTTCCCACAACAATCTCAGTCTCTTTAGACTTCTGCTTACAAGTAGAAAACACACTGTGTTGTAAGCAAGCCCCATCCTGCCTGCCTTTCACAACAGTGCAGGACCAGGAGTAACCTCCTGCTGAGAAGAAACAAGCTGACCCCACTGTGAAAGAGAGATAGTAAGGCCAGATGGATTCCCAACACTACATTGATCACCGAGGGCTGGAGGGAGCACAATGACACCAGAAGAAGGAGAGCTTTGCTGATCGCACCATGGAGTAACTGCAGGGGATTTTTCACCTCCTTGAGGCACTGTACCGACATCTGTTTGTCACCAAATTTAATACAGCAGCTCCTTGGTCATGCCTGAATTAGGCGGCCCCATCAGGAATCAGTGTGAAAATAATGCCAGTAGTCAGCAGTCAAGGGAGGTGGCTGACCCCCTCTCTCCACTCTGGTGAGAGCCATCCCAGACTGCTGTGTCCAGCTCTGGGGTCCCCAACATAAGAAGGACATGGACCCGTTGGAGCAAGTGCAGAGGAGGCCACAAAGATGCTCAGAGCACCTCAGAGCACTAAAGCACCTCTTCTGTGAAGACAGTCTGAGAAAGTTGCAAGTGTTCAGCCTGGAGAAGAGGAGGCTCTAGGGAGACCTTAGAGCACCTTCCAGCACCTAACTGGGCTCCAAGTAGCTGTAGAGAGACTTCTGACAAGGGCATGTAGCGATAGGACAAGGGGAAGGGTTTTAAACTAAAAGAGGAGAGATTTCAATTAGATATTAGAATGAAATTCTTTCCTGTGAAGGTGATGAGGCAAGAAGACAGGTTGCCCAGAGAAGGTGCAGATGCTCCATCCCTGGCAGTGTTCAAGGCCAGGCTGGATGTGGCTCTGAGCAATCTGGTCTAGTGGAAGGTGTCCCTGTGCATGGCACAAGTGTTGGAACTAGATGCTGCTCTTTCATGTCTCTTCCAACCCAAAGCATTATATGATTCTATATTACTCCAGCTTGAAAAATCACAGCTCAGCATCAACAGAGCAGCAAAGCTCTATTTTTTTTTCATTTGCTACAGGAACTCACACCACCCTCCTAGAGAGGGTTTCTGACCATTTTAAAATAGAGGTTTTAAAGGACATTATCCATCCCATTTCTGTTGCACTGTTCTGAAGACTACGAGCTTTTTGGGTTTTGACAAGATTAATCTCTGCTGTCTTTAGATATCTACAAAGTACAACTTCACGTCTGATCTGATCCTTTGATGTTCACTTTGGAGCAAAGAAAGGCGCTCCTGGGGTGGAATTCCATCCCTTCCCAAGGCAGATATCTAAAACAGGTCAGAGAAATTGCACCTGAAGAATGTCTATTTTGCCCCTCCAGTGACTGCAGGAGTTTAGTTGAGGAGCTCACATGCAGAAAATTACACTGGGATGTCTGAAACTGGAGGAGGTAAATCCCACCCGAGAATATTTCTCCCAAGAGCCGTCAAAGCTCTTCACTGAAACTCTTTGAGGCAAGGAGTTATTTAGACTGCAAAGCTTTAGGGGGTCTTTTACTGTAGGCTTGAAAAGTTATTGACATATTGGAAACTCAGTTTCAAGGAAAGTCTTTGCAGACTGTAGTGGTACTACCTGGTGGGAGTTCCACACAATTCCTGTTTAAATGAAAAAGGAATATGATCTGTTGCTTGTTGCTAAACATGGTCCCACTCTCCAATATGCAAAATCCCATAGCTAATGAATTGGATTCTCATTTAAATTACCCTAATGCAATGAGAAAGGGCACCACCAAAATTCGATTATATCCAATTATATTGGTTTAAATCTGAGATAAAGCAAAGCCAGAATCAGGTCTAGTCTGTTCCACATTGATTTCTAAGTTTTCCCTATGTTCAGCTCTTAAAATAGCTCAAATATTGATGACATGCAGGAGTGAAATTCTACAAAATGTCACTTTGATATTCATTTAATTATGCTAATTGTGACTTGCTACCCTCTACCTCTTATTTGTACATTTAAAACATACTCGATTCCCCTCTAGCAAAATTCTCTTGCCAAAAGATATTCAATCATTGTTGTTAGCTTATACTCAAAACCCTATTCAAAGAAAAGATAAATAAAAATAATTAGGTAAATGCACAGAGAGAATTTAATAAAACTTAAGTGCATGCAAATACTTAAATGTTTAAAATACTTTCAGTAAAAAATTCTATGTCTTTTTTGTTTGAGGAGTTTCTGTCCTTTTAGTAAGGCGAACCTTTTTGTCTCGGAACAAAAGCTTCCAAAGCATTTTAAAAGGTAAGAAAATCTAAATAAATTTGTAACAATTCTTGAAGTTGTTTTTGCACACACAGCTGCACTGCCTAGAGTGAACCACCACATCTCCTTGCTCTTCCATGATGCAACTCCATTAGAGCATTTCCAAGCTCTCTGGTTCTGCATTTCAGTCCCTACATCAGGGTTTCTTGATGTACAATCAGAAGAGCAACTCTGAGAACAGCCTGTTTCTCAGCTCACCCATCTTCCCAACGTGCCGGTGCTGCGCATTCCTGACAGTGAATGCACCTCTTGCAGAAGCTCAAAGACCTGTTTGCCCTGCTGTGCTGGAGGGCATGAGGGGGCTGCTATGGTGGCAGTGGCAGTGCTGCCACCTGGCTTGTGGTGCTGCATCACCCACAGACAGAGACTCATTTCCCGAGTGGCTTCAGTGCAGCCCTCAGACAACAGCGACTTTTTGGGGAGACAGGACCACTGGATTGTGCTGATGCAGCACCTCTCCATGCTAGTCAAACATAGGAGTTGTGGGTGATGAGTCTTCCACACATCATGGGAAGAACAGAACCAGGTGTGACAGCAGCTTCACAATACCTGCCATGGTAGAGATCTTCTGTTCCCTCATATTAATACCTGATGTTTCTATCCGGATGGCATATTACCACAGTGTTACACAATGGAGGATGTTCACATGCCCTGAAGATGGCAGAGGAACAAAATCTACAGCAGAAAATGAAGCCAACTTCTATACTTCTGAGTCCTGAGCTCAACAAAAAGTACCTGTGCATGTGTGGGCATGGACATACACACTGATACCCAAAAAAGGCATCAGGAAAATGGTATTTTCAAGAATATAAAAAATTACCAGTTTCTAATCATCCAAAGCCCTAAATATTGTACGGAGAAGACACATATTTAGAAACTCTGACTCAAAAGTGATTGAGCTCTGGAAAAGACACCTGTTGATTTCACAATGGTTACAGATCGAGCTTACCTTACAACAATGCAATTTCTCTCATTAGATGGTGTTTACATTTAATTAGGTAACTGTATTTTTATTATATATTAATTCTTGCTGTTCTTGTCATTAGCATATTTACAGTAGCAGTAAATGCTTTAACAATAAAAAATGCTGAATACAAGTTTATTAGAATTCTCTTCCTTAAGCAAAACTAAACCAAATCCAACAAAGTGATTTCAAAGCACTAATTACACGTGCTGTTCTTCAGAAGAGGCGTTTCCAAATGCCATGTCCCTAACAACTTTGTTCTACTGCTGTGACTTAGGTTCACAGATTCTGTGGGGTCTAAATGAAGCAGAAGGATTAATTGCATACAGATGCTTTCCTGTTTCTGCTTGCCAGTGTTTTTTATTATTCTTTTGTGTTTTTTCAAAAAACAAAGCCAACAAAAGGATTTTACATTATACTAAGAAAGTTAAATACAACCTGTAAGAAGTAATTACAGGCACAAAACATATGGAAATGCCATCTCTTGTTTTGGTTATATTTGCACATAATGTATGCAGAGCAAGTTGTGATTAGCAGACAGGAAGCACGGTCTGTGATTATGCAGGATTTGGTAATTGAATCCACCAAGGATAATGATGTTGACCTTCCCATTTGAAAATAAACTAGGCATTCAAGTTTTAAGTGGTTTGCATTAATTCTAATTGTATAGACATGTCTACCCAGACCTGCTGCTGGGAGGACCCGGAACAGGTAAGTAATGATTACATTAGAGTGTTTTATTAACAGCAACTAAAGTAATGCTGTTTGCAGCAACAGCACTTGGACCACGTAAAACCAAACTCTGAATACCTAGGAGCCATCATTTTCACTGAGGTACACTTGCCAATGCTACACCAACCACAACAAAAAGCTGCTCAAGAGGCTCTGTGATTACAGAGTACTCCTAGCAAACCCACACAAAAGAAACCAGTAGTTAATTCATGAGAGATCTGCTTTCTTGCCTCTACTGTTATCCTTCAATCTTGCAAGGAACATAGGGTTCCAAAAGTTGGAAATCCAACAAAATTAAATAAATAAATTAATTATTTATCCTGGAGAAATGGCATGTTTGAGCTACCTATGAAACTACAGGTTTTTGGGGATTTTTTTTTTTTTCTTGAATTGGTACTTTTTAGCAGAGATATTAACTTGGTTCTACTATTGTAGTTCAAGAACAGAAACTATAGAAACAGACTGGTGTCTTTCATATAGGGACAGACTAGTGTTTAAACGCTGGTGTGTTTAATCTGATATCTTGCCTCCCTGCAAGCTGACCTAGTTCTCAGTTAGTCCAGTGAACCCTCCCCCAGGTCCACCTGCGATGCTCTTTCCTAAGCCCTGAAGGCAAATTTGCCTCAGTCCAAAGCCTGCAGCTGTTTCACTTACAGTACCACCAAGTCTATATGTCCCAGTCTGCAATGGGACAAATCTGCCAGAGAATGAAAAGCAAAGACCAGTGACTTAGAGAAAGCTGCATGGCCTTCTATTCCCAGGGTCACAGCAAAAACATGTTGCTGACTGGGAGCATAGTAAAGGGTATGGTCTCCTAGATGCTCTCTCTGCTGGAGAGGAAGTCTGTCTAGAGTAAGCTGCATTTTTTTCAGGAAAAAAGTTTAAGGATTTTTGCATTTCTCCTAGATTTCTGATGTGTGTCAGCCTGTCAGAAGCAGGATCCAGTTGTCTGCCTCAGGTCTGGAAATTACAGACAATTCCATTTTTCTTGAACATATCAGCTCTGTGGTGCAGGCATGGAAGGCGAGCATTTCCCTCTGGAAATGCCAGACTTACACATGCTCCATAATTTCTGGCTGCAAAAGTCATACTGCTGATTCTTACTGCAAACCCCAGGAACACACAGGACTTACACGGGAAGCTTTTTGGTGTGTGCATTGGAAGTCCAAGGTGTTCAGGAAGCACTTGGCTTATTGCATGTGTAATTTAAAGCCGTGTACAGACATTCCTGCCAGGACAATAGCACAAAAAAATACTGCAGTTCAATTTCTGCTTTCCTTTACTCCCTGATGCAAATAAAATGAGGCTGCTAATGGATTTCCACCTGGGCCTTAAAACTGATGACTGATGCCTGTAAGAATAGCTCAAGCACCCAGAACTGCAAACTCGAGGAATCCGGCCTCAGTCACAATACCTGTGGTATTGGAACATCCCTGCAGTGCCCAGCCACCAGGGCAGGCTGATTACATCCTCTCTGCCAGGACAAAGAGGCGGGAACGACTGTTCACCAGTGATTATAGAGCAAGAAATTACCAGCAATAGTAAGAAGCAGGGATGGCTGTTCTATGGCAAACTACTGACCTGAGCAGGAAGTGCTTAGAATCTAAATTACTGAAAAACAGATTAGAAGAATCACAACGAAGCTCTATAATTGCACTGGAATTAAGTTATATGCTTACATTTTGTATGTGTAAAAATTGGCAATATGGAAAGCACTGTCTTTCACATCTGGGTAACTGGTTTACTGCTCTATTATATTTAATGGACAAACAGGAAAACATTATGTAGTCTTCACTTAGAGTGTATTTACAACTCAACAACACTCTATAAGTATGTCCAAAACAATTTTTTCAGCTCATTAGAATAACTGCAGCAGGGAACCATGATAGTCTGGGGTTTAGAAGGTGATGCAAAGGTCAAACCCAATCTAGGATCATTGTTTTATTAGTTAATTCCCACTCTCTGCTGCCTGAGATATGGATTGATGGTCTCAGTCCAAGTCCAGGTACTTACATACATCCATCATACACCCCTCACATGGGTAATAGGTAAAGAAAGCATAAAAATAATTTGCTTGTCCAGAAGAACACAGCATCTTGTATCTTCGAGCACAAAAGTCAAGCCTTCAGTCTGGATAATGACCTTTAGGCCTCCTAGACAACGGAAGAGATCTTTATCAACTGCTTGTTTCTTTTACCCTGTTTGCAAGCTGCTGGATACAAGTAGATTTAAGGAAAACAACCCAACTCAAAGGCCACAAAGAGCTGTGGAACTGTCTGGCCACAGAATGAGCTTTTCACAGACTGCATAATGCTGCCACTTCTCCTTAGCCCTACAGACCACGCTCTGCTAGCAAAGAAATCAGCAGCAATATGGGAGGGACAGGAACTGGAACCTTGGTGATAAAAGTCGTGATAACAGCAGTGAGAGCTCAACGCCAAGATACTGAACCACCTCATTTTGTGTAGCTTTGGTAAAGAGGTGTGGTGGTCAGTGGGACACCTGTTCACATCCACCTTTGAGAGAAGAAGCAAGTGGACTCTGTCACAGCCCACATCACTTGCTATCAGCCTCAGCTTCTCTTTCATGAAAAAGGTCATTGAATCTGCTGTATCATCTCTAGCAACAGGAAAGAGACAAAAGAACCAGAATTAGAAATGTTTGTCTCCCTTTCCCAGACTTCCCTGTCTGCAGAACGACAGTCTAAAAGGAAATCTGAGTCATGACCTGCTTGCTTAGCGAAGCCCCCTGGGATCAGCAGTAGCAAAGGCAGCTTTGCTCTTTTCAAGGGTGACCAGCACCCAAAACAAGTGCTTGTGATATTCAAACCAGAAATGAGGGAAATATCCACATGGAATCCCATCCTGCTGCTGATGGGCAGCATGGTGCACATAGATAGCCTTGGATCAAGCTGATAATAGTCTGCTACTGTTCATAGATGAAGGAAAATGAGTCTCAAATTACCAAAGCTGTCCCTGGGCTTTGATACTATCATGCACACTGCTGCTATCCAGCCTCAAAGTCATAACAGGGGCAAGCACTGTGGCACCAAGGAGGGACCATGTGGTTTATAAGAGCAGATGCAAGCAAAAAAAAAAAAAAANCACATCCTTTCTTATACTCCCCATCCAGCACATTTAGTATCATGATCCTTGTTTTCTTATGGTATGAAATCACATGGGGCCTAAAATATTCCTCAGGTTAATAAACGGTCAACTCGGACACAAAAGCTAGAACTATTCCACCAGGGATTTAAACAGGGATGGGTTTTGGGCTAGAGAACTTGAGTGTGACTGACGACATTGTTTAATTTCAGCACTCTCTCTGGTTTGGCTTTGGTCCATAATACCAAACAATCTCTTAAACAAAGCCCAGGCATATTTTGGGGAATATGTGAACCAGGTAAATAGAGCCAGTAATAATGTGAGATGACAAAATGCACAGTAGACTATAGAGATTATAGAGAGCTTGGCTTCACTTTCTTAGCAAATTATCTTGATACTTGTTTCTTCTAAAGCGCTTTTCCTGAGTGACACTACTGAGACATTAAAGGATCAGAGCAAAGGACGGTAAGCTGGAAGCCACAACATTAATTACGGCTCTCACACCGGTTACTGAGGAGACCCTTGGCAAATTACAAGTTTTCTGTGCCTTCTAAGCAAATCCTTACCACATGGCAGGAAGGAGAGACCTAATTAATTAATGCTCAAAAAGTGCTCTGGAGATTAAATGTGTAACCCTTGATGTCATGAGAGCTAAATATTATTACTGAACTCAGATTCATACATATGGGTAAACGTTCCCAGAAAGAGAAACATCAAGGGTGGGAAGCAAAGAATGCTCTTACATAAAAATACTTCATGTCACTCATTCTGAAGTTCTTTCCCAGTAGTCAACAAAGTGATTGTTTTCCTCAAGGTTAGAAGGATTCCTGCTAAATCTCTGGTATCTAGCAAGGTTTAGGGATGTGACATGAGCTGCAATCTTCTCCAAAACAGCTCTCACTATTAGTAGGGGCATGCATATATTTAACCAATTATTTAGGTGTAGACATCACTATGAGGAGTTAGGGTTTTCTATCTCTGTGTCCTCTCAAGAGCACTCTTTGGTAGACAGCTAGGGAAACACTTAAATATGGGCAAAAGACTCTAGCTCTGATCACTTCTTATTCTACTGCTTTCTATATGGTACAGTCAGAAACTGGGAGTTCAGCTCAAATGTGATGGAAGTTGGGCCATAAAGGGAGGAACAAGAGAGGGTCCAAAGGGAGAGCAACTTGAGGCTAGAATGAAGTTCCAGCAGCCAAAGGCGAGGCTCTTGACCAGAGCCAAAGGCAAGGCTCTTGCCCAGAGCAAAAAGCATCTAACAGCGCTTTGATATAATGCTTTATATGTCCCAGTCTTTCCGGAAAATGAGCTTTTTCAAAATCCTACCATTGTTGAACAGGTCAATTTTTTCTCCAGTAGAAAAGGAGGCAGTGATGTGTTACTGCATAGGTGGTCAAGAAGAGGTCTCCGTGTGAGGAGCAGGATGAGCTAACATAAGGAGGGCATGGATCTTTCATCCATGAAGCTAATCCAAACTTCGCCACAGACTCTGGAAAAAACACACATAGTTGCTATACACCGATACTCAGAGATTCATGTATTTTAAATGACCTTCAAAATCACCATTATTCATTCCTGAACTAGATCTTATCTTTTAAGAAGATATCCTATCTTGATTCTAAAATCCCCAGTTATTTGCAGGATGAAATACAACCCTTGAGAAACTGGTGCCTAATTTCAAGGCTGAGGTTGTCTAGGTTCAGGCTGCATCAAGATCCTCTCAGCTCATTTCAACAGATTGAAGAGCCATTTGCAATGTTTATTTTCTTAAAAACTATATGTAAGAACCTAATCAAGCTTCATTCTGCTTCTTTAATTCAAACTGTATTTATGATATTCTGAAATCTTCCATTATGTGCATGACTCTCAACTGCTTAATCATTCTTGGGAATTTTGCCTGAATCATCCTCAATTTTTTAATATCTCTGTAAAAGCCACAGGCAATATTCTGATAAGTCTCATCAACAAAAATCACAAAGGTTATCCAGGTAATTTTACTCAAGGTCCCCAAAACCTATGTCACATATTTTTGGAATCAATGTTCGGTGAGTCATAAACTAGGACCCCAGCATATCTTTGAATCACTGACTCTAAAACTAGAATCTATCTGTGGCCTTTGTTCCCTCACATTTGACTTTACTTTTGTCTCATACCCTGCTATCAAGCAATCCAGATTGTTCTGTATCACTGATCAGTCCTATTCATGATTTATCACTCCCTCAAAATGTGAAATCTGAAAATTTTATCAGTAATGAGTACATCTTCTTCCATGTTGTTCCTAGAATTATCAAACAGCTGAAATTCAGCAAATCATATGTGCTTGACCCACTAGAAACAGCCTGGCTTAATGGTCCCATTCACAAACACATTTTAACACCTAGTATTCATCCAGGTTTTATCATTTTAATAAGTCCTGATTTGAGCTTCTATCATTCTCGTTTCCTCATGCCATGCAGAACAAAGTCAAGTGTTATAGACATCTATTACATCAAAACTAGTACCTTTCTACACCAAACTTGTAATCTCCTAAAAAAGACATCAGGATTATTTGACAAGAAATATAGTTTCTTCAGAAAACTACATTGATTGGCATTAATTGCATTACTCTCCTGTATGTCTTTACTATTTGAGAGCTACATCAGCCAAGCCATTATTTTGCCTAGGATCAATGTCAAACTGACATGACTGTAATTACCTGGGTTGTTCCATTTACCCTTTTTGAAGCATTGGTACAATATTACATGTCCTTAAACTTTGTTAAGGATGCAGGTTTTCATGCCTATATTGACATCTCGAGGCCATGACACAGACTGAGGTCTCTATGGGCAAAGTTTCCCTTAAAATAATTATTACTTTGCATCTTTTCTGCTTTGCAGAGTTTAAAAGGGTACCGTTACTCCCCAGAACCCCAGCCCGAGAAAGTCTGTATGAGGAGAAGTCCAGGAGCATGGGAAATCTCATGCACTGGGAATGACGTTGATCTGATACCAACTCACGTGCTTCCATCACTGTCCTAACACTTTTCCTGCAGGCACCCACAACTCACTGCACCATCCTCTTTCCCACTTCCTGTACCCCAAACTTCTGGCAAAAGTATGAGTCACAACCTGGTTGTATGTGAAGTCACCAGTGAAGAGAAGCCTTCAGCTCTGCACTGCTGGGCATGTCTTGCCTCTGAAGACAGCTACTCAGGCCATTATTAACAAAGTCAAGATTGAGCATGGGAGAGGTTAGCTGGAGAGAAGCTAAATCTGATACAGCATAGGGAAAGTCTAAAACATGCTACTTCTGAGACCACACTGCTCAAAGGGCTTCTAAGAAGCTCTCTGATTAGCACCCAAAGTGGCATTTGCAGTGAAGAATGAATTTAATTATTTAAAATCTTTTCTGTCACTACAAAGAGACTAAGATGCTACTTCCAAGAAAAGGCTGAGGTGCAGACTATGATATCCTCATTGGAAGGAACCAGCTTTGGCAGCAAAGCAAAGGATTCCCTATAGCATAAAGGGAAAATCTGGCTAAAAATAGCATTACCAAATGCAGCTGCATCAGACTCAGTTTTAAGAATGAGGCCAAGTTCAAGCTTGGCACTACTGCAACACCTCACTTTAGTTCATCCAAAATTCACATCAGCATTTCTCCCCCTCAGTGCACTGACCCAGAGAACTGTGGCTGTGCTGCATCTCTCTGGTACCAAGCAACTTGCTCAAGGTGATTCACAGTCACATGAAGCTGTGCTCCCAGACACAACAGTCAAGCAGCTTCCTTAAAACCTGCAGAAACAAGTCCATTTTCACAGCTCTTGTAGCTGTAGGTTTTGCAGGACATCAGCTGTGCTCCCTAGGAGAGCACAGATTATGTCTGGCCGTGACATCTGCTCTGGGTTGTAACCGAGTCCTCAGCTTTCAAAGCTGCCTCTTTTTATTCTGCTCTTTTATTAGGGCAAACTTTGAAATATCTGCTTTATTGTTATTTGTTTTATCCAAAGTATTTCAGTGATTGATTCCAGTGCTTCTAATTAAAAAAAAAACCCCATACTTGTCTAAACTATTAGAAACCAGTATGTGTAATATTCCAAAAGAGCTGGTCATCAGCCACAAATTCATAGGCATTACACACATTCATATATAAAATTATTTCCTAGACCAAGAAGACAATGCAGAAAGCTGTGTTTAATGCATGATACACAGTTTAAACTTCAAGACAGTATGGTCTGAACTGATTCATTGCTGCTACTCGCTATGATGCTCCTTATCAGAGGCTCATCCTGCATTATGCTTAAAGAAACAAAGCACCAGAAGAAATTTTATTCATCCCTCAAAAAATTGTGTGGAAAACCTCCTCACTTTCTTGTGAATACAGTGTACCTTGAATGTAGTCCATATACTTGATGATGTAGAAACAAAAGACACAGAGGAATAAAAAGAAGGAGAAGGCATGTTCTGTGCACAATTAAATATGACCATACTGCATATAATTTAATTAAGACACTTTAATGTGCTCCTGTGTTCTTGTTGCTTAGTACCTGCATTCAGGCAACAGTTAATTAAACATGAAGCTTAACAATGGTGACTGCACCACACATTTCACAGTGCCTTGTATTAAAATTTTATCTGTGACTCAATCCCCCAAAAATTATTTGCTCAGTTTTCTCATATTGTGTAAGTGCGAAGAACCATAATCAATCCAAGAAGGCTCAATGTTTACAATTTTAAAAACTGGGCAAGACCAAGAAGAAATAAACATATTCAGAAAATACAAGATGACTCTTTGGGGATCAGCCATATAGGGAGAGAATAGACTCTGGTGCTGTATCTCACTATTGTGTTTAATGTAAAATCAATAAATAAATTAATTAATTAATAAAAAGTTTGAAATATGCCTATGTTGGAAATGAAACAACCCCTTCAAAATTGGTAAGTGATGAACAAAATACTTCTTTTCCTAGAAGAATTTTCCTAGTTTGCTGAAGATATTTTAAATACCGTTTGGGTTACCGGATGTGTTTGGTTTTGGTTTCTTTTTGTATGGAATTGGCACATGGCAGCTGGAATGGCTGAACACACATAGCTGAGCCCACAATGTAAATAAAACCCATCGCTACTTTTTTCTCTTTGCTTCTGCCCCATGAGCAAAGACAGACTCGGGCCTGGTTTGTGTAAGGGGACTATTCTGCAGGTTGCTTGCTTGCTGTTGAGCCTGGCGTCATCATACTGTGTACACCCATACCCACCAGCATCTTCCCAAGCTTCCCTACGGAGCCTTCTAGGACACTTACTGACACAACATCATCAAGAAGACTCTTTAGAATGCATCTCATTACAATGTATAGAAAGGTTATTGCTAAATGATTCACTTCGTTAGTACATTAAGTGGCCATATATTCAATCCCAGGCAATTAACTGACCAACACAGTCAATTATCTAATAATAAACCTGGACCCTTCAAGACTTCCAACTAAATTAAAGGGTCTCTTACAGAAGAAATAGAGTGGCCATAAAACTCTCTGCGACTTAACACTGTTAGAGGAGTCTAAACATTTCCTGACTCCATTTGGAATATAGATTTTTTATTTTCTTCCCAAATGACCACAGGAAACAGGTTATATCATTTTAATTATTGCTGATGTTGCTCAGGGGTTCTGAGAGCAAGCCAATAATTCCGAAAACAGGTCTCTTTTATGTAGTTCCTCTTCAGCAAGCCTTCTACTCCCATACTTAAACTCTCCATCCACCTTATACGCTATCTTTTTTAAGGAAGCCTTGAATATTGGCTGAAAACACTTTCATTCTCTCCCTTCTTCCATCTCAGTCAGTCCTCCCCCCATCATTAACTACAAAGTCCAGATTGTGAGACTCACAGGCTAATGGAATGTCTAATGCAGAGCAGCTGTACATTTTTAATGCAAAAGGGGAAAAATAAAGGCAGCATATGGTTTTATGTAATCTTCCTATGAATTTTTAACTGAGCATCCTAATTCATGTCGGACAGAAAGAGCTTTTTTACTGGTCCTCTGTGGTTAGAGCGGGCTAGCCTGATGCATGCAGTACTTTAAAGCCACAGTGAGTGCAGGTGAGACTGCTCTTCAGTTGATGCTGGTGTGAATGGCATTTGGTTTGTATTGACGCCTTTAATCATGACAATTCAGTGGCTGGAAAAGCAAAGATATGCATGAGCAGGATGGATGAATTGGTGTCTTCTGGACATAAGTGTTCTTGAGGGTTTTGTTCAGTCCTGCATAGTCATCGTAAAAGTAGAAAGTGCCATAACAGCTTCTTGCCCTTCTTTTCTATAAAACACTCATGAAGCAAAAAAAGAGGGAGGGAAGGA
>VXBQ01004822.1:78301-194500 GCA_013400175.1 Phainopepla nitens
AGGAAGGAGGGAAGGAGGGAAGGAGGGAAGGAGGGAAGGAGGGAAGAAGGAGGGAAGGAGGGAAGGAGGGAAGATTTTTTTTCTTAAAGTCCATTTTAAAGGCTGATATATGTTGACTCTGCTCCCTGATCTATCATATGTCAATATGCAAGGCACCAGAATGTTTAAATTCCTTCAGTCCTAAATGACATTCATTTTCTCCCTACAAGACTATTTCCATGAGAGGATCTTCCTAAGGGTAAGGTAAACACAGAGATAAATGATCTAAGAAGTGTGTGGAGTCTTCATCAAAGGACATCTTCAAAACTTATTACAGAAACATGCACCAGAAATGACAGAGATACAGCTGATCCTGCCCTGGGCTTTTTTGAACCTCTTTCAGACTTATGATCCTATGATTCGTCTGTAGCCTCAATGCTGACCAATGCAGGTTCCTCTGTTACTTAGCTATTACCCTCTAAAAGCCCCCCCATTAAATTTCTCTCTCACATCCATCCATCCATCTTCTTTGCTTCCAACTTCCCTCCTTCCCTAGCTTGTTGCTCACTCTATTTTTCTTATGTTATATATAAGAACTCTCTGCTTCCCCTTTTATCCATGCCAAAGTGGCTACCCTCCCTTTCTAACATAACAGCTCCACTCCTCATATTCTGCTTTTTCAGAAACCTGTGTAACTCAAAAGTGGTCATTTTGTAGGTGAAGAAATAAAATTGGAGAGAAGGGAAGTAACTTGCTGAACAGGCAGCAAAGAAGCAAGGCTGCAATGCCAGTCTGAAACGCAGTAGGCAATACTTTGTTGTTATGCATTAAGGATAACCTGCTGTAGTCTTCTTAGAAAAATGGACAGTGGAGCTGAGGATATAGGGTGAGAAAAAGCAACAAGTAGATGAAGAGACCACTTCTGGTGGTGTTGCCATCCAATAAGGTTGACACATTCCCTAACCCAAATAATTAGCCAAAAAAATGTTGTCTTTTCTTACACATCACCCTCTTCCTGAGTCTACACATATTTATGTGCCAATAGTAGTTTCATTAAGAAGGTGTGGGGGGGTAAAACAAAGAAAAGGGATAAAAGTTTTTCTCACGGATCTTAACAATTCATTGCAGAATTAGGACATGCTTTCAAGTTCATTCTTTCTGACTGGAAAGTCTGAGATTTTTTTTCCTTTTTAAATGAAGGGTGAGACTTTGGTCTAATTACCTGACTGTGAAAGTTGAAGAATCCCAAATGTGGTTTGACTAGCAATAAGATTGCTAATATTTCCAACACTGAAACCTTTGAAAAGAAGCTCCTACTTCAAAATTAGTCTTTGTCCTATATATCACACTATGTAAAAATGTTTTATCCACTTACTGTGGAAAAAAACAGTAGAGAGATTTGGTTCCTATTTTCAACCCATGACGGGTTATCTGGAACTCTGTTTTCTAGTGCTGCCTGCAATCTCATAGGGAGAGCTCTCCTGTGACATCTCTTGCGCTGTGCCGTACACTCCAAGAACCTTCATTTTCTCCTCCACAGGACCTTACTTCTCTTTAAAAATCAATTGTTATCACACGAAGATCTACACATACACATTTAAATTATAAATGTAAATGAAGATGGGGGCCCATGCAATTGTGCCTGAAGAGAAAGAAAGCTATTACTGACTTAGATCTAAAAGCTGGATTACACTGCAAAGATGTTGCTGCTCTTGCCAATATCTTGCCTTGGGGCTTCCTATGGACATGGTTCTTGTTGGTTCAGTTATGTAAGACTGGCACTAATGCTGCAAAGCCAAACAATTCTGAAGTTATTGTGCACTTGCAGGAGAATGACATTTGCCATGTAGTCATGGGCCTCATTCAGCCAGGGAGTGTCAACTATTTCTAGAGACACAAGGCAAAAGGAGGCATTTAATGGGCAGGCCACAGTGCCGGGGTGCAATCAGCATGGTTGCTTGGAGAAAGAAATATATAATGATCCACTGTAACTGATCCAAATACTGAGTCCAATGACTTATCCAAAAGCAGATAGAAACAACCAGAACACAACTTTTCTAACCTTATATGTTTAGCAATGCCTTCTGTATATCTAATTTGAAGATCCTGTTGGCAAGTCTTCACGAAACTCACATTTTTTAGACTTTTAGTTTAAATAGAGTAAAAAATTAGATATTTTCTGTCCTGCTTTTATGAAGAAAATTGAAACTTCTCTCTTCTGGCTGGTGCAGCCACTAAGAGAAACTAATTTAATCTCAAATATCACATGAACTCATGAGAGCATTCACCATTACAAAAGCCAACATTTTGCCTACCCTAAATGCAGTGACAGTGAAGAAAAAAAATACTAACATATTTTTTATGAAAAGTGACAGAGTTTTATTCCTCCTCCCAAACCACCTTTACACAGTCCAAAAATATATTTCAAGTGTTGGAGGAAAAGGTTTTATGCTGAGCTTGGCTGTGCATTCTCTGCCACTCACCTACTTAATTATTTTACCTTACCATCACCTCTTTCCCGTTATATAAAATGGACAAGTATTCCTTATTTATACATAAAGCATTTTGAGACCCTTAACTTTTTTACAGTCTGAGTGTAAGAGATGTATGGAACAACACTAAAAACTCAATCACAGCGGTAGGGAAGTTCTTTATATTATTCTTGGTTTTGAGGTAATATTATTTCTTGTGAAATGTGTTTTCACTGCACACCTCTTCTCCCCACTTAATTTACTGCAGCGTGCAGATATTCTGTTCCACTCACAGCTTCTCTGGTGCTGGCTGGCAACAGACTGTGTGCCACAGAGACCTGAGAACTGCAGGACACAGGACAGATCACAATGGAAACCTCTGCCTATTAGATGTTAATGAAAAAAGCTTAAGAAATAATAATAATAATAAAAGGATTATTTGGAAAACCCTAATCATAATGAAAGTTGCCATTATTTTTTAATTGGAATGATAAACCTGTTGGGATTACCCTGAAAATGCTCCTTGTCTAAGATTAAAGTGCAATCATTTTTTATACTGTGAGTATGATAGTTTATCGGTTGTGCATCTTTGTCTTCTGGATCAGTGAATAACTGGTTCAAGCTATGGCAAGGAATTCATTCATCTTTGACATTGGAATGAGTAAGGGAACAAAAACTCCAAAGATTTCCTGCAGGAAGGAAGTCTCTTCTCTCAAGACCATATTTGTCAGAAGTTTCATTGTCCATTTTCAGTCCTGCTCTGATGATCCACGCAAGATCATGAGGAGCACAGCTTTCTTGGACTCTTGCTGCATTCACAGCCGCAAGTCTCATGAAGCCTAAGATATGTCAAAACAGCAGGGGTTCATTAAATGTGGTCACTGTCATATCACTTTGTTCACAGGAATGTAGACGGATTCACTAATTAGGAATGACTTCCAAAGGTAAACATACAAAATACAGTTATATGATGACAATAAAGGTGTCTAAATAGCACAGAGACTTTGGGAGATGTCAGCATCTTGGAGAAAAGTAAGCTATTTAAAATGGCACAAAACACTTGGAGCATGAGGATGTATTTAAGAAATGGAAATACTAGGGTTATTAGGGGAGGAAGACATCAAAATATTGATGATAAAATGGTTTATCCAAAGTAGGTGCCTTGTCAGTAAATTCAACTTGCTCAGGCTACATTTAGTTAAAATAGAAAGTTCTATCTGTTAGGGCAGTTTGCCTTTCTAGCTTTAACTCACAGAGAATGTTATTCAGCTACGGCATCAAAGTAGGTTCACGAAGATTTCCTTTTTTTCCCCCCACTTTTGTTCATATTTAGTTGCTGTCTGTGCTCACAGCTGAATGCACACCCACATGGCAGTAGTTAAACACTTCTTTGTTAATACTAAGGTATATCACAGGCTCTATAAAAAAATATTTCTATTTCTCCCATCCTGTTAGCTTTAGTCAGTAGGGTATTAGAAAGATAAGACCTAGCAGCAAAACAAAGAGCATCAGAATAATTTCCAGGACTCATCTCACATATCACTTGATCCAGGAGCCTTGAATCCCTCGTGAAAATCTCCTGCAGGAGTCCAAAAGGCTTCAGAGTATATTAAAAATGTTGGCAACTTTTCTTGACTTAAATGAAACTGGTTGCTAACAAAACCCCACCATCCTCTGAAGTCTGATCATCTAAAAAGCATGAAAAAGGACCTCAAATATCCCAAGTGGCTTGAAAATCATTGTTTTCAATGCAGATTTTCAGTAATTTCAACTGAAATCAGTCCCAGTACCATATTCACTCTCTATTTGAATAGACAGTGACAACGAATTAATGGAATCACAGAATGGCTTGGGTTGGAAGGAACCTTAGCGACCACCTAGTTCCAACTTCCCCATGGGTAGGGTCTTCTTCCACCAGACCAGGTTGCTCAGAGCCCCATCCAGCCTGGCCTCAAACACTTCCAGGTATGGGGTAGCCATGACTTCTCTGGGCACTGCGTCAATATCTCACTACCCTCCCAGTAAAGAACTCCTTCTTCATATCTAACCTAAATCTGTCCTCTGTTTTGTAGCTATGTAAGTCACAGCAGCTGGTTAGTTTGGGTTTGCCTTGAAGCATCCTGTGCTTTTCACTTTCAGAGTCAGGATAGGTAAAGGTATTACCTTTGGAAATTGCTCCTTGATATTTTCCAGTAGCATGTTTTCGTTGGGGTTTTTTTTATTATTTTTGCACATATGTGAGAAAGTCAGGATGCAGAAAACAGAAGATTCTTTCTCATCTTTCAGTCACTCAGATAGTGTCTATAGGTCTGGGCAGTATCTTGTGAGCAGAAATGACACTGCTGTGTCTACAGGACTCAGCTCCAGGTCAAAAAGTGTGACTGCATTAATAAGGTTACAAGTCTGAGCTCTTGTATCCTGCTAATACTGAGCCTATTAGCATGGGTTTGGCCACAGGCTACGTGCTTGCTGCTTAGCTTGGAAATGCAGGCCCCAGCAGCACACATCACAGCATTCCATAATGCAGAGAGAATTACTGCTTTCTCCACCTGTGAGTGGAACTGGCACCAAAGTGTATTTGGAAGCCTTGTGCTTCCCTAATGACATTAAAGAAGCTGTCTCTCCTACATACAGAGAACACCAGGAGGCACATGATAACACACAATGATGGGTACTCATCCCTTTGGAAAGGAGAACAAGAACAGTTTCCAAAATCAAAGAAACTCAAAAGAAAAAACACTATAAGAAGTGCAAAAGCAAGAAGGATTTTACAGCTTCACCATCCAGAGGAATATGCTTGTGTTTATCCCCTTGCTGTAGGTTTTAAATGGTGCTACATTGCAACATGTACAACTGGCACTTCCCTAAACACTGAGCATTGGCTGCTGAACACACAGATTTCTTCGCAAGATTTTATCCATGCAGTTGGAAGGCTGTTTGTGTGCACATTTCAAGTAACCCAAACTTCTTCAAAGATCAGTTAGTACATTATACAGATAACCATCTCAAGCCTGAGCAGAAGGTTAGGGGTTGTTTTTAGCTTTTTTTAGGCTGCCAGGAGAGAACAAATATGACTTTCTCCAAACTGGCATGCATCCTCCTAACAAGTCCTGGTGCTTTTTATTGACTAACTGGACTGTGACCCTTGGAGCCAGTACTCTGTGCTTAGAAACACACAGAAAATGATCTGCATAATGCTGCAAAGGGTTAGGAAATTACAGATTGTTATCAATAATTACTGTGAATTTTTTTTGCCATTTACTTAGCAAAAAGACAGAAAGAGCCTGGGTCAGTGGCAGTGGTTCAGGCTTGTCACTTTTCATCAGCTTAAGTGCTGAGAGCAGATGTGAATCAGGTTACAGCTAAAAGCTTTACACATCAGCTTTATTCACAGCCAAGAGTGCATCGCATTTGGTTAACTTTTATATGTTATGATTCCTAAAAGGGGAAGGCTCTTGATGACTAAGAATCCATTTGAGGTAATGAGAGCTTACTTGGAGTTAACAGGCTCAACTTTGTTAAGGTGTACATGCAAATAACCTGAATCCTGCTGCAAGCTATGCTGACAACTCACTAGCACCCAGTACAGAAAACAACAGACTACAACAAGCTTCAACCCACAGCATCATGCAGCTCATGTGAGCATCTCCACCCCCTTTTCAAGCGCATAAGTCACATTCGTTGATATTAATATCCAGTAGATGACTACCAAATATAGCACTCAGAAAAACCTGTATATGCATGGAAAAGGAGGCTTACTCTCTGGAAAAGCTCTTTAAATGGACTCATTCCAAGATACCTCTTCTAAATTTCCTGTCTCCATCCAACTGCTCAGTTAGCTGAAAACAAGTAATCATGCTTAGAAGATAAAACATTCTTGTATCTTCTGGGATGCAAATTCCCGTTTGCATTTGGAAGTGTTTGGAGACTGCAAGAATATCCATCTGCTTGGTTGCCAGAGCAAAAGGAGCTCAATACCTGTTATTAAATCTTACACGTCATTTCCCAAGTTGGTTGCAGTCTACTGGGGTGGCAGAAAGGCACTAGTCAACACCTTCTTAGTTTCAGTTAATTAGATGACCTAATTTTTAACCATGTTTTGACATGGGGATCTGTGGATACACAAATCATGTGTCCAACATGGTAATACTATGCTTTAAAGTGGTTCAAGAAAAGTAAAATGAAGTCGGGATGATCTTTAAAGTCCTATCCAACCCAAACATTTCTAAGGTGCTATCAGGATGAGCCCAGGTCAGCCCAGTAGATACTGTTTTTGTTATCTGGCATATTCTTCCCACCGCAACATAAGAAATCATCCAGTCTGTGCACAGAGTTACAGAAAGATATGGAATTTTTTTTTTTTTTTTAATATGCAGTCTGTATTAGCAGCCACATTTTAGAAAGCTCCTGACTGCAGCTGTCAAGCAAGAAATGCAACTCTACGCCGGCTTAAAAGTAACAGCTTTCTAAAACGCTGTTGTCTGTATCATTTCCATGTTCCTTGTCTTTTAGTAACTCTATCCCTACCATGAGAAAAATGTCAATTGTCTTCCTGTGCAAATCTAGGATTAATGATGTAGAGAACAGATGCACTGCAGAAGCAACAGACAGTAACATTTTTGCTTAACATACTAAGTTGCAGATAGGGTTTGCAACTCCAAGCAAAAAATATAGGAGAAAGAGATAAGGTTTCAAAAAAACAGCTTAACGGTTCACGTTCTGTTCTGCCCACTATGAAGGAACCTGAATAATGATGACAGCAAATATATACGTGCACAAATGCACACAAACAAAAAGGAAGAATGAAGCAAAATGTTTGGGTCTGTTGTAAAGCTGCCACTAGAAGAGCTATAGCAAGCACTGGCAATGATCAAAGTCTCATCATATATTTTAGCTGCTAATAGCTGGACCAGTTCCAACCTGTACTCTAATCCTGTTGCCAAATCTGCTGATGCTGTAGAGAAGCCTGGTACATCTCAGGCAATCTGAATGTGAGCAAAGACAGCAAGGAATGGTTAACAGTATCAAAGGTAAATTCTTAGATAAACCAGCAACTAGAACAGTGCTAAAAATCCCCATCCTCATGATTTGAGTGGGACACTGACCACGAGGTGGAGTCAGAAAAAACCAGCAGGAGCCATGGTGAAGTATAAATCATTTTGTTTTCTTCTGAAGTGTGCAGCTTTCGTATCAGCTGTGGTAGAGGAAGGGTGGATAAAGGACCAGATTCAGATCCCTGAAATTAAACCTCCACAGGAGAGGCAGGTGTCTTTCTACACTTCAATTACAGTCAGAGGAGACCTAATCAGCACAGTCAGTGGAGTCTAGAAAGCCATTTGGCTGGTCAAATGCATGTGTCTATCTCAGGGTCAGATAAATAGCCCTCTAGGCTTCATTGTCTGTATTGAATAGATCAAGTTTAAAAGTAACTTTGCCGTCTAGCTCACAATTCGATTCACAAGACACTAAAATTCATCTGGTTGAATGTGCTGATAAATAGTGCCCAGTGCTTATTATTTTATACCTTTATTTATTTTGATGTGGCACTTCCCAGGTCGTGTGCATGGCTGTATTAAGATGAAGCAGTGAAACAGCTCAGGCATATCTGAGACCATACACTATCTTCCAGCACCTGAAGGGGCTACGAGAAGGCTGGAGAGGGACTTCTGACAAGTGCATAGAGGGACAGAACAGGACTTAGTGGCTCTAAATTTACAAAGGGCAGCTTTAGAGTAGGTTTAGATTAGACATTTGGAAGAAATTCTTCATTGTGAGGGTCATGAGGTGGTGAGACAGGTTACCCAGAGAAGCTGTGGATGCCGCGTCCCTGGAGTTGTTCAAGGTTAATTTGGATGGGGCTCTGAGCAACCTGGTCTAGCGAAGGTTTCCCTGCCTATGACAGGGTGGTTGGAACAAGATGGTCTTTAAGGTTCCTTCCAACCCAAACCATTTTAGGATTCCATGGTTTACCCAAACCAGCATTCTCACTGTGATATTACAGGTGCCTCAGTCAATATTACAAGGTAGTCAAAAACTGCACACTGCCTTGGTTGCTGTGCAGCTGTACACTCTCAAGAAGATAATAAGCAATACATTTTTCCCAAACTGAAAAACATTTCATGAATTTCTATATTCCCCTAATTCTGATAATGCTCAATCTCTACTTCATACTCATCTTCCAGCTTATCATACTTTAATGAAATTCCTCTTACAGACATACAGATCTGAGATAGTAAACCAAGGCCAGTGCAATGAAAGTGGAGTACTGAAATACAAGTACCTCTCCAAAATTTGTAGCAAACATGTAACACAATCAATAAAACCCTTTTTACAACAAACTAAACCTTATTTATTGTATGTTAAGAGTTATTTTATTCAGCTGTCTTTTTTCTTTTCCAAAGAGATCTCTTCGTAAAGAACAAAAAGCAGTGAACTGCTGCAAAACAGATATTATTCAAAATAACCTGCACTCACAGTTTTTCATTTTTCCTTGCCTTGAATCAGAAAAATCTGAAGTGAGAGCATATTATGTCCAAACAGATTGCTTGACCTTGTCTAGAACAGTACAGCAGGAGGAAATGAATGGAAATTGTCTTTATTTTTCATAAAAGCTTATTCTGTCCTTGGACGAAGTGCTAACAAGGGAACATTATGCTCAATTAAATTGTTTATTTCTGTAAAGTCTCTGGGCCAATGCATTATGTTATTGATTATGTGGAATCAAAGGCAGAATTTTTACAGAAGATAGAAAGAGCCAAAATTTGACCCCAAACTAGCTATTTTATTGATACTTGAATTTCTGAGATGTACCAAACTTTGTGCAGCAATCAAAGCTAAATAATAAATCCCTACACCTCCTTGTTCTGATAGAAGTAACTCCTATAAGCCCCATACTATGGTTACACAGACTGAGAACAAGTGTAGTGATTGAGAAGAGAGACAAAATCTCAAGAGTTCCTGCATACAAACCTGCAAAAAACAGAAAAACTTTCTCCACTCAATAATTTTTGTGATCTGTTCCTTCCAATGCACTTTTACAAAGGAGGCCAAATATGCCCCTTTTGGTATGAGATGGAGCCCATTAAACCTGGTGAGTTGTAACACAACAGCAATGACATTGTTAGCTCGAATAATCAACTTGCAAAACACAACTTTCTTCATGGCATCAGTTCCAATGGGTTTAACAACCTTGTTGTTTTTCCACTGACATAAGTGTATACAGAGGAGGTGTGAGGAAGAGAGCAAGAAGGGGGCAAAGTCTGGCCTGTTTGCCAGAACAGCACCACAGAGCATAAAACATTTGCACATGTCTTTCTGACTAAGTAATTTCACACCTGTCACAGGAGAGAGTCAAATACAATTCTTAAATCTTTGATATACCCTGAGGTTCCATCACTTCATCTCTCCTGAAACACAAAATTGTTCATTTCTCATTAATTGTCCTTTATGCAGAGAGTTTTCAATTAAATTGGGAGTAATGTTACACTCCTTACTTTGTGATACTAGCCCCCAAAGATTAATAGATTGCTCGTAATTTCTGAATTGCCGTCTGTGTTCTATTACATTCTCATCATTTGCTCTGATTATGAGACCAAACCAGAAAGTGTCTCTCAGAGAGTGGCAGTAGCCATCTGGATCCCTCGGGGAGCCATTTTGGCAGAAAGAATGGCAAACTCAGTCTGAATGCAATGACAAAACTGAAGCGATTGCACAGAAGCCTACAGCTCCATGGAGGATGCCATCCAAACTCAGGCTGAATTCACAAACTAAGTCCTAAACAATGTCATCCAACAAGGTGTCTTTGTGCACCATCAGCTTTGTGTGCTTCTGAGTTAGTGTGGGATTTGCAGCAGTGTTGAAAAATACACTCAAAAGAAAATAAAAATTTAATTTTAGGAAAATCTGATTTTTTAAACTAAGTCTTCTGAAAAGACAATAGTAAACAAAGTAATTGAAATATGTTTGCTTAAAGGAGTCACACTGCGTCACTAACCTATTATACTTATTACCCTGCTTTTATCATTCTTGTTTCATGCTTGCACTCAATAAATACCATACATGTGTCCTAATGACTGTGCTAAGATTAACTCTGTGATCTGAAATATTACAGATTTCAGAAAAAAAGTATGGTTTTATATGCACAATTTTGTCACCAAAAAAGAGCTTTATTCAGGATGTTAATATAGATAATTCATCCTTTAACCCTCTTGGGTTTGAAAATAATTCTCCCTACAAAGCAGCAGAGCTATGATAATCTCTTGCTGGGATCACATCTGCTGCCAAAGCTCCAGTGATGTCCACCATCATCAGTGGTCCCCTCCAAGGCTCTGAAAGACCACAGTTATCTGACATAGCTTATGAACAGTGATGTTCCTTGCAACATCTCTGTAACTTTTTTTCCAGCAAGAAAAGGGTTTGTTGGATAAGGGTCCATGTTTTGATACTTTTGTTCTATGAGCTCTGGGGCCTCCACTGCAAGACCGTCATGGACCTGTTCAGCCAGGTGCAGAGGGGGAGTCACAGATGTATCTGAGGGATGGAACAACTCTCTTCTGAACATAGGTTGAGAGAGTTGGGGTTATTCAGCCAGTTGTCTTCACAAGAAGGGTGTGCTCTGGAAGAGACCTTATTGCGGTCTTTCAGTACTTAAAGAAGCTTATAAGAAAGACAGAGACTTTGTTCCCCCTTCCTCCTCCTTTATCTTAGTTTTGATTGTTGAGCTGAGCTCATGTGACATGGAATGTCGCTTTGGTCAGTTTGGGTCAGCTATCTCAGCTGTGTCCCAGCTGTGGCCCTCCCAAGAGCCCAGCCTACTGGTGTGGGGGGAATACTGGAAACAGCCTGGATGCTGTAGAGCACAGCCCAGCAGTAGTCAAAGCACTGGCACATTATCAATATCTTTCTAGCTACCAAGAAGCAGCACTCTAACGGCTGCTAGGAAGAAAACTATCTCCATTCCAGCCAGACCCAATACAGCATCCAGGCTTTTTATTTCTGGTATTTTCAGTTTTGGTCCATCTCAATTAAAATCGGTTAGAAGTCAATTTCACAGCTGTTGGTTTTTAAGATCTCACAAAAATGATAATTCACTGCTGGGCAATAATTTACTTCAGCACAGCAATTCCCAGGATAAAGCTGACACATTTTTAAATCTCTCTCACTCTCCCTTCCTCATATCCATCCTTCTTTAAACCAGGGCTGGGGAAAGGACAATGATTTTTTTCTTGAGAAGTACGAGAAGGAAGGAAACTAGAGATCTGTTTAACTCGTCCACAACCACATCTCACTGAAATTAGTTTCTAGGTATAAGGTGAACAGGAGCTGTCTGTGCCTTGTACATTGAAATCTGAATCCTCCTTGGGCTTCACTCTGCCTACACTAATGGCATCTCATGGAAAGAAGAGCCTGAATGCAAAACATTCCAAGACTGGAGCTTCAGAGTTTTTTTTTTTGGGTTTTTTTTTTTTAATGTGAAATTCCTTTTTGCTTGGTTAAAATATTAGGACTTTATTTCTATATTGAAACCTACCCTAAGCACTCTCCTGATGGATCAGAACAAGACTGGTCCTCTGGTGAAATTTATTTTTTAAATAAAGGTTGAAAGAATTGTGCTCAAACCCTTAGACACATTTTCAAGTGGATAATTAAACCTGACTGCCCCCACGAGGGATGGCCTTTAGAGCAAGTTGGTTGCCAGTACAAGTCTATTTAATATATTGCAAGTTATTTCCTTCAGGTTTATTTGGTTTATACTGGACTGCAAAGAATTGAAAATAGATAGGGTAATAGGCATTACCTAAAGTTATGTACTTGGATTGCTCACAGGGGTGAGAAAGACGGGGAAGGGGAGTATTACACCCCAGACCCCCAAATCCAGCCAAGGGCTGCACCTGGATGTCACATTCAGTAGTGTGATGCAGAGCACCTGTGGAATGCAGCCAAGAGAGGGATGCAATGGGCTTGGTTTGCTTCTCCGAAGCATACAGGAAGACGTGCCCAGATCTAGTGGAATTCAATTCGTGCATCTTTTTAGAGCAAATCTAAGTCCAGCATTGCAAAATTTGAACACTGGATCATTAGCTCAGCTGGTATATTACTGACTTCTGGTAAATCTCAAGCTTATCTTTCCTCTGGGGCGAAATTCAGTTTATTCGTATAGCAAGTAGCAAACTGATGCCTTGATCTCAATTAGTTGCTAATGTCATACAAACACTCATCTTAAATAACCACACTCTACACAGGCCTGACAAAGGGTCAGGTAAAGAGAATCTGGATTTAGTTGAATCCTGACAAAGCTCTGTTTCCAACACCAGGTCTAAACATTATCCAAGTTTACCTTCTCTCTCCTAAAGACCATGCTTTCAACACTAATCAATTAACACAGCTCCCACAAAGCTAGTGGGATTAGGCATGTACAGCACTAACTGATAATTGAAGCACATCCATTTTCCTTCTTCAATATTATTTTCACATCTTTTCCCCAATGACTGGCTCCCACTTATTTCTACATAAGTTATTAAAGTAGATCATATGCCATCTGCCTTCAACCTTACTCTCCATTACCTATGTTTGACATGGTTAGTTTTAAAGAGGACTACAACTGTAATTGACGTATTCCCAGTCATCTACTCAACATGGAGTCAGCCTTTGTTTTATTTTGTACAGCATTCTGCGCATCAAGGTAAGTTTTGATGCAAATTATCAACTACTGAGTCCCAGTGTATCACTTGCAAAGAACTTTTAGATGGTGAGGCATGAATGCCACTGCAGAAACATTTCTCATTGCTGTGTGGACAAACATGCCTTAACTGCAGCCCACTACTAAACTGAAAAAAAAAAAAAAAAGGCACCATTTCAAAGAGTCAAACATCTGCCCAATTCCAAAGGACAGCATCAGAGCACTTAAACAAAAACACAGCAGGGACTTTAATCATGAGAAAACTGAAGTGAAAGAAGGTTTTGTATGGGCAGAGCTAGTTTTAGTTCTTTCACGGCAAAAATAAAGGGGTCAGAGAGATCAAGAGGTCACCCATTCATGGGTTAAAAAAAAAAAAAAGGAACAAAAAGGACCTTTCTATAATCTACTATGCAGTGCTAGGAAATGTCCAGATCAGGGTTTCCCTACCCTGTATTCTACCCACCTTGAAGGATAAAGAAAACAAAATCCTTGGGCTTCAACCTCCCAGCCAGCTTTTATCATAATCCATATTATTCGCAAAATAGACTGGAGGTGACTTATATGGTGACCTCTCACCACAATTCAAAACGAGTCTTAATGAACTAGGGTAATTCATTCCTCTGGCAGAGCTTATGAGATAAGACAAGACTGCACTGGTGGGCTCAGCAGACTGAAATGTTAATCTTTTGTAGTCCCTGCTCCAGAGGACCCCCAGGTCAAATCCTGGTGCTGCTGAGAAGTAGAAGTGCCTTTGTTTGGGGTTGGAGAAGCACGGTTCTTGATTTCAGTGTTGCCATTCACTCTGCAGAATGTAGAGTGCATGTGTGATAGTAAAAACAGCCTGTAAAGTTATTTAAAACCATACAACAGAACTATGTGTTGAAAGGCAGAGAAGAAAAGCTTAAAATAAGAAAAAAAAAGAGAAGTGGGGGGGAGGGTGGGATTTAAGGAGTCTGAAACAAAAAAGACAGTAAGGCTGTGCTCCCAACCTGCACTTCTGGCCCTTGTCCTCCTCTCTGGGTCATTAAAGATCCACTGTGACACTGCTTCAAGAGTTAGAAACTCCAAATGTAATGGCTTTGATTATTCATTACAAAACAGGAACACATACCATTTCATCCTACAGTAGTAGCAAAAGTATGATTTACCACATCAAATGTGATAGGATATAAACATCTCTCATTTTCTCTCTTTCCTGCTCCTAAATAAGTTAGCTGCTTTTGAACTCCAGTGTACAGAGCAGTCACTGGGATTTCTTCCTCTGAATCAGTAAAACAGAGGTGTTGAGAAAGATAAGGATCTGTTTAAAGTTACAGTGGAAAAGTATGGAGCAAAAAATTGATCTGAAATTCCCAGATTCCAATTTCCTGCCTGAGTTTTCCTGCTTGTGCTTTTCTTCCTCTTGGCCCTGGCAGCATTTGCAAGGCAGCAAAACCAGTGAAAATGTCTTTGGACATCTGACAAAAAAAAACCCCAAACAAACAAAAAAACAACCAAACAAAAAAAAACCCATAAAAACAAGCAAGGAGAAAATTATAAATTGTATGCCTGAATGTAAATAAAGTAATGGAAAATAGTCAGCAAGGAAGGTCTAGGAGACTTCCTGGGAAAAAGAGAATGGACATAAAGTTAGAAAAGAGTTTTAAACTGATTAAATGGTTTGCTATACTCTATCTCCTTTTCAAGAAGATAGCAAGGTGGATGCACACAGGAAATAGAACTTCTCTAATACTGTAATAGCAGACTCTAGACTGCTGGAAAATTATATTTAGGTGGAGAAAATATACCTGGGAACTGCTCATAGGCATCCTGACCTCAGCAAGTTCATCCTGGACGTGGCACATTTGTGGCCATCAGAGATCAGCCTCCTGGCCAAGCCCAGGACTAGAGTTGAAAGACCAGGGAAAAATCTTGGTTTCTCATAAGTCATGGTGAAATTTCTGCTATACTGTAATCGGGTTGGAATGCTGGGCTATAGGCTGACCCCAGTGAGGTGGGAATGTGTGGTAGGAGCTGCTTGAAACTACTGACACATTTCTGAACTTATTAGAAAATTATTCTGGTATTGAGAATTGCAGCTGGACTTCTGCCTTTGTGGTCAGGGGTGATGAAGGGCCAGTTCTGAGATCCTCTCAGTATACACTGTTTTAAAGCATCGTCTCTTTTTGCTTGTTTTCTTGTTGTTCTTCTTTCCATATTGAACTTGAGACTGTTTGAATGATGAGCCACACAAAATACAATTAACTACCATGGAAACTACTCAGTTTTCAGCTCAATGTGATCAACTCACTTGTACATTATTATTATTGTTGTTACTATTATTGCTATTAATTTTTAGAAGTAAACTATGACTAAAACACCTATGGATGTGTGGATATTGTATGTCAGGGAAAAGAAATTTGGCTTTAGTTACATTTTTCCCTGTGACCTAATTTCTGCAAAGGAGAAATAAAAAAGGATGTTTCTACATAAGAGACAATTCTAGGGGAGGGTTTGAACAGGGCTAAGTGCCACATCACATCAGAGTCCACAGGATCCTCTCAGTGGAAACCTCAGCGCATAGCCGTGATCTCTCATGCAGGTGCTTGGATTGGCTAACTAGGACAGCAGGCATAAGGACCCTGACAGAGGGCAAAAGGCACTCGCCTCCAGAAAGAGAAGTTCATCCAAATTCAATGCCAATAATCTTACATGAGTGTATCCTGCAAACACATTGCATTCTTGACAAAGAGGAACAAGATTTTTTAAATAATTTTTCTTCATATTTTCTCCCTCCTAGTATTATTTCTTTTTTTACTCACTTGCACAGCTCACAGACTTCCCAGCCTGGGAAGCCTGGTCCTACAACAAATTCATCAATGGAGATACAAGCAAGAATGGAAATTGAACTTGAGTGATGTATTAAGAAGACTCACCACTTCTGGGTAATGAAAGCTACTCATGGTTAGATTTTATGCAACAACAAGAGGCGTGATTTCAACAAGTCGATAATTTTCTTTTGCGGCCAAGCTTTTGAAGAATACTTCTGCTGTGATACCAACTCATGTCAATGCAAGCTAGTCACCTAAGTTTGAAGACTACTTCTGCTCTGAAGCCTGCATTCCTATAAAATGATAGGGAAAGCATTTTATTTTTCTTCATTTTCATTACTTTCTTTAAGTTGAATCTGTAATGACTTTTATCAAAAAAGAGAAAAGAAGGAAAGTGCAAAAGAATTTCTACTGTGGATCAATATACTTGGTGAGCTCAAATAAAATAATACAGCTATGTTATCGCAGAGTATAGCCCTGTAATTATACCCATTCCTTTATTTCCTACAAGTTTGCACATTACTTCCCACTAAACCAAAAGGCCAGATCACTCAGCTAACTAGATCCCTTGCAGTCTACTTAGCTGAGGGTAAAATTAATTGAAATTCAATGGTGATATGCTGATTTACACGTAGAAAATCTTTCTCAGAATACCACAGAAATCTCTTTTGCTTTTGAATGAATGAGTGATTAGATTTAGATTAGAGAACTTTATATAAACGTAGAAAGATAAACAGTTGCCATGGCCTTTTCTTAGATCATAAAAAATAATTGGATTCAGGGTTAGCTTTCTAAAAAGAACAATCTGCAGAAAGAAAAATAAAGGAGCATCTTAAGCTGCTGTCACCACACTCAAAAGTGCCCACACAATAGGTTCACTTCAGAGTGAAACCAGTTCTCCTTTTGGTTCATTTACTGACCTTGTCTGATGGGCAGCTTTGCTCTTTGCAAAGAACAGTTCAGAAATCCTGAGTGAAAGGTTCAGAGCTGGACAGAGCAGATAACCACTCATCCGTTTCAGGATCACAAAATCCAGGCACCTATGTGGCTTGTGAGCTACTGAAAACCAGGATGTGAGAAAGGCTGCTTGCTCCTGGAGCAAGTGTCTGAACTTGGGACCCCAGAAGTATTTAACCCGAAATTTGCCTAGAGGGTCTTTTTACCATTTATCTTTTCTGCTTCCCTCTGTCCCTGAAAAGGTTTCTTTTTGATGAATGATTGCTATCTGCCACCACTCCCCTTTAGGTGAAACTTTGTGCCCTTTAAACAGCATTGACTAAAGACCAGGGAGTAAAATAAAAGAGAGAGAGAAAACACCTCTGTCAGGAAGTGCTGGAAATCCAGGAGAGCAAATTTGGGTCTCGTTCACTGGGTAGTTATTGAAAACACAACACTTTGCCTTAAACACCTGTGAAGCATCTCATTTAACTTCTGCCTGACTGACCAGTGGAGGAAGATGCAAAACCAGACGCTGCCTTAACATGGACTCATTTGTGACCAAATAAAGAGCTATCTCTGGATACCAGGGTTTTGTGTGAGCAGAGCACTTATATAACATCTGAGCATCCGGGCTGCTGACCCAAAAAGTAAGGTGCTGTCTGTGTGCCTGTGCCCACGCATCTACCCTCCCTTACTCAAACACCTTAACAGAAAACACTACTCCTGCAAAGCAAACATGGGTGTGGGAGGCTCAGACCACAGGGATCTTGAAGTGAGCTAAGGTAAAAAGCTGTTGCCAAATTTGTGATTTTAAAAAAAAATGCTTTGAGCATTAAATTTGCTTATTAATGTCTAAGATCCTCTCTCTCTCAGTCAAAAATACCCCAAAAATCAGTTGGGTTTCTCTGGAGTGACAGCTAACAAAGTGACATGCAAAGCAAGCAGGACTTGGTGGTAATGTGCCCAGGTGACTAACCTCACTAGCAAAATCAAATTTTGTCCACTATCAAATTGCTGGGATCAGCTAAGAAAGATGAGCTAGGAGCTAGACATTCCATGAAGAGCCAGTATTATACAAACCCATGTTTTCACTACAGAACCTCTAAAAGAAAGAGCTGGATCTTTGTTGCTTGTTATTCTGACCCCAGAGAGACTCTATCTTTAGCATGAGTGCTTCTAATTCACAGTCCCAGCAAAAAAGTTATGAGCTAAAGTAACAGGAAAGCTGTTGTATCACTGCTGCCCTTAGAGACAGATAAATGGTACAGAATGTTCCCTTCCTCCCTAAGGTCCCCCCTGCCTGATTGAGGAGTCAGTTCATGTGTTGCCTCGCTTGCTAAATTGCCACTTAGAGGAAGACACAGTTAAACGTGGTCACCACTGGAGATATGCCTCCTGTGCAGTGATGAAGTTGTCAGGTGGCCACTAGATAAGCCAGCTAAAGAGGGTCAAGAAAGCTGTACTCCACTTGATAGCAGCATCTTAACAGCTTTCTAAAAACAGTAGGCCATCAAGTACCCAGACAACTTAATTTCACTTCTCAGCTGGAAAATAAGTACAGTACTTAGTTTCATTCAGAAAAGGAAGCGAAAAGGAGAACTCATCTGCCCATTGATTCATTTGTTCACTCATTACCAGTGTTAACTCCGATGTAGTGTAAGCCGCAAACTTTCAGGAAACTTTCTATGCCAATATGCGATGACACTTTACCATGAGCATTTTCTCTGACACCTTTGTAAGCTCTTAGCTTGATTGGTTACCTTGTTATGCTATAGAAAATGTCTCAGCAGCATTCAGAGATGATAGCCATTGCATAAATGTATCCCTGCTACTCTACCTAGTAGTGATCCAGTTAATAACATGAATGTACTGAGTGGGCACCTCTATCTCCTTAAGCTTGTGAAAAAGTCTGGTGCTGAGTTAGTTTTCCAATTTGACATAGATTGCAATAAAGTGTGAGCTACTTATAGTTTTCCAGAGTTTCTTGCAGACTTGCACAGACACAGACACATTCTTAAATGACATTCTCTAGTGAATGGTTAAGCAAAAAATCTGGAGAAGGTCCAGATTTTCTCAGCTTCTTCATAAATGGTTCAGAACACACATTCTTCCATTTTGTCATTAACTGGACTGGGATGATACTTCATTGTGCAAACAACAGTCTTTGGAGATTTGTGTACTTACTTTTTTGGTGTAGATTTAGAAAGTTGTCAAATGACTAAGACAAAATTTGCTTTCTGCCTCGCTCAATCTTTATCACAGTGGGACTGCAGTCCCAGAGTAAAGATCCCAGCCATAAGGCTCCCCACAGCAAAGCCAATGATTGCTATCAGATTAATGTGCACTGGCACCAGAGCAACAGACAGTCTAGACTGGCAAGAGCAAACCTGGGATTTATCTGCCAAATTTAGGACATGTTGTATATACTGACTTATAGCAGTATTTGAAACATCTTTTGCTCCAGTGATGCACTTTAGTCAGTTCTTTGGTATGGCTACAGCTCTTCAGCCCGGCATACTAGACTTGATGAGCTGAAGACGTGCCTACAGGTCTACAACTTCATGGAGAGGACACCATCAGTGCTGGAGATGCATGGCATTTAACCACAAAAAATAATGCTTCTTACTTGTCTTGATGGAACAGTTTTGACTGGTCAACAAAAGTCTGTGTGGTAACCGAAAAACTTTAATAATGTTATAATTATTAGGGTGATCAGAGTTGTCCCTTTCAGTTTTCTAAGCTACAATACATGTTTTTCAAATCACTGAATGTAAATGCTTTCAAATAAGACAGTCTGGAAATCCATTAAAGTGCTCCCACCAATGTTGTACTGGCAGAGTCTTTTATATTCTGCGCAACTTTGCAGGCAAAAATCTCATCAAAGTACCAAATTAAACTGTCATGCTTGTTCTGTGACTCCTGAACTGCTGGCACGCCCCAGCTGTAATGCATGTTATTAATAACACCAAGTTGTCGGGAAAACAGTTTCCAGGTCATATTGTAAAGGCACCTAATTGGTAACAATGAGTGACAGATTCCCTTTAAAGTTCTGGAAATAACTGGATGCAAACAATGCCACATGACGCAAAATATAGAGACAGACAAAATTATTACTTATTTTTGTCACAGTTGGACCTCTTGCAAAGACCCTTCTAAAAAGCCAAACCAAAGTATTTGCAGAGAATCTAAAGCATCCCAATGCCTCACTTTGCAGACAGGAATTAGTTTGCAGGCAGCATAGCAGGAGAATGAATAAATAATGTGGGTCATGGTTGATTATTATTGTTAATCTATAATAACTAGCTAGTCAAACATAAAGTAAAGGTTAAATTTCCAGAGGTGCTGAGATACTATTGATAGATTCACATGCTCAAATTAGGACCACCAAGCTTATACTTCAGATTCCCTCTTTAACCTTTAGAGAAATAGAGGCACTGCTGGGGCATAATTCCTCACATCTGTAACAGTTGTGAACAATGTCTCCTTTAATAGTGTCTCTTCCTTAACACCAAGCCTAAATACAGACCAAAGTGATTAGCACAGATGGAGACTTTGAAGCTTAAGCGAGATGAATCACATTTTTTGAGAATGAAAGCCATGTAAGAGTGGCCTGTCCACAAAGATGGGTGGAAGGGTGCATTGTACCAGGTCAGTAAGTCTGGGAGCCAAACTGTTCCAGGTTACAACTTCTCCCTTAGTGGCCACAGCTTATTGAGCAGGAAAAACAAAAATCCCATATAAAGCACTGTTTAAATGGCTTCTCTTTATTGTTCATCTTATTAAACTAACCTGCTACCAATTTTGCATAATAAGAAGTAGTGTATAGCCTTCTGGGATCTGCCTTTCAGGCAGTCTCCAGGGACAGGGCAGACACTTGGGATTTGAACATCTCCTGTGGTATGTAGTAAGCAGGATGCCTACATTCCATGAGTGCTTCTAGTTTGAAGACAGGAAGAGATTCAAGCAGTACACAAGTGTAGCTGTATCACTCTGCAGCAGGGTGAATTTCATCCTTGGTGCCTCAACTTATTATCTGCAAAATGATTCAGAGATGCATAGGCTATAAAGCTAGATGGATCTGTCTCCAGCCCCTTATAACACAGAGACAAATCAGCTATTCCCAAGAGGTGGATTAAGCTTTCTGAAAGATAACTAATCTTACTTTAAAGAACCAGAAAGATGATGAGTCTAACACCAGTCCTGGTAAGGTGTTGCAATGCTTAATTACCCTCAGTGCCGGAGAACTGCACTTTCCTTCAATATTGAATTTGTTTAACTTTGTGTGCCAGCCAATGAATAGTGTTATGCCTTAGTTTGCAAGACCAAAAAGACTTCCCTGTCTAAACGTTTATCTAGGCATTGGTGCCTACACACAGAAGCCAAGCCCTTGTCAATTTGCACTTTGATGAACAGCAGACGGTGACTCTGTAACCTCTGTATCACATAGGCTATCTCCCTGGATCTTGTTTTTGGGCTCCCTTGCAATTCTCTGAAGTTTTCCTTCACTGCTCTTCAGCTCCATGGAGGAGAGACAGGACAGGAAGACTGCAGGGCACCCTGGGCTTTGTGCACACATGGGAGATTGTGTGGGTATGGGAATGATTGGCCTCCAGCATGCAGAATCAGAACTAAGCTTGCCCGTTGGGTTTCACTTTGCTGTCTGTCTCCATCTGATCTTCATCAGGGCCAGCTCTCTTCCAGCAGATCCACACAATTCTGTCTATTTTAGAGTAGATGATATGTTGTGTATAGAAACTTCTGAATTTTAACTACCTGTTCTCCAGATTTTAACTGTATATGCTTTTCCCCCCCCTCTCTCTGAGATCCAGAGAGTAATTGCTATATTCTATGTTTGTTTTTCAGAAAGAAGTATTTATTCAGCTTAAATTTACTGCCACATACTCTCACTGGGTAACTTCTTGTCTTATTTTTTAAAATTGGGCTCCTGACAGGTTAAATGGAAACTGTGTACAAAGTACAAAACATAGTCTACAGAAGTTTAACTAATTGTATGTCTTCCCTGTCTGAATTACTGTTTCAGTCTTCTTTCTCTTACACAGAAATTCTCTCCTCAACTAGAGCCGATTTCATAATTTCTCTGCTACTTGTGTTGCATCTCTCTGAAGTTAATACTGAACAAATGCAAAATTATACCATTATTTCACAATATTGAAAATAATTATAGCATAATAACATACAATGTAATATTTTCCTGCCCTTTTGACTACCACTGATCTATTACTAGAGAAATTTCCAGTGAATTTTGTGCAAGCAGAATCTACTTCTTTTCTTTTTCCCTTTTTCTAGGGGTGCAGGTTTGCAGACACGCAACAATCAGGTAATATATAAGGAAAATTTGGGAAAAAATGCAATCAGCTTTCTCAGATTAAAGTTGTTTAAGAGCATTGAAGTTCAGCCTTGGTTGAAAATAAAATTGTGAGAGCGAGTGGCAGCAGAATTGTGGAAATAATGCATCCTACCATGGGCCTTGGCTTTTCTGCCCCTCTACTCCATTCTGGTGAGACCCCACCAGGAGTGCTGCATCCAGTTCTGGGATCCTCAACACAGGAAGGACATCAACCTGTTGGAGCAAGTCCAGAGGAGGTCACAAAGCTGATCAGAGGGCTGGAGCACCACAAGCTGAGAGAGGTGGGCTTGGTCAGTCTGGGGAAGACTCTGGGGAGACTTTAGAGTTCCTTCCAATACTTAAGTGGACTCCAAGAGAGCTGAAGAGGGAATTTTGACATGGACATGGAGTGATGGGACCAAGGGGAACGGTTTTAAACTAGGAGAGATTTAGATTAGATATTAAGATGATATTCTTTTTTGTAAGGGTGGTGAGGCATAGACACAGGTTGCCCAGAGAAATGATAGATGCCCCATCCCTGGAAATGTGGCCAGTTTGAATGGAAATCTGGCAATGTGCTCTAGTGGAATGTGTCCCTGCCCATGACAGGGAGTTTGGAACTGGGTGACCTTTAAAGGTCTCACGGAACCCAAACCATTCTGTGATTCTTTAAGATCAGAAGAAGTTGGGTTTTTGCATAAAGGGGTGACACTTGTACTGTTTTATCACCTGAGTAAGATGGGGGGGGGGGATGTTTTTATCCGTCCCTGAAGAGTTATTCATCAGTTCAGATGAGATCACATGTACAAAACCTGCAAGGTAGCACTTTCTGGGACATGCTGACAGCAACACAGACCTGACCATGGCCCTGAAACTCTAATCAGCTTCACAGCACTGTGGCTGAGCTGCAAATGCTGTGCCTTGCAACAGCAACCCATAGTGACAGTGGTAGATGATTCTCCAACTGATGCTACAGCACTGCAAGAAGGTTTTTGGAAAGGCAGGATGAAAAAGGAGGCAGTGGATAAATATATAAATAAAGCCTGAGGAAGAAGACAGTCTGAAAGGCTGATGACCAAATGGGGCTACACATTGTAAATAGCAAAAGAATGCTTCCAAGTCATGGCCTGTATAGACATACATGAAAAAGAGAAGGGGATAAAGACGGAAGATAGAAAAGATTAAGATGGCAGTAGAAATAGGAAAACAACCAACCTGGATGTAGAAAGATTGGTGTTCATGAAAAAAGATACCCCTGCACAAAGGTCATGGGTTAACAGTAGAAGTGGTAAATGTAAATTATAGATATGCAGACTTAGTAAGAATAGTCTCATTCCCATAGGACAGTGAGAAACTAAGGTCTGGTAGAAAAGAGATACTTAAGAAAAAGCACAAGGTTCTCTCTTGACTCTGCCAATGCCTCTGCCAATATGAAGCTGTGAACAAGCTGTTTTAAAATTGTGAATCTCGTGTTTATTTTGCTTAAAAGAACTGTGACAGGAACAGCCACCAGTTTAAAGATATTATTTATGTTCAGACATAATTGTGAAAGAACTTTGCAGTTGTGGGATAATTAAGTATCACAACAGCAATTGAATAAGTTTTATCATTATCAGTTTTGGAAATAGGGAAAGTAAGACAAGAAATGTAAGATCAGAAGTCTGGCATCCATGCACATGTTAAAATCAATAGTTCAAGGCTCTTTTTTTAGACTGGGTGCCTGATTGTTCAGCAGTTCATTGCAATAGTGTGGAAACAGGATTTCCCCTCAAGTGGTATTACTGCACTACTCTAAACAAATGCCAAGAATGCAAAATAGGAATTTCTATTGTTCTAATTACATTGATCATAGTCTGACAATGCTTCTTTCTTAGCACTGTCAACTCTCATTGCCTCCTGAGGAAGCTAAACTAACTTGGATTTCAGCAGCAAGTCTCTCCTCAGTGCTCCAACAGCTTGCTGGCCTCAGTGACCTCAAAAGCCAGTGCTTCATGTCCCCATTTATCTGAGAGCCAACATAAACTCTTCCTTGCTGCAACCAGCATCCTGGCTCTCCTGTGGGCAGTTCTGAGCTCTTATCTGATTAGAGTCTTTTTGTAGATTTTTCCTGCTGTGGTGGACTGAATACCACGGGCAGAACAGCAAAATATAGCTAAAGCACGAGGTAAGTGTTCCTTTGCATGTGCTTCAAAGCAAGAGCGCTCCCGTGGTTTTCTGCCTCCCACCACACCCTGCAGCTTCAGGGCTGGTTCAGGGCCAAACCTGGCCTAAAAACCTTGTCCTCAACCTCCTTCTTGCTCGTGGGCAAAAAACTGCCCATGGAGATGAACAGAAGTGAAGGCAGGTCATCTAACACAGGTCAAATATATTTCTGACATTGCCTCATCCTGGTAATAACCCCAACAAAACTTCCACAGACCTGTTGGAGAGAGTCTGAGGAATCCACAAAGATGACTAGTGAGATGGAACCCCTCTCCTGTGACAAAGACAGCGGTTGTTCAACTTGGATAAGTGAAGGCTTCCAGAAGATCTTAGAGCTCCTTCCAGTTCCTACGTGCACTACAAGAGAACTGGAAAAGCACTTTTGACAAGGGCATGGAAGGACAGGACAAGTGGGAATGGCTTTAAAATAAAAAAAAAAGAGATTAAGATCAAATATTAGGGAGAAATTCTTTACTATGAGGGTGGTGAGACATGGTCACAGGCTACCTAGAGAAGTTGTGAATGCCTCATCCCTGAAAATGTGCAAGGCCAGGTTGGATGGGGTTTGTAAACTGATCAAGCAGAAGGTGTCCCTGCCCATGTCAGGGGCATTGAAACTAGATGATCTTCCAATCCCAGTCACTCTGCGATTCTGTGATTCCAGGCTGCTAAAATACAGCGTGTGACTAAGCTTGCTCTACGTGCAACAGCATGATGGAAAGGCACTGAACAGGCTGCTAAACTAAGATCCCAATTATGAGCACCAGGATGTCATTCTAATAAGGCAGGATGCAAATGGCCTCCCTCTGCCCTGCCACTCTTTGCGGGCCAAGGTACCCACCTTTGTGTGCACACACACTGGGGACCACTCATCTTAAAGACACAGATGATGAAAACTTAACGTTGAGCTCAGGTAATGTGCATTAACAAGGTTTTATCTTCTGCAAACAAATGGCACTTTACTATCCTTTTAGTATTTTAAAAAGATATTCCGTAAAAACCATGAGCTTGTTTTATCAGCATTAAATAAAGAAAGGATCTGGAAAGGCATCTATCTATCCTTCCATCCATCCATCATTAGATGTAATTTAATACTTAATGACATTTGTGATCATCATGCTATGCTTGTAATTGAAAATGAATAATTGAAATTCCAATTACCACAGGGGTCAGTGTAAGGGGAATTCGTATAGTAACTTGCTAGGCAATAGCCTAAATTTGCAGTCGTGTTAGGACTGCAAACAATGTGTCTCATTCTTCAATTATTTATTGGGAAATGTCGTCTTAATTTCACTTAGCTATTTCTGCGAACACTCAGGGCATTGTCCTGAAAGGCAGAAAAATCTAGACTTCCACATGCTCATTCAGCATCTAGCTGGAGAGTCCTGGATCAGCAGTCCTGTGGGGCTCCCCACTGGCATCTGTCCTTACCAGAGCAGCTGAAGGTACCACCAGCAGACTAAGTTCACTTCAATACAGACCGTACATCTGTCAGCATGAGGGGAAATGGCAAGAAAGCACAGAGCTGCACAAGACCAAGAATACATGATACCGGTGGAGTTAGCCCTAAATAATCGATCTTGGGCCTCAAACAACATCCAGTGGCAAATCATCAACATAACAAAAGAGGTTCATTTTCAGGCTATTAGCTGCTTGCAGTACAAGGAACTTTCCTGGCTTTCTCAGAAATCTGATCCCCTAATGACTGCAGAAAGGGCAACAGGACAGAAAATAATTACAGTCTGTCAGACAGTCTGGCATTCAACCTTCCACATGGTCCAGCAGACGGTGTCAAAGATTTGACCTCAAGGGGGTTTAAAGCACATTGTCAGAAAATACTCATCTAAATGGTCTACAGAGCATCCTACAGCTGATCAATGTCTTAAGTGAGCAATACTTAGCAGCTGAAATGTGTTTGATTAGTACATCTAACCCCTGATTGATTGGTTTTCTAAATAATTAATTGCCTTGTTCGTGGGGGAACAAAAAAAAACTTTAATAAGTGACAAGGATCTCAGTATCTCTGTAGCAGGCTACAGGAATCTTAAGCACTGCTTTTCACTGGTCGGCTTAAAATTCATATATGGAACGACCTGTATATTTGCATCCAGAGTTGCAGAATTGCACTGCTTTCCTAATACTCAAAAATGCAGCTTAGTGGAAATTTCCCTTCAATTTGCCTCCATGTCAGGAATTTTACATATTCCTTTCACTTGTCTTTCAATCCATCTGATCTTTCCTGAAAGATATGACTGGTTTGGCCACTAAACTCTGAACATGGCACTTCAAAAAAAAGGTACGAATACAGTAAATTATATACTCCTACTGGCTTTTTGATTAGGCTGCTGAACAATTTACACTGGACCTCTGTGTACAGGCAAGTCTCCGTCAACTTTTCTTTGAACCAGCAGAAGTAGGTATCTCCAGAAGACAACTTATTAGAACAGGTCATGGAGGGGAAATAGAATTATGGAATGCCTAAGATTGGGAAGGATCTCTAAGGTCATCATGTCCACTTGTTAGGCCAGCACTGCCAAGTTCACCACTAACCCCTATCCCCAAGTGTCATATGCACATGTCTTTTGAATACTTCCAGGTATGATGATTCCACCACTTACCTGGGCAGTCTATTCAAATGTAGGAAACTGATCTCATCTGTCTTAAGATACATCTCTTTCAAGTGCCCATGTCTGTGAAGTGACTCCTAACCAATGCGTTAGGCTCTGTGTACTTTGATCAAAAAAGTGCAGAATGCCTCTGACATCCCACTACAGATTCAGCAGGAGACACACAACCTGTGATAACCAGTTCCAGCAGGAGGTTTATATACAGTCCTTTGTTAATAAAATCTGGAGGGAATGATTATTTCTGCAAGTACAGCCTGATTTGAAATGCAACTAGCAGGACTGAAATTGTTTACATCTCTTCTACAGAGATATCAGGGTGAAGGGCAAGACAAAATCATATCACAGTCTGGTCCTCACCCATCCAGTAATGGCCCTGGACTTGTCTAATAAAAGCAAGTACCACTTTTTTACTAGAAAGAAAAAGGAATGGAAGTTTTTGACAGAATTACCTGGAAAAGGTTCATCTGAGCATACACACTGCCCTTCTGTGACTAAGGATCTTCCTCCTCCTCACCTACAACCAGCATCAATGAGTGCCTCCAATTCCAATCATAGTCCATTGCACACTTCCACCAAGACCTAGATTCATCTCTACAGCAAATAAGTATTTCCTAAGTATTCCAAAGTATCTCTACCCCAGGACATACACTAGTGCTATTCTCCATATGGCCCTCAGTTATCCTGTCCTGGTCAGTGTTTCTTGGCAGGACTGGATAATAGGCACTAACAGGACAGCCACTCCACCAGGGCACTCAGGTCCTCAATTTTTAGATGAAGAGGAACATGCCCCTCAGAATTCAACCAACACTCTTTCCTCTTCGCCACAGAAATGCCACCACAGGAGAGAGAGCATGGCCAAGCCAAGTGCTAGTTGGCCTTCCGTACTGAGCCAGCAACTTCCACTGCAGGTCCATGGTATCAAAAAGTTTTTCTATACTGCAATTTAAATTTTGAAATATCTTGGTGTATAAATGGTAATGTGTTAAAATGATCTTCATGTTGTTTGAGCCTGTGCCTTTTTGGGTCAGTACCACCACACTGCCATGCAGGTCACAATGTTGTCATTAGTGTCAGATTTATAAGGACCATCAGTGGGTGAAGTGTCCGTAGAGAGGCTTTTTAAACAAACCTGATTTCAGCTTATGGAACCAGACTATCATTATGTCTCTCACCAGCCAAAGAATTTGTGTTTACACAAGAGGAGGCCACGGGTCAGAAGCAGAGAGCAGAAGCACAGACAGTGCAAATCAATATTTTTAGATAGTTTACTGTTAAATAAACTGTAAGACCAGGCCCAGCTGGTTTGCATCAGCTTCACCACTCTTTGTATCAATGGAAGAAGGACTGTTTACTTGTATCGCAGTTATGGATCTCAGCACAGTCATCTCGATAAACTGCTGCCTGGAAAACCTCACATCCTCTCTAATTAACTGCTCATTGAGAATATGGAAGAGGTATACAGCTTCTTGGCTTAAAAATAAAGCAATTAAAGAGCAATTTAGACATCAGAGTAAGGTCAAATATTTAACTTCTCAAAGCCTTTGAGTAATCAGGGACTGCTGGGTGTCAAACAAGTCATGGGATTGGAAAGACCTGATCAAGAAAAGCAGTTCTTTCCTCTCCTGATCCTCAACCCAGGGTCTTGCCCTCTGGTCGCAAAGTCCCATCCCTCCTGTGCACAGCAAAGGCCAAAAGGCAAAAAGCTTGCCAGCAGAGAAACAGAAACAGATGCCAGTCTGTTAGCTGACAAATCTAAGAAATTTTTCTTTATTTTGCTGCAAGGTTGGCTGTAATGACATGGTGGGTTGGAGGAGCTGCCTTCGCTCTGCTGCAGAGGGCAAAAGGAGTTTGAGTCCAGTCACAAGAAATGTCAGGCAGAATAAATTTGCTGCTTGGCTTGGCAGTGACAGCATCAGGTTTTTCACCTGCTTCCCTGTGAGTCATGTCCAACTTTTGGACATGCATTTCCTGTGTATCCAACACAGCCTGAGGTGGGAACTAATGAGAGGCCTGGTTTTGACATGTGTTGATGTACATAGCACAGTTGCCTAGCACAGGTGCTGGCTTGCACATATTTCTGCTCACTAGATTTGTAAGTCAATGGGGGCTCTGGCTCAGCAACCCTCATGTGGAACTCTCCACTTCAGGCTCTGAATTCTGCCAGTACTCTGCACAACTTTCATGAATACATTGAATACCTATAGATAATCTACCTTCTGTGAGAATTACTATAAGTCTTGTCTGATAACATAGCTGAAGAACTACAAAAATTTGATTTTTTTTAACCAGTGAAGATTACAATGAGGTTTCTTTTAGCCTCTGAGCTGTCATGCCTGCTTCCTCCCTTAACTTTCATATACTACTTTATAAGGTTTAACCTTTCACTTACTTTTTTTCCTCATTGAAGTAGTCAGAAAATACTTCTACATTATTTACCAATTCAGGCACAGAAACTCAAAGGAACAATCCAGTCACCTAAAGGCTAAAAAATATAAATATTTCATTTTCTTTGAAAGGGAAAAAACTTTTTAAGTTGTCTTTTAAATCATAATGGTAAATGTTGATTGAAAAACTCAATTCCACATCACTCCAACGGGCATTTGATTAAAATCTAATCTAGCCAGGATACGTGTAATGGCTATTTTTTTTTTACTATTATTATTAAGAGAAAATATTTATACTATAGTAGAATATAAATTTCCTCATGGAAGTTAGTATTATTACTACTTCAGCTCTGCTGCACCAAGCATTCTCCTTATTCATGTGTAAGAAGATATAGTATTACAGCACTTAGTTAAATTCAATAATTAAACTTTATTCCCCAGCCAACATGTTATTGACTGCTGCTCAGCTGGCTTCTTGTCACTGCTGTCTTCATTGTCTTTTGATTTTCCAGTTTTGCCTATATATTTTCAGGGCAGTATTCCCATACACTGGACCTCATTCACGAGGTCACTCCAACCAGCATAGATTTGTCATGAGGATAAACTTTGCTGCATGTTTAAAATAAAGTAATAGCATATTTCACTGCAAAATAAAAATATCACCCACTCATTACCAGTAATGCATACTGCAACCATTGGTTTATGCTGCTGAAGGGGTTTTGCAACACACAGGCTTTGTTTCCCTTTTTGATTCACAGGTTGAATCTCAAACAATCAAAAAGGAGCAACTATATCTTGGACTGACTTGAGGGAGCTTGCTTACTGTTTTCCCTTTCTCAAGAAAGGCGGCCGCAAAGCTGAACAGGAAAGGAAAAAAAACAAACCACAGAATGAGATCAACTGAAACATTTTGCTTGGACAGATATATCATGTTTTCCTTTGTGGAGGTTGGATTTTTCTTTGGTTCCCTTGCATTTTTATTTCTTTAGGCCAGCAGGCTTAAACCAACAGTTTCTAACAAGCCACTGAAATATTTTACGTCAATGTTTTTCTAGTTTCCATTTTTTGTTCTCTGGAGGAGAGTACTGTTAAAATATATGGACGTCACACCTCCTATATAACAAACAAACAAATCCAAAATACTGTATGTTTGTGTGGCCATTAACCATAAGATCAGAGCATATCATCAGCAAGGAATTAAGGCTCACACATTCAGTACAAATTTGTTCTATCTGGCAAAGAAAAAAATGAACTTACAGTAAGAGTTGTCTTCTGACACTTCCTCTGTATAATTATTGCCAAGCATTACTTTCTGCAACCTCTCTTATGGATTTTACACTACAGCAAGCTCTCCTGTGTCACGTCTAAAAGTCTACTAAATTTTTTTTTTCTTTGCTACCTGTCGAGACTATGCATAAAATGTAATCACAGTTGTCTCCAGAAAGAGAGCAGAGGATGTCACTAAAGAGAATATGTCCCCTTGACACAGACCACATTCATGGTTTAAAAACTGCAATGATTTGGTTTATCTCAACTTTAGTTTCCTAGGTTGGCCAGCCCTTCTCAACCTGAGTATCTATAACCCTTCAGTAACTCTTTCTCTGTCCTTCCAAGACATGGACAATGGTGCCTTGCATGGTTCCTTACTCTTTTATGCAGGAACACACTGACCTAAACTTCCACAAAAGAAATAGATTTAGGTTCAAACCTTGCTCTGCAAAAAGAGGTGAGAAAGGGTTTCTGCTAACACAGGACCTTACTCCTTCCCTATTAACTGATCTCAGAACCAATTTAAAGGCTGTTTAGAAGGGAAAGCTCTTTCCTCCTCACTGAAATTTTTCCCCTTTGCAGGCAAGAACATCAGGCAATCAAGCTACCAGCAAGAATGAGATCATTACCATGTAGCTGAGTTGTTAGGAGACTAATCTCTAGCCCTGATTTTTCATCTGGAAGGGTGTCTCTTATGCACAGTGGAGCAATTTCAGCACGAGTCATGGACAGAGATCCCGTGCAGATAGGAAGGAAAATCATATTTTAGTTATCTCCAGTCTCTGTCCAAACTTGTCACCCTGGGCTGCTTTTTACTCCCCAGAGAGAAGCAGAGAATTTTAGGCATATATTATGTGGTTTTATTTTAGGTGTGTCTTTTGAAATGAAAAATCTTTCAAACTGAATATGCTTGTTTCTCTCGACTGATGACTGTCTCAGCTGTGAATATTTACATTTGATCAGCTGTACCTAATCCAGGCCAGGTTTCTGTTATCTTCCTTTCCAAAATAAACTTGCATTTTGTTAAGAAATCTCTGTCATACTATCTCAAAACAAAACCTTTATAAAACCCAGGATGAAAAAAAATCAAATTAAACCCTCCTGTTTTTAGACATTCATGTCCTAGAATAGACCCTGATATGTAACCACCACTGTTTGGGCAGCCAGAGGGAGAAAGACTATAAACAAAACTGAAACAGATTTTATTGATTTTTCCCCATGCAAGCTAAGCCCCATGAAAAACCAAAATCAAACAGAATATCAATAACTAACAAGTCAAGTGCATTTTCAAATTAGCTCCCTCTCCATGGTGTAAGGCATTCCTGCAGTAAGTCAAATTAAGAAAGATACCTGCAAGTTATGATTTGAAGGGGATTATGTCCATTAAGGATTTATTTCAATATGTTTTTCATGCTGATGACCTTGACAGAATAAAGGAATTTACATTATCCATGTTAACCATGTACAGTTCTCTACTGCCTGTGCATCACAAAGGTAAAATGTTTTCTCTCACAGAAAAAGAGTTACCATGGGACTTATCGTCTTACTCAACACTAAACCCCTTTTCCCTGAGCTTTGTATGTACTTTTCCAGCTTACAGAGCTGTGCCACCCCACCACATCAGAACTCTGGCTCCAAGAATAGACTCAGAGGGTTTAACCAAGCAAGATTTGGCAAAAATTGAGGGTAGGTCAGACACATACAAAGAGACACTTACTGTGAACATGCACAGGTAGGATTTATCCCTCAAACTTTGGATACTGAGTGCATCTTTCTATGAGCTAGCCACGCACAAATCTTCTGACTGTTGATCTGACACTACTAGCTACTTCCCATTGGGATGAACCTCAGCCTGGGATTCATCTTAGGACAGAGCCAGGCTAATACAGCTCATGAGTTGCTGCATCATGACTGTCTTGTTGTTCTAAAATATCCTCTCTGTGCACAAAGATGCTTGTACTGGGCATGGGGTGATTTCTTTGTTACGAACTGGCTTGCTGAAGAATGCCTGGCACCAAATAGCTCAAATTGCTATAAAGACACAGTCTTTATCTGTGAAGTACAGATCCCTCCAAAACTGCATGGATGGAAAACTTCTGAAGTATTTCATTACAGTCCTAGACTCTGCATACTGTCTCGGCTGCTTACGTATCTCGCATTTTAAATTCTTTGGATTTTTTCTTACAAATAAACATCTTAAAGGAAGGACAATTCAATTTATATTTGGTCAGGTTCAAAAGTCACTGTAATTGAATAATAATTTGCCATGAAGTAGGGATGTGAGTCCTAATGCTTGCCTCTTGACCTGAAAGGATACGGCTAGTGAAAACATCTAGCAGATAATTACTGTGAGGCTAACCCTGAGGCTTGGCTATTATTCACAGGTCAATCTCTCTAAGATAATTCCCAGGATAATATTACTGAAGAAAACACTCCCCCTGCATAATCAACACCTGTCTCTGTTTTGAGACTGGGGATGCAGATGGGGGGTTGAGCTTTACCTGTTTTTCAATCTCTTCATTAATCCCTTAATTAAGGTTTCATGTAGGGCAGGGGATAAAAACAGCAAAAGGGGGCAGTAAAGGAAAAGTCACTTGGCAACAAGGAACCCACCATGATTTTATGTTCATTACATGTCAGGGCTATGACCAATCACAGAGTGTGTACAGATGAGGAAGACAAATTCTCAGGTTGTGCAACAGGACTATACGTTGCAATTGGAGAATGGAAGGGGACTAGTTTCAATACATAAAGTATTTGCTAGCCCAAAAACACTAACAAAAGGGCCTTGTAAGAGCATATAATCCTCTTCTGGGCATAGAACTACGCACACCTCACAGCATTATTAAGAACTCATCTTTCTAAGTCTTGACAACACTCTGTGCTTCTATTTTGACTGCCAGCAAACCACATCTTTGTATGAATTCTACTGCAGATGACCAAGAAGAAAAATAAACATGATGAAAAGTGATCTCAGAAGATCACTTAAAATTATTGTTAGGTCTTCTTTTTGTCAATATACTTCCAGGAGTGAGGGGGAAAAGTCATAGAATCATTTAGGTTTGGAAAAGACCTCTAAGATGACTGAGTCCAACTGTTATTAACCCAGCAGTGCCAGGTCCACCACTAAACCATGCTCCCAAGCACCACACCAAGTATGCAGTTTTGTGTATTTGTTACAGCACATATCTATAGGCAGGTATGCAACATATTTTAGGTGAGGTCAGGATGCCCACTGGACTTCTACAGCACTGCAAGGTACGTGAGTATGGGACAGATCAAGTCATAATCATGAGCAAGGGTGAGCCCAACCTGCTTTATTCCCCTCAAAGAAACCTAGGGCAGTAAAAGATCTCTAGAGGTCAGCTAGTTCCCCCCCACCCTTGCCCCAAGGCAGGCTAAACTACAGGGAGGTCATGCCTGACAGACATTTGTTTAACTTTTCTCAGAATAACAGAAACTCCACAATCACTGCAGATAATCTGTGCCTGGTCTTAAGAGTCCTCATTACCAAAAACCTTCCCTTCTCAGTGTTAGAAATCCACACTTGCTATTGGATAACAAGAAGGAAAGAACAAGAACAGGAAAATGTACAAGAGGGAAAAAGAATAAAGATCTAAGGGAGAAAAAGCAGAATAAAAGAAAAAAATCTATAGGGGTCCATGGGTCGATTTGCATTAGTTCCAAATTTTGCAACTGTGAAAGCAGTGCTGAAGGGGAAGTCTAGTGGTCCCAGTGCCAGCAGTACGAATAATAATTAATAATAATTATGCATCTGGTCAAAGGACAATGGTACAGTAAGGTTACATGATTAGTCTGATCAGCAACATAGAGGAGTTATGGGAAAAGGTATGCAAGGGTCTTAATTAATGCCACTTAAAATGCTATTAATAATGTATGATTAACTGCTTAAATATTAATATCTTTCATTACCTTCTTTTACTTTGCCATACTGCATAGCAGGCAAAATATCTCTGCCTATAACAGTGCACATGTAAAAGCTGTTGTTAGGTTTATCAACCCTTTATTGAGAAACATAAGTCCTGATGTTCAGATTTTAATTTTTACCGATCTCTTTAATTCCACTTGTGTTAGTTATGTCTTTCAGCACTTTAGCTGAAAGAACTAGAAGTGTCTTAACTACTTACTATACTCATTAGAGGTTTTTGTATTGTTTCTTGTTTTGCTTCCAATATTTTTAGAAAATACAGTTGAATGAACGGGTTTGTTCTAGAATAGCAACATACCATGGAACAACTCCAAAAGATACATTTTAAATTGGAAACACTTGCAAAAGAGGAAACCAGCTATCAGTCTCAAGTTACTACTACTGTAACTGGAAACAACTTTACGACTACATTTGTATAATTCATATTATTTTTCCAACACTTTGAAGTTACACTTTCTTCCCTCATTTCTTAAGTCAGCAAGAAACGGTTATTAAAGGCACCTTTTTAAAAAAATGAAACTGTCAAGATGTGGCTTTGAAACCTTTGAAAAGATGCCTGTAACGTATAATGTGCTATAAGCACATCTATTAAATCATGACTTTTGTGGTTCTAACACAGAAATACCAGAAAAGAATTCTTTTCACATAGGATCAGTAGCTACACAATAATGGGAAACACTTGGACTGAAAGGTAAAAGTTGGCTAAAGTAAGCTCTTTCCCATCTGCTTGTTATCAGTAGTTATAGGAGCAGAGCAGGTGACCCATAAATATATATATTTTTTGAAATGACAGGCTTTTGTTTGGGACTGTGTGACAATGAAGGGTCTTTTTTTAATTTATAGATATTGTCCAGGAATTCCATATTAAACAGAAGCTCTTAGTAAAGAAAAGAGCAGTGGTGGAAGAAACTGAAATCATTTTCCCATCTTAGAATTAAGAAAAAAGTTGAAAAAAATTGTGCCCTCAGAATTTGCCAGGCATTTGCTAGAAAACAGAAGCAGCCTGAAATCAATAAAGAAATTGATCTATTAACTTCCCCTGTCCCAAGTAAATGAAATGGAAAGAAACGTAAAAGTATTGGAAAAGACAAAGAGAAAAACTTTGGGTGCACAAACAAAATCAAGTGGAGAAGACAGACATCGACGTACGCAGTATTTAGTATTGAAAGGTACAAATCAAGGATTTAAAGTTAAAGCTAAACATATTCACTCTAGGAAAACATGTGAATTAGATATTAATAATGAATAGACTTAACCACTTAAGCACAGTTGTGCGATGGGATCTCAGTCTCTTAACATGCTCAGTGCATCTTCAGAAGGTAAGAGTTGTCCATAGAATTTGCTAGGCTCCAGCCAGGAATGAATGACATTCCATCACCTCCATTAAATGGAAGGTCAAGGTGGAAGAGCTAATGGTTTCTGTGACCTCAAAAAACTTTGAAATTATGGAACCATTAAATTAGGTTACTGATCTAATTGTCCGGGTCAGTTGGAGTTGTGGGGATTTTATACATGCTTTTAATTTAATATATGACTTACTATAGTCGAGATAGATACAATAATTAACCTTTAGTTATTTTTCAAGACACAGCTTCTCTACAAACAAGGGATTTTTACAGATTGTAAGCGCTGGTTGGCATTAAGTAACTACAATTTGAAAAAAAACCCTTCAAAAATCCCTTAAAGCCGTTCTCTGCACTACATCCTCTTTTAAATATTTTGTCATCAAGAACATTAGTGAATTGTTAAAGCAATTAAGTATTTGTTAATTAGCAATAAAGAAAAATCAACTTATGTAATTATAAGTGAATTAAAAACAATGGAATTAAATATTAATACTAAAGATTGGCATTCTTCCCAGAGCTGTAAGTTTAATTTTACTTATCTTTTAAAGGTAAATTCCTTCTCTGCAATACATCCAGCAAAATTATTGATGCTTGTTTTGCAACCAAGCATTTTGCAGATGAAGGAAACGTGGAGCACTCCTGCAGCTACATGCCTGGTGCCCTAACCCAGTGAATACAATGATTGAAAGTTATTTAACATTCAGGTTCTAGAACAGATGTTTCTCCACAGCAAAGGAAAATCTAAACTAAATCAAATTTTAAAGGAACCTCAGAGTCTAGACATTAGATTATATTCATAAATAATCTACAAAACCATTAGGGTAAAACTGTTGTAAATTAGCTTTTCCACTTAAATAAAAGTAAGATCAACATGTAAAATTAAGACTTAGATATTGAACTGCTCAGGGAAGTGGACATATCACCAAACCTTCCAGAGTTCAAGAAGCATTTGGACAGTGTTTTCAGGCACATGGTGAAATTCTTGGGGATGTCCTGTTCAGGACCAGCGTTTTAGTCCGTCCCACCAAGCAGCCTTTAAAGTCAAACACGGTCCTAATCAACCTATTTTTCATGATTGCCTAGGCCAGTTCCCCTTTGAGAACTGATCTGTCACTGTGAATTGAAGGTGTGATTAGAATAACAACTAGTGAGTCGGCATGGTATTACTCCATGATGGAGTAGCAACTGGTTTGTCAATATTCCCTTCTTGTGCTGATCTGGTGCTCATTTTAGTGCACATGTAAAACAAAGTTAGAGAAGACCAATAATACCTCTCTTTCTTTGGAACAAAGAGCCACTACTATAAAGCAAGAGTGCCCAGACTGATGTGTGTGTCTCTGCAACTCAGCCATCAGCCTGAACACCCTTCCCACCGTACTAATGGTATTTCCTCAGGGATCAGTTTCTATCACCAGTGCCTGTACTGCTTCCACACCTTCCTAAAGGAACATCTGTGGGCAACTGAAGGAGCAGAGTGTTGGCTCTAAGGAGTCATGATTAGACAGTGACCAGGAGAAAAGGTCAAGAACATGAACTGCCAGGCTTAACATTACATTTAAGTCAAAGAGAGTCTATTAAACAGAAAGTGAAAGTAATATTCCATTGCTTCATCTTGGTGTATCCATATACTCATTTATTGAAAAGCAGCTTCTGAACATGGGCAGAAATTCAGCTCCTCTCTTCCCTCAGTCCCCATAATCATGCTCCCACTGTTCCTACCATCTCCTCATCATTTCTTTATTTCAGCACTGGTCTTGCTCTACTTGCTCTTTCCCTCTTTTGTTTGCCTCCTCTCTTACCCCTCTTTTCTGTGCAGTCCCTCCTGCTCAGATGTATTTTTTAATCTTTAATTCTACAAATTAATCTCTCTCAGGTCTGTCTTCATCATTTTTTGATGGTTAGCAGTGCTGTGGATCTGGTGCCTTTCACTTTGTTCCCTGCCTATCAGCAGCACTAAGGTACACAGTTTGATGAAATACAACCAAACCTGCTGATAGACCTGGCCAGGCAGTGGTTTCATGCAATTAAATACTTTTTCAGAGTCATGGTTTGCAACCAGTCAAATCCAAATGCCACTTTTTTCTTTACACAGTTATGTAGTGCTCTCCTTAACACCAGAAGGACAGGCACATGGCTGTACATATTTCCACAGCAAAATCTATGTTGCCTTGCTAAAAGCATATTAGTCTCTCTCTACAGACCATGGTGTTCCAATGTAGTCCAAATATTCATCCTGAAAAAACTACTTTTTAATTTTTTTTTTTTTGAAAACAAGTATATGGCTGTGGTTTTAAATAATTAAAAAATGGATGCAGAGTTAAAGCTCCCGGATGAGATGACAGGACTGTGTCATACCACCAGTGCCTTTTTTCCTGCACTGTGCAGAACTACTATTTCAGGCTTTAAACAGCCAAGACCATACTTCTTTGCCTACATGCCTTTGTCATTTTTGAGGGCAGTTAGTTACCTGTATGGCTAGAGTTTTACAGAACTCAGTTTTCAATTAAACTCATTGATGAGTGTCAGAATTCTCTGCATCTTATTTCCTTTCCAATAGAGGAGGAACAGCAGCAGTGGCATAAGGCATACTTATGCTGGTAATCAATTATTCCCACTGGGAAGAGATGCATGCCTTCACTTACAGTTGTATGATGGAAGCACTATACCTGTTCAGGGCAGAGAACCCTCAGTCAAAATGTACTAACCATGGTCTCACCTAGACTTTTCTTGGTCAAACCATGAAGGAATAGTCCATTTATTTTATGATAAAGTCTGGAAATCAGCAGAAATTGGCAGGGTCACTGTGAACACACAGTGTACACATACTCAACTCCATGTTGGTACTGAAAAGATGAAGATATGAGTGACTAGCGGATGAAAAAAAAAAGGTGTTCTAGTTTTCACTCTAAAATCAAATATTATTTTCTTAGTATTTTGTTGCAAAGATTGACTCAAGCCAGATTTCTTCCCTTGGAAATTTCTGCCGTTTTGAGCAAAACAGAGCTGATGATGTCCAGTTAACTATCCTTGCTGATACTTAAATCTGATGAAATTTTTAAGTCTGTGTTCTTGATTTGTGTATGTTTTTAAAGATCTTCTGAAGGCTTCACATTTATTCATGTCCCCACTCGTGAACAAAGAGAGAACACAAATCTCAGAACCTAAGAACCTCCCAGCAAAATACCTGCCCGTGCTCTGTTATACAACTCTACACCGCAGCAGGAACATCCAGGAACATGAGTGCTGAACCCATCCGTCAGTCTGGCTCCCTGTACATCAATACTCCAGCAAATAGTGTGCCATATATCACCACCAGATGCTGAAAAAAGACACCTGTTCAATATCAGTGCCCAATCTCCTGAGTGAAAAAACACATTCAGGGAGTTATTATTTCACAAATGTTGTTTGTTAATCTGGCAGGCTATAATGTTTGAATTTAAAATGAATCCTTCTACCTCATATGACTATTGATAGAAAATGCCGTCATCAAAGATACTGTTGCACAGGTTGGAAAGAAAATTGTTCCTCTGTGCATAATAAATCTGCTAAAGATGCTCAGCAATCCTTTGACCTAGACTTATTTTCACCTATTGTTACACAATCTGCATGAGGTACTTAAGCTGGATCTTTATGAACTCCCGTTTAAGTTGTGCACTGATGGTTCGAAAGAGCAGCTAAAGCCAGGTGTGAAGCAGTGTGAGGTTAACTAAGTATGATAAACCATAGAATCGCAGAATGATCTAAGTTGGGGAGGGACCTTAAAGAACATCTTAGTTCCAGCACTCCTGCCATGGGCAGGGATACATTCCACTATACCAGGTTGCTCTAAGTCCTGTTCAACACGGCTGTGAACACTTCCAGGGATGGGGAATGACGTATAAGAGGTCCTAGATAAGTGCAGTACAGATTACAGGAACACTAGCAAATGTAAAATTGCTTAATGTTTCATTCCACAGTGAAATGGAAATGAATGGCAAAGTCAGTAGGAAATATTACTACAGACTTTTATACATTTCCTAAACTTGATTTTTGAAAAGTACTGGGCATATACCTAAAACACTAAAAATTTCAGCTAAAATATTGGGAACCACTAGAAATATCACTATTTAACAGAAAGGGAACATCAAATGTACAAATGTTCAGTATAGCCTTATTTCGAGTCTGACATTGTAGAGAAAAGGAAAATTAATTGTCTGATGACTTAAGAGCTGGCAGTATCTGGCATCTATTTTTAAAACTTATTAGTAATAGGGTAAATATGATTTCAAAAAGCATCCTCTCAATATACTCCAGGGCCTTTTTTGCATATGCTTTTTGAAGCTTTTCTCACTTTCTTGCCCCTATTAATATAGACTTTGCAATTTATCTATCTTTATCAGCAGAAAAATTCAAGGCTTGAAAGAGAAGAGTTCTACAATATCCTAGTTAAGATACCAGCTTGTGATTTGTCTGTGTCCTTCCAGACAGATGTCAATTAAAAGAAAAAAAGCGTGAAAAGGGTGGGGGGAAAAACAACAATAGTAACAGGATTGATTGACAAGTGCTATCATACAAGATTTCCCTCAAATATTTTATGAAAAGAACACAGGATTTCATCAAATTCTGTTTTCAAAAGCCATCTCTACTGAAAAGAATGCATTCAGAGGAATTAACTGTTTCTGTCCTGCAGATCACGTACCAAATTCAGAGTTCACCTTCTTGTGCAGAAGGCCTCCTTCCCACCTGCCCTATCTGCAATAGCAAGATAAGAAGCAGGTGAAAAGGTCTTCATCTTTATTATATACGAAGGATAAAGGTATTTTTACAGGGCTGAATGCATTTTTAAGAACCAACTTAAAATACATAATTGCTTTACCTGCTGATACACTGAGGATTGTGCTATCTAGCCACACAGGTGTTGAAAAAAAAATACTCAGAAAACTGCTTTAAAGATCTGCTTTGCAAGCTTCATAGTAAATCTTCTCCCTGCAAAAACCTCCTTAACTATTCTAATAGCACGAAACTTCAAATATCTCCTGTCAGCTGAAGGCCACCTAAGTGCAGTGGAAGTTGACACAGCAGAAGATCATGGCTCAGACAATCCTCTGCTACAAACACCCTTCACCCCATATTTAAGGATATTTTACTAAAATATGGTGAACTAGGACCCATGCAGTAGGTGTGAATTTGGAGGAAACCTTTCAAGGAGCATCTCACACAGCCATTGCAGCTGGAGCCACCAAAAACAGCACAGATCAAAGTCAGAGTAGACACAATATAGTGTGCAACAGAGCAGCGGCCAAGAGAAGAACTATTTGACTATCTAGGTCCAACTTCGGGAAAATCCGAGAATACACAGTTTAGGAACAACAATATGTGAGGGCTGAAGAGCCTGAAATTGCTATGCTGGCTCAATGCAGAGCTACCTGTGAGAACAGCAGAGATATAATGGATTTTACTGAGCCACCTTCGCAAGCCTCAGTCCTGATAACCACGCTGGTGATTTCCTACCTATAATACTGCCTTCTGTTAATGCAGAAACAAGGAGACAAGCAGAAAAACGTGCTTCCCCCACTCATATCACAGGTAGGAAAAGGAAGCAAGGATAAAAGGATGGAAGTGAGTGGAGATGAGTAAGCTGGGTGCAGATGGTAGGAGAATTCCAGAATATATAAGTGTTGTCTCTATGACCTATCTGTTGGCTGGCTGTCTTGCCTCGTGTCGAAGCAAATCACAGTGTTTTTGGGAGGAAAATTAAAATATGGGAGAAGCCATTTGGCCCGTATCTTGATTCTTCAGGCAGTTTGGATTTGTCTACTGTGTCCATCATACTGCTGTTATGGGTTGAGGACCCAGAAGGATTAACCTCCTCCTTAACAGAGGTATTCTGAAGTGACTGATAACAGTTCCCTTCCTTGTTAATGTACAGAAAGCGCAGTGACATTACACATGAAGACAACCTGCAAGGATGGGAAAGTCTCCAGCTAAGAATCTCATCCCACTACTTTACACAGGCATATCTAGTGCAGAAAAGAGTGTTAAATCCCCATTATAAAAGTGGTAACTTGGAGAAAGGGAACATCAGCTAATGTTTAGCTGAAGTTAAATATGTGTGGCAGCAAATTTATCTGACCTTTTGTCACACTGTTTCAAAGGGTTGTCAGAGAAGGTAGCCTTGTCCTTCACTCTTGAAAGCAAATAAACAGAAAAATACCCAGCACCACAAAGACATCCAAAGCTACAGAAATGCCTTCAGATGACAAAAAAAAAGATCTTTACAGATTTTAATTTGAACTTTCACCTTTGATGGCCTTCCTTCCCAGAATTACAAAGTAATTCAGGTTTGACCAGCATCTCTGGAGATCTGTAGTCAAACCTCCATCTCATATGCAGGTCCAGATATTTCAAGTGGTTCAAGAACTTGTCCCACTATTTGAAAGTAACCACATGTAGACATTACCCCAACTTTGCTAGTCAACCTGTTCAAACATCTGATTGCCTTCGAGTGAAAAACCTTAAAAAGTTTTCTTGGCCATTTTCCATTTCTTAACCACTTTGCACCTATTACACAACTTTTTTTTTCTCACAGACTGGAGTCATTGAAAGTGACTTTAAACCTGAGGCTAGCACAGTGTCAGTCTTTAAATTCCTTTAAAACATTCAGGTTTTAAAGATGTTTTTGGTTTCTAGGAGAGCTCTGGGCCTCACTTTAGATACTGTAGTTCTCCCACCAGGTTTATGTCTGAGGTAAAAACTACTGTGCACATCAGCAAACATGTTTTCCAGCTCTAAAAACAAAATCAGATTTATCTGCCAGTTTTCTGGCATTCTATGCCTTTCCCAAATCCTGATAAATTATCATACAGCAATGCCAACCATTCATTATAGAAGTGATCCACGTCTAATGAAAGAGGTACTGTACTTCCATATTCAGGGTACTGGAAATTAATTTGCATAGTGAAGGCTGCAAGGATTTGAGTATCACCTATTCCCATCCTAGGCCCATTTTCTGGAAAGAGTACATCATTTAGTGAAAAAATATGTAATAAAACTATGCATCTGCTAAGGGGTATTCTTATTCTATTTATCTCAATGTCCTTTATGAATGCCAGCCAATCGCATTAATTTCATTGTATAAATAGGTGGGATAGACTGATATAATCTATCAAACCCTTGCAAATTCAGAGTAGATGTAAAATTACCACAGCTAAGCCCTGTGTTCTCCATACTGGACCACACCACTGCCCTTAACTTTTGACTGCTGAACAGGACCCAAAACTGCACTGTGATCACAGAGAGAACAAACTATGGGGGGTACACAATGTGTGAAATAAGCGCATGGTTGGGTGACTATATCTGATCATCTCATGTGCCCGTTTTGCATAACAACAGAGATGAATCCTGACATGGAGCAACAAATACTTTATTTCGTAGTGTGTTAATCTGCAGCCTGAGTAACTTGAAGGACTGCCAGAAGTGCCAGAAAAAAAAAGTCAATTTCTTAGCAGAAACCAGTAAAAACCACACTAACTTTTATTCCTTTGACCACCCCTTAACAAGAGAAATTACAACATCTCCCACAAACAGGCTCAGGGAAGATATTTCTACCTAGACATATTCTAGCTTCTCACCAAAATTCAGCTAGGTCAAGAGGTGCTTTGAGAAGCACCAAAACCAAAAAGGATCAAGTACTGCATCTTTTTCTTGTCTCCATAAATGCCCTAACTTGTAGTAACAAGTCTCTGAACCTCAGGGTCTTTGAGGACATGGCAGAAGTAAAGCAATAGCCTTGATTCTGTAGATGCCTTACAGTGGTTCCCCATGTGCTTATTATGGGAGCTCCATGTGCCCAGCATGCAATCAAAAATTATTTTTCTTCCAAAAGCCAAACTTGCACAGAATTCTGTTAATTACATGCACTGTAGAAATATCAGCCTTTACTCCTCTGTATATACAACATCCTTTGTCCTTCACACAATGATTTTAAAGTGCTCTGTAGATATCATTTGATAGAATAATAAGGTATGATTATTGAATCTTTATGTCTCCTGCTGTCCCAGGAGCACTGACCTTGCTTCCCCAATACAGAGGTCTGTCTGCCAGGCTAATCACACTGATATCCGAGTACCTCAGAGGAGATCCTTATGTGGCAACATTTCTGCAGGAACTCAAAACGGGCCAGACATACTGATCCATGTATTACTCCTGTGCATTTCTGCAAGGTTATAAACCAATTCCAATTTCAAATGTAAATCCCCATCCTGGTGACATGGGGAGAGATGCAGGGTTCAAATAACTCAAATTGTCCCCAGCTGTCAGGATTGCCTTTACAGGTAGCAATGGATGTGATTTCCAAGTAGATAGCAACCCCAGGGACCTAAGATGAATGAATCCCCCATCCACTCTTTTCTAGCAGTTGTGTAGGACTGATAAATGCCCTTGAACTACTGAGGTACTATGGGAATAACCTTTCATTTATGTCCTTCACTTTCATTTGCCAGCACAATGCATTCATGCTGTGTCTTTTAGCCATGGACAACCAGATATTAGCACACCTTCTCATAAGTTGTTTTTTTCCCCTTGATTTGATATGTTTTACGGGCACATCCATAAATACCCAGACACACAGCAGGGTATATGCAATACATCTGACAGGGCATGGTTATCCCTAGCACAATATCACTTTTTAATGAAATCTTGGCTTGTTTCCATAGCTGTCAAGAAGTCTAGGTTAGGTTGATATGTCTCTTAAAATGTACAGTTTCTGGCAACTGAGTTTTTATTGTTCCTTTAACAAAGTCCTGATACTTATAAGGAGGGCTTTTTCTTTCAGGAATAAGATATTTTGATAGTTGGTGAACAAATTATGATACAAAAGTACCTATCTGGAGTTATGCACATACTTCACAGCAGCATCAGCATCCTTTACATATCTCCATAGCTGCAAAAATGTCCAACAGTTTCATTTTTCCACTCAAAAGGTTTTTATTTATCTTCTTGTTTTGAAAGAAAATGCCATAGCTCTACTACTGCCTCAGCACTCTTCATTTGTCCTGAAAAGCCTTGTTTTCTCCCTCTAGTGCAGTGGAGATGCCTAGGCTGTAGTTCCTTTCACTGCAATGCCTCTGGGAACCTCCAGATGAACAAGGGCTTTGATATAATGGTACTGTTGCTACACCAATCTCCACCAAAACAATCAGCTACAGTCAGAAACCTAAATGTTCCTTAAAATAAGCTTATTTTACTTCAGACCTACCAAGAACAATCTGCCTGTCACTGGCACAATGTGTATGTTTAAAAACTTGCCCAAAACTGCAAGAATTCAGGGTAGCCTCATTACTATCTAAACACAATAATCTGAAGTATGTTTTATAACCTGGACCCAAGGAAGAAAATATACATAAGCTTATGCTTAGAACCAAAGCAGAATCGGTACATTCTTGAGACACAAGTATAAACCCTATCAGAGTAAAAACATTCTCCTGTGATGAATTTTAAAACCAGAACTGCCACAGGACTCAGCCTTGTCCTTACAAGTCCATCACAGATCTTGTTGACTGGTTTCTGTACTTTAAAGTACAGTGTTCCTAGATTCAAGTTGTAGAAACAAATTCATTTGTGGTTCTAAATCTTTATGGCTCATTGAAGTCTTGACATATGCAGGAACATTGCAAATTTTTTTTGTTCTCTCTGAAATACTTTGGGATGGACACTCATATGTAAAACTGAGGTAAAGCACTCTGTCGCTGACAAGGTCTACTCATTAACTCTTGCAGACAAACTTTTTTTTATGTGAGAAAAGTTCTAAAAGGCGTCTTATGCAACATCATTACATGAATGAGAAGTAGTATATCCACATGATAATTTGGTTGCTCTCATTCAACAAAAGTGTTAGTGGCAGTCAAAATAAAGCTGGAAGTCAACACTTCTTTTATTCCCCACCAAATAAATTCTATATTATCTTTACTTGTACTGGAAGTATGCGGGAATAAATAGCTGAGGATTGGTAGGTATTTGGTGAGTTGGAAATGCTGGTGAAACATAGGGAATGGAAGTTCTGTGGTAAGGAATAAATTATACTAAGTAGTATATGAGCTGCCATGAAATTATATTTAGGCTTTTTCTGATACTTCAAATGAACTACCAGACCAGCGCATTAACATTGACATTATCATTTATTCAAGCTTCAGGAACCTGGGATCATTTCTCATCTTGATTCAATCACTTCAGTTAAACCTCTTGTTAACAACACAGGAAAAAATATGGATTTTCCAAGTGATCACTATTTATTAGACAATAAATTTAAAATGACACTGCAAATATAATTTCATGGTTTTTGCTTTTTTCATTTCTTTAAAAAAAACAAGGATGGAGACGAATAACGGTGCTTAAAATATCATGAGGACAATCTTGATTTATCAACTCCAATATAAACACACATCAAAAAAAATTATAAATGTCAAAATACCACACCCATGATAGATTAAGAGTTTTACTTCTTTGACTCATGTTTACAAATAAATCTAAAAAACAATGATAGCGTACTTACATATTTCAGATCCTCATCTAAGAATAGAAAGCACTGAAGTCATGTGTCAGAGTAACTCGGGTGGCCTCTTCTCAATTCCCTTTTTGTGATCACCATCCACAAAAATCAGTGCGCCACTGCAATGGTCCAGCCATCCTCACTACAGAAAAGGAGCCAGGTGTTGAGTGTCAGACAAGACTGGCATGGATTTGTAAAGGTTGTTTGCATGGCAGCTCTAAGACCCGGATTCCCTCTCTCTACCGGAGTACGTCTGTCAGAAGCCAGGCTATCCCATCAGGCAGCAACTGGTACCTGTCTTTAATGTCTGTACTGATCTGGATAAATGGGCATTTACCTCCATATCTACAGGCCAACCACAACCATGCTGCCTTCCCATGCTTTGATTTCCCCAGGAACAGTTGTAGCATGTTCCAGGCTTGCTCCTACCATCCATTGGTGGCTTCACACACTAGATGTGGTCTCAAAGGCTGGATAAGGAGTTTATCAAATGTGAGGTGCTTCAAGCTGAATGGACTGAAACTGGACCTAAGTTAGTATGCACACATATGTAAACACAGAGAAAGTATGTTTTTCATGAGACAAACCTAACTGCATTTTTTCTTCCTTTTCTGTCTATATTTTACGCTTCATGTGGTAATAAAGCATATTTCCTCATTTTAAAATGTCACTAAAATATTGTAGGTTTTGCAGATTACACTGTTTTTTGGAAGAAATTTAGGAGAGACACTCCTGTGTCTGACACGTGGATGAGTCCAACTGTTTCAACATACATCAACCAAATTACCATTTCAGCTCTCTACTGCATATTGCTCAGACACTTTAACTTAGTAAAGTCCTGGGCACTTTTTTTAGCAGCTCTATATTTAATGGGGACTTGAAGACAACTCTCAGTTTTAGAGGTACTTGAATCTATATTTACCATGAGACACACTGGGTAATGTCACTCTGTTTAGTGACAACACTGACTAATATAATGTGTGACAGAGCAGAGAAAATGAGCCAGTATATGATCTTGCTAAGGGCCAACAGTTTCTGATAAGTCACAATTCGCATGCCCCGCAGCGTTATCAAGAACTAGCTTGAAAACTTGTGACTGCAGATGCAAGATGCAGCCCAGCTCAGCTGTCCGCATAAAACTATCCAGTGCAACTAGAGATGTCCTAGTTACTTTGACTGTCCTTCAGCTGCTGTCCAGAAAGACATGGGTTTCCTGCAAACCCTGCATCTTCTCTGCCATTCCCTTAAATAAGCTTGGGCATCTCAAATGTCTCTAAGTTTATTGTAAAACTAAACTTGGCACTAAATCACAAGTTACACATTGACAACAGGACTCTGTGATACCCCATCTCACTACTGCTACTCCCCATACACGACCCCAGCACATCTCCCCTTTCCACAAGTACTGCTTCAGGGAATGAGTCACATAACAAGATATCAAAAAAATTTGTGTTGTATGCTACTTATGCACATGTATGCACGCTGTATCAGGGGTCACATTTTTCATTCTTTAATTAATATTGCCTTTTTGTAAAAATTAAAGCAGTGGGAGTCCAAAAAGCCATTATGCTTTGTTTGTTAGGAGCTGGCAAAAATGTGTTCCAGTAGAGATAATGCTGTAAATGTTGATCACGTTACAAGTTGGCCCACCTACCGTCACTTCAGGAAGTAGAGGTTTAAATATAAAACTACTATTTTTAACTGAGTTAATATTGGAACTGAAGGAGGAGATATTCAAGCTGGGGTAAACAGTAGCCTGGCTGATGTAAGCAGCACTATATTGATTTACAGCAGTGAAGCAACTATTAGAAACAGTAAATCTCTTCTCCACCAAGAGCTCCACAAAAGTATTTAAAATATTATTTCGATAAGGCAAAGAAAAAGCCACAACAGAAAGCTGAGATTACTCAAAGGTATCTCAGAAGTCCTGACAAACTTCTGTGAGCAAATAAATGGAAATATAGAGCATGTGTCCTAGCCCAGTAGACTGCTTCAAATCCATGAGCTAAAATATGCATTTTAAATAACTACATATTTGGTTTACAACAAGCAGTATATTCCAGACATAATTAAAATAAAGAAAATGGTTATTGGATATGTCTTGATGATAAAAAAGACCCAAACAACCCTCCCAAAACCTCCAGGGTATTAAATAAAAGCAGGTTTTATACTATAAGCATTCGTTTATATCTTTTTTTCTTGAAGTTGTAGTTTCTAAAATACTCTAAGTTAGATTATTATTAAAAGTAAGAGCAAGACCATCAGATTTACTAAATTGGAAATAGGAAAAATAAAAAGAACAAAAATGCTCCAATACTTAAAACTCACAATTTTAAATACCGCAGTTTATCTTGATTTATTAAATAGTCTAATGTTGGGCATTCTTTTTGGGTGTCTACTCAATAGCACTTGGCCTTTTTTAATACAGTATAAACAAAATTAGAGAAGTCTATGAAGTTTAACCCAAGAGGAACCTTACATCTCCAAAAACCCAACTAAGGGAGCCAAAGCTGTGTTTTCTTTTTAAATTACTTTTTCTCTCTTTAGCTGAGGTGTTTAAAGACTCCATAATGAAGCACAGCACAGAGTACAGCACAGGAGGGCTGAGACTGTAGGCTTTAGGGAGATTAATGGCTGCAGAGCGGCCCGCTTTCTGTTACATTAACCTGCCCAGAAAAGCAATTCCCTCCACAGTCCCCATACCCAATCCCCATAAGTGGAGACATATGGCAGTTCTGTGATACAGAGAACACACTGTGGTAGTTTTATTGATACTGGGACTGCTTCTTAGCCAGTATAAGTCTTCTCCACCCAGCTATGAATTGATCCCATTGACTTTTGGCAAAAGCAGAACAGTCATAAAGGTTAATGCTGCCCTTGCAGTCAGATTCCTTCTCTGAATTGCCCTGTGAAGGTGCCTCTCTCCACTGACTCCAGGGAAACTGGCAGCTTAAATTTAGACTGAGCTAACTCTTGTGCCTCTGCCGCTTTGGTGGGATCAACCTGTGAAGACGTGCTTTTTTCTTTCTCCGTGATTCTCAGACCTGAGTCTATGGATACAAAACCACCAGAAGTAGCAACAAGAGTGGAGCAAGTTGTGCATGGCCATCATTGTCTTCTCATTTGGTGAAATGTCAAATGAGCTGAGCCTCTTCCTCCCTCCCTCTGTCTTCTGCCTACCCATTATCTATCTGAGGACAGTAATCATTAAAACATTTCAAACCCCATATCTCAATATTTCCATGTTGAATTAACATGAATACTCAGAACTGGAGAGCTGTGGTGCATTTTGGAAGGACCTCGCAAAAGTGGTTTTCAGCTCAGATTCTTTGCTAAAGGACAAAAGGCTTGGTGATGTGGCACAACACTGCACGCACACAGAGATAATTTCATATTTTCTGCTTCCCTCCTCAGATTTCTCTCTTCCAGCCATCAGCTTCTCTGCTAACCTTGAAATTGCAAGGAATTTCATTCTGTGGCTTGTGTTTCCTCCAAAGCAGAACTGCAGGACCTCAGTTCCTCCCTAGAAATTATGTCTCCTAGAGTCATTATTCCCTCTTGGCCTCAAACCACTTCCTGCAATTTCAGAGCCACTGAAAACAGCAGTTTCAAATGATCTATTAACCCATGAAGGCTAAGCCAGCCTGGATTCACCAGAGTTGCTTTGATGCATTTTTCTTTTCTCACACTTCTCTTTTCTCCTGTCCCTAAACTTTGAAATAGTACTGAAAAGACTGCTCCTGAGATGAGTTTTGGCCCATTTTACAGACCTTATCCTGTGAATACTGTTTTGTTTTCACCTCTAGTTTTCTGCTGCAGACTACTATTTACCAAATCTATCTTTCTTGAAAAATTTTGATGACCTGTAAAAGCTGAAATGTTAACTATCAAAACCCTTGGGTATAGCCACAAATAATTATGTAAGGCTCGAGGCTCAATGCCAGATGAACAGACGACAGACCCATTTATCATCAGGAGAAACAGGCACATTAATTGGCTATGATACCAGTACCGTCCTTCAGCACTAACAAAACTCTTCCTTATCCTGAATGTACCCCCAGAACATCCTTTATTAAATAAGATAAATAATACTGAGGCCAACGGTCACACTGCTTCATCTGAGAAAGCTCAATTATTTATGAATATTTTCCTGACTCAGGCTTGGTAACCTGATAGATTACCAAGCCTGGCAAAGAGAGCTTTTTGGTCTACTGACTAAACATTAATATTCTACACAGAATCAACAACAGAGAAACTAAAACACATTAGTCTGTAAAGCTTCTGGACTGGGGGAAGAGTGCTTGAACACTGGAACAGTTTATCCAAAAAGGCTGCGGAGACTCCATCCTCGGCAATACTCAAAACATGACTGGACACATCCCTGGGCTCTTGTGGCTGACACTGCTTCGAGCAGTGTGTGTTCAGCTAGATGATCTCCAGGGCCCCTTTCAGCCTCTGTGATATTCCATAGCTTTGAGTCCATGAGATGAAGCCACAGTAGTGGATTCCTCAGTTTCTGTTCTGGGCTCTTTCACATACTCACACAAAAGCCAAAATACTTGTAATCGGCTACTGCTTCCAGCTGCTTAACCATGCAAAGTAGAATGTAATCCTAGGAGCCCCTCATGCCAATTTTCTTGCATGCAGCTGAGCATGTGAAGAAGCAACCAGTGGGCAGCATTTGGTATGGTGTCATGGCTGCCCACAACTATAAGTTACATACAACACATCATATGTCATAGTCGAGACAGACACAATACACTTTGGAGAGCTAAACTTTGTTCAGGCAGCTTCTCTCAGCCTTCTATTTTCTTCTACAAGCAGCATCACTCAGCCCTTTTCCTTGGGCAGCATCACACAGCCTTCAGAGGATTGAACCTTTCCCAAGCAGCATCATATTGCCTTCTAATTTCTGTCTTCTTCTTTCTGCATGACCTTTCTGTTCCTCACACGACCACCTGACCCTGTCTGTCCCCCATTCAACATCTTACCTTTTCTGTTCCTTGCCCAGCCACCCAATCCTGCCTCTTCTCAGCACAACCAACAGACTCCATCTGACTCTGGCCCACCTTCACAGCCAGCAGACAGATCTCAACTGACTCAGGCTCAGTCAACCCTCTCTTTTGTAGGTCTCATCCTTACTGGTTACACCTGTGGCCTATCAAGGGCCAGACTGCTTCTAGTCCTCTGCAATCAGCACAGCCACCCACACTATGGTTATGGTACCTGAAAAATTCTCTGCAGTTAAGGGAGCTCTTTTGTAAAACAGCTTGACCCTATTTGGCACAGTTGCTATGCAAATATTTTGTATGATTCCAGGCACACTGTCACTGTTTGTTGACATCATTGTCACCATGGATAGTACAGAAGCAGTGATACAGTCCAATAACTCCGCATGAGAATGGAGAAAGTAAAACATTGATAATTTTACTGGAATACTGATCACATGCTACAAGTAGTAGAAACAAAGTGTTTCTTTCAAGATTGTCTTTCACCTACTTCTTGAGTTGCTAATAAATGGTTCTGTGACCCATTTCATAGAAGGAAGAGCTCAAAAGTAATACTGTAGTATTCCATGGGACTCAAAAAGGACCCTCTGGGTCAAGCCCATCTTGCCAACACAACTTTTACCTCATGGTCACATGTTGCTACCTTGCCTGCACATGATATAGACAGATTTTGATGATATCTGATGACATCTGATTTTGATGATATCACTCCTCTCCATATAGCTTGTTAGCTAATTATGTGTTCTTCCTACCATAAATGACATTTTCCCCATCCTTGTATCACCTTTTGATCTTGACAAGAAGGAGAATTGTTTTTTTTCTCTCTCCCCAAGGGGCCTGGGGAATTTTCCTCAGAATGATACAGTATTTCCTCACACGTAGAACAGAGCCTTCTGTTTGCACACAGTACTGGGAAATTTTCAGTGCTGACACCAGTCAGGCTGGCATGCACGCTTTATACCTGCATAGCCAAAGGAACTGGCAGATGGTTGGTGACAAAAGGAGCATCCCATGGAGCTGCAAGAGAACCATCTCAACAGATCCAAGATTTCAGAGCCTGAAAGTTACCATGCAACAGCCCAACTGTAGCACTATTCAGCATTCAGCCAGAAGCAAGGCAGGTGCTTGAAATGTTTGCCAGGATTCACTCATTCAAACCTGATTAGTCTCCAAGATGGAAATAAATCTGGCAAATGGGTGTGGAATGCTCTTACAAAGAAATGTAAGAGCAATCACCTGGTGTAGGACAGAAGATACCACCCTGTCTCTGTGACTTTTTGGTAGCTGGAGGACTGACTTACCTAAAATTGTCCCTCCCAGGCCTCCAGAAGGAGGAAGTATCCCTTCCAGCAGGAGAGCCAGCGAGAATAAATGGAAGTAATGAGAATGTATGATGTTGAATGAAGTAGTGGCTGAAAAAGAAGATGTGCTACCAAGCAGGTCTCGTTTCAGCATGGGTCTCCAGGACCAAAGCATCTGCCATTCCACAGCATTTGGTGGGGGCCATTTTACAGAGAGGGGTGGCTGCTGATGGTTCAGTGCTGCATAAACACTTGAGTAGTAAGCCTGGCTGATGGGACTGGGGAGGAGGAAGTCAAAATTGTTGAGCTCAATATTTTAGACTTGTCAGACTTGGATCAGTTCTGCTCTCTGCTTGACAGCGTCATATTTCATGTTGTCCTACCTCTAGTAAGCAAGTGACACACCTGGAGTACTGTCTCCCATTCGAAATTTTTAAAGAAAAAGGTGGGGGTTTTCTGCATCTTTCCTTCCTGAATTTGGTGGTAAACTAAGGAGGAAGCACTTAGGTATTTGCTTCACACTATTAATTTATTTCTTAAGTCCCCTGAAAATTTTCCAGTACCCCAGTTCCTGCTCAAAACTTCCCATGCTGCAGCTACAAGGCACTGATGTAAATCACAGTTCTTTTTAAGCAAGGGTAAACCTGTCCCAAATATGTGGAGCTTCTTCCTTCTACAAAAGAAATGAACCATAGCAAAGATCATTGCAGCTAATCTGTCTTCAGACTCAGGAAGATTCTTCTGCACCTCTGCATTTCAGAAGATGACCTTTATCAGATGTAAAGCCTACAAATATATTCTGACTGTGTAGGGCAAACTATGGGTATAGGACTTGATGTACAAATTTAACAGCCCTTCTGCTATCATACATCAGCCAGTGTTGCACAGATGCAATGTCACAGAAAGAAAAGTATAAAATAGAGGGAATAAATAAAAACTAGTTTATAACTTGCCAATGGGAAAAGAAGACCAACTAAAACAATTTGTAGTGAAGGTCCAATGAAATACCATGGAGTTAGACTCCCTAAAGGAATGAAAGGAACACAGGAACAATACTATCTCTCTAAATTCAAACAATAATTGGGAGAGGTGGTGCTTCTATGATCTGCCAAGAAGAGCAAGAGCTCTTTGCTGAATAAGCAACTGGGCTAGCTGGTGTAGGAAGCAGCATGCACACTGATGCCCAAGGGCATCAATTTCATGATCAGGGGACCCTGAGACATGTTTCAGTTTTCTCATAATGAGTGAATTGAGTGCAATCATCAAAACTGAGATTTCAGGGCTCAAAGTTCAAAAAGCTACCAGAGGCGACATCATTCCCCTGCTTCCTCCTTCTCTTGTCCCTTCCAAAAACAACCCCACTATATTTTTTTTCTTGCCATTTGACTGAAATCACCTGGGGGTTAATTATCTTTCTGGGATGAAAACCATATGCTATTTCATGTTCTTGCATAAGTTTAAGCTGCGTATGATGAAACCGATCAATTAAATCTTGTGGGAAGGGAAGGGAAGGTGAAGCCTGGCCAGGAGTTAGTGTTCTCATTTACTGACAATGTAATTCAAGGTAACAGACAAATATAAAAATTTGCTTGCTCACAAGGAACAGAGCAGAGAAAGCGTTGCCTGTGTCACCATAAAATGAAGCTGGGGAACACAAAAGTGGAGAATATTAATGTAAACAAGATGGGGGAAATCACTGCTTATGACTGGCAAGGCTTGCTACTATGGAAAGAGCATATTATTTAAAAAACAGTTTTTCTGTGTGTTTGGTTTTGGGTTGGATTTTTTTTATTTTTTTAACGGTGCAGCTTGAAGACTGCTTTGAACACAGCAGATAGTGTGCTGATGTGCGTTCATAAAATCCAGCCTGTTGAGTGGGTCTACACCTGTCATTTCACTTTAGTGCAGGAACAGTCCCCTAAAATGTTAGCCTGATTTTCCAGTCTATCTGGCATGTGAGGCTGGTTCTTATCACTGTGGATGGTTTTCCTTCAAGCTAGAATACGGATTCTTTTGTGCTGTTCTGGCAGGGATAAAAGAGAAGAAGTGAAAACAGACATGGAAGTGCTTCACTGAGTCTCATGCTTGTAAAATTCCATACATACAGAAACTGTAAGTGGAAAGAAGATCTACAGCCACATGCAAGTTACTGAAGGCAAACAGCGCAACATAAGCTTAGAGCTGTTTACAAGTAAATTCTGCATAACTCCTAAGCCAAAAACTTTGTTGCCTGAACAATTTTCTTGTCAAAGAGAAACATTTCTTTGCCAGTGAGAAAGAATAGTTCCAAGAATCATTCATCCCCCAGCCCTGCAGAGCTTAGGTTGTACATGGGTTAACATTTCCGTGAAGTTACACTTTCTCAGCAGCTAGCATTTGGAAAGTGTGTTACTGAAAAGAAATAAGCACAAACATACACAGATGTCTACTGTTCTGGGTTCAAATAACCCTTGTGGAGAAAGAGTGGTGTATATACATATGGGTGTGCACGTGTGTGGGCATGCATGGGAAAGCAAAATGAGCTTTATTTTTTTTCTGAATCCCACCTAAACAAAGATCCTAATGTTATCCCTTGGAATGAGGTAAGAAATATGATCATTTGGTTCCAGGACCTGCCTGAAACTACAGTTTTTGTAGTCCTGAAAGAGCAGCAGCCAAAGTAAAAGAGATCAGATGAACTGCATTTAGAAGTGATGCAGTGAACTGGTACAAGGGGAAAGTGCTTTTTGTGATCGATATGAAAACAGGGGGCTTTCATCTAACCACAGTGAAGATGGCAAAGAGGAATTTGGGCAATATAATATGGGATAAAAGGGTAGATAGCCTCTTATTTCAACCTAAAGACTTAATGATGCTTATTAAAAGGTTGTTACCTGGTTTCACGGAAGAATTATTGCCCTCTACCTCTTTCCTTAGAGTGAATGACCTGACAGGGAAAACCAAGTTTTCTTAAGTCCTTGGACCTTGTTATGGAAATGTTCTTCTTGTTTTTCTGTGACTTTGCCAAAAGACCAACCCATGCAGACCAGCAATACACAATGCAAGTCCCCCAGCAGCACGTTCATATTACAGCACTTGGGTCATTAGATGTTATGATTTGATTCACATAACAATTGTTTAGATTCGGGTCAATGTTACCAGTGAGAGCTTTGAAAAAGCAAAGTGTTCTCACGCTTAAAAAGATGCACTGGGCCAAAGTCAAGTGTGAAGGAGACACACTGAAGACAAGGAACTTCCAGCAGATGAGCCAGGCTGCACATTTCTGGAAATCTTTCTACCACTGCAGCATTTCATTATTGCTGTCATTTTCTCTATGAATTATTGCTTTCTTGTCAGATTTACCTCCCCTTCCACTTGAAAACAGTCATCTAGGGAATAGGCCAGTAATAAAACAAAGCCTCCTGGAGGTTAATGTTGCAATGACAACAACAAAAACAGGAGCTGGCCTACCTCTTCGACTAGGGGACCAAACCACACTATACTGGTTCAGCTACAAGAGTGCAATCTGTCTGTATCTTAATATAATAGGCAGCACTGTTTTTCTGGCACTGGATAACATCAAAGGGTTTTGAACTCAGAGTTACTAGATTTTTTAAGGCTATATGGTGTGCTTCAAGACATAGCTCTTTAGCAGTGACTAGAAATGACAATTCAAATGAATTCATGTGCCATAAAAATCTATTAATTAAGCTTTTCAATTAATGTTAGGAAGTCTCATATGGCATTTGATTACGAGTATACAAGGTGCTAGCACTTCTACAATTCTACAGTACGGAGACAGGGGGTAGAGATATGCCCTGGGAGATAGGAAACCAGACCCCAAAAACACCCTTCTTCTTACCAGAAGAATCCATACAACTGCATAAACTGGCCCTTTCTGGTGAAAGAACTATCTTCTCACTTTTTGAAGAACAAACTCTAGTTTTGATAGAGTTATCTAAAATTAAATGAACTGGGTCAAATCTATGCAAAGTCATTATTTCTCCTGTATTCCACCTGAAGATGTTTGTCTTACACATGAAATGTAACTTTGGACTTAAGTCTAACCAGTACCCAGAAGGAGCCTAGATGTAGATTCATAGAATCACTTAGGTGGAAAATTACCTCCAAGATCATCGAGTGCAAAATACCTTTCAAACTGCAAAATGGAGGAAATGTTTTAAAGTTAAATATTTTGAGATATGTAGAATGTGTGAGAACATTTCTTTAGAAATTACCATGGCATGGAATCAAGCCATAATCAAATGAGTGAAATCAAAGAACCTTTCCTCTGTTGCCTTGCTTGAATAGTCATCTATGAACCAGAAAGTAAATGCACAAAGAATCTTAAATCACAACCAATCACACCAGCAAAACTTTGACACTCCTTCACACTACTAAGGGGTTCAGAAGCCAGAACGACTGCAATAGGAGGTCAAATCCAACCTTACTGGAACAAGTTGTACTTTGACTTATGTTGGTGCAGTGCCACAGAAGTCAATGGGATATGACCTTCACAGCTAATGAAAGAGGTCCACTAAATTTGTCCTAGTCAGCTTGGCTGCAGAATCCCTTTGCACATTCTATGCACAGCCTCTTGTTCCCTTTCTTAGGATAAGTAAAATATTTTCAGTTAAAATATAAGCTAATGAATTTCAGAAACACCTTTTTACAGTAAATCCTCAAGTAAATAATGACAGTACACTGGAATGTACATAAAGACTGATAGAACTTGAATTTAACACATTGCAGTCTGTAAGTTCCTTGTGAGGGGAAGACGAGGGAAAAACACTGATCTCTCTGGTGACCAGTGACAGGACCTGAGAGCATGGCTTGAAGTTGTGTCAGCAGAGGTGTACATGGATATAAGATACAGGTTCTTCACCTGGAGGGTAGTGGGGCTCTAGAACAGACTCCCCAGGGAAGCGGTCACAGCACCAGCCTGGCACAGTTCAAGAAATGTTTGCACAATGCTGTCAGGCACATGGTGCGACTCTTGGGAATGGTGCAGGGCCAGGAGCTGGACTCAGTGATCCCTGTGGGCCCCTTCCGACTCAGCTTATGGCTGTGAATCAAAGTCCTTTCACCATGGGATCTTTTTGTAAGGGAGCACATTTACTACAAGCTGTAGGAGGCTGGAAAGCATTTCAGAGCATTGCTCAGCGCACCTTAGTTACTGTTTGTGTGACTGCAAGAGCAATCGTGGAGCAGATCCTCATCCTTTGCCTCCTTCCCTTCCAGACCAGATCTGATTCCATGTGTATGGTAGCAGGGTAAAGAAATTCCTGAGATGCTTACACCTAAAATTTATGATGTGGCATCGGGTGTGGATCATCAATCGATGATCCTCTCAAATACTCACTTCAGAAATGCCTACAGAAATGAGTTTATTTATTTTTAAATAAACTGATTCAGTTGACAAGGAGAAGGAGGGAGGCAATGAAAATAATGAGAAAATAATAACTATCATTATCCATATACACTAAAGCAGATTAACAGATTATGAGATTAAAAAAGTGAATGAATATTCCATAGTTTAAAGTTCTAACAGCATTAAGGTTTTATTTCCTGTCAACTAATTTTAAGTTAATTGCCATAAATTTTTCAGAGCTAAATAGCAAAAGAATTAACATTCCTTTATTTTTTGCCATACACTCTAGTTGTGTAGGGAGTCCAATATGAATGGAATGGTGAAAAAGTCTCATCACAAGATAATTGAAACTATGGCTAGAAAAGACTTACTAATCCATACCCTTGCCACTGCAATTTCCGGAGCATCTGATGAAGTCTCCTACTCAAAAGGTTTAAAAGTGACTCAGTGATTTGAAATTTTCTGTTGTTAATTGACTTTATTTTTTTAGTGAAACCTCTTAGCAAGTAGTCTTTAAGTCTTCATGCTATACATCCCTACACAATCAGAAATACATTATACATTAGAAAGGCATTTGAGCTCAGTGCAAGTGACAGAAATGATAATTTCTCTTCAATGCAAATAGCTCACCGCTTCCTTCCAATTTTTAACATTGATGCTGTTTTGTTCAGTAAATGCCACCTTCTTGTGATATTCAACTTAGACATGTTGAATACTTTTCTAATGGTGTATTTATAGAATTTTGGTGTCTGAAAGACCCACACAGGAAAGCAGTCTAAATCAGAAGTTCTACCCTGATCTTGATGGTTCTCAAGAAACACTGAAGTCCTAGAATGGCTTGGGTTGGAAGGGAACATAAAGATCAGCTAGTTCCAACCCTCCTGCCACCTTCCACTAGACCAAGGTCACCAAAGCCCCATTCAACCTGGCCTGCACTATGAGTTCTGGTATTTACAAAGCATTTTGCACATTAAAATGCTTTCTTTTTGGAAGACTGTATCACCACTGCGTTATCAACAGTACAATGTGGTACCAGTGAAAAAGCCCGTACAATGGCTGGATAAACACTAACTTATTCTACTGTACAGAAGAGTGTACACATGTAGCTCATCTTCTACTAGGCTGAAGTCAATTCAAAAAGCACTGTGCTGAAACACCAGTAGAAGGTGGCAGAAAATCACAAGGTGTTAATGTTAATGTTTATTTCCCAGAGAAGTTCAGAAAAATAACTTCATGCAAAGTTGTATGTCTAATACAACCAGCAACAAACCAGACACTTGGAGGATACCTCAGGTCATCAGATACACAAAATGCACAATCTGAAAACACAGATTACTGTATTTGATTTAATTTTAATTTTAAAAAGGTAATTGTAGAAATGCCAGAACAAATTAAGTTCTGATCAACTTTTTCTACTGACATCTCCTTCTATTTGTGTAAATAGTCGACCATACACCTGAGCAATTTCTTAGTCACACTGCAGCAGGAATTTCTTCCTGCTTTGCAGCTCAAATTTTCTTTTGTTTAACATAATCCCATCATGCCTGTCTTTGTCACCTTGGGATAAGAGAAACAATCTTTTCCCTTTATCCTCTGCGAGCATGACTTTCTGTTTCCTACCTAGTCAGATTGGTCAGCCCCTTAATGATTTTTGCTGCTGTTCTTGGAATTCCCTTCAATTTGTCAACATCCATCACTAGTTTCAAGGTGCAATCTCATCACTGCTCTACAGCAAGAAAATCACCTCCCTATGGACAAAGGAATGACGACGCTGCACGTACAGACCAAAGTCACAATATCGCTTTTTGTAATCCTCTAGCATTGCAGCATGCAGATATATCATGTGCTGTCTGCTAAAACCCCAAGGTCTCCTTTGACATTTCTGCTTTCCAGGTATCTTTGTCTGACTTAATAACTGTGCTTTAGATTATTTCCCTCTCAGATTTATTAGCCTACATTTTTTTAGGTCAGATCTCATTCTCTTAGTTAAAGCACATATTTATGCCATGTCCCATTCTCCTTGCACTGTTTTTTAATATTTAAACATAGTTTGTTATTTCAAGGCAGAAGCTGGAAGATCCTTTTTAAGATTTGGATAGGATTTGATCAGAGTATTTCAGTCTTTTTATCCTTTTATGTCTTGCATTGATTCAGTTAGGTGCTACACCTGCGTTCACTGCTGGGCCACTCATTTTTTTTGTCAGTGAGACTGACTGTAGAGTGCCAAAAAGCAGCCCTGGAGCTCTTCTTATCCTTGCATGTTATGCAGAAAGAAAAATGCAATCATCTCTACTAATTGTAGACAATCCACTCCTCAAAAAGTCTAAGCCATTCCACAGTCAAAGGAATTAAAAAATGGACATGTTCAGGTTACAACTAGTCTCATCTCTAAATATGCATCAAAACCAAGTTTAACAAGCTGCACCCTAGAAATGGACATGGGACGAGTCCAGTAGACCTGGCTGTAGATAGGTACACAGCAACAAACAACTGTAGATCTTTGTAGACATCTTTGACATCATAATTTACTCTTTCATTTTTTTCTATCTACTAAAATATAAAAGAATAAAAACTTCTTTAGATTTAGTTCTTGTTTTTCCACATCATAAATTTTTTCATCTGTGTAACTTAGGAGCATTTTTGATGATCCATATTTAACATTGAGTTTTACCCAGCAGATTTCTAGGCAGTTAAAATAGTACTTGAGTACTATATTCTTTATCCAGTTTTTAAATAATTGCTCTAAAGAATTTTTTTTTCATTTCAAGGCTTGCAACAGATGCCTACTGATGTCTTTCATCCTTTGCAATTTAATCTGAAGTATTCCAATTGCTGCTGTTCATTATCAAACTGTATCTCAGTGCCATTACAAACATGATATTCATTATTTCAGTATATAGTGGTAATATAAAAAAATAAACGAAGCAGCACAAAAAACAAACCACCTCTCTCATATATTTACTGTCCTAAAAACTTATGTAGGAGGTATTTCTCTCAATGGTATACAGAAGAGTGTTCAAGTGCTTCTTGCGTCATTTCACTAAGAAAAGTTCAGATAGTTTACCACAACTATAACTGCAGCAGCCAACTGTTCCACAAATTTTTAACTTCATAAATCTATTATAAACTGAAGAGCTGAAGGTGAAATTCTGATCATAACCTGGCTTCTCAAGCTCTGCCCTAACATAGTCCCAGAATCTCATTAAACCTACCAAATATGAAGATACTTGCCCTCCATATGATATCGTACATTAAGTTTATTTCAACAAGGGAAATCTCTTTAAGTTTTATTATAGGAATAGCTATGATTTTTACTGTTTGTTTTACAACATGGAACATTCCATAAAGATCTGAAACCTTAATTACTCCTCTACCTAATCCTCCAGGGAATTCACTGGAATAGCATATTAAATATTTTTTTCTGTTATCTTCTGTTATCCATTGCCATTTCCCACATTTTTTAAAATGAGTCAAATCCAATGTACTAAGTAGCTTTATAAGCCAGTGGACTCCTGCTTTCTCACTAGTCTCAAAAATTTATGTTTACAATGTAAACTGTATATCATTTTAACACCTGAAACGTTATTGTAGGAAACAAACCTAGTTATTTGTTGCAGTGATAGCAACAAATACCTTATTAATATGTGGTGCTAAAATGAACAATGACTATGCAGTAACAATGCCCTATTCAGCAGGTGTATTCCCTCCTCTTTCACCATGTTCCTATTGATTTCAGTGGTAATCTTTACTGTAAAGCTCTCCTTGCAGTTCCAACAAGGATGCAAACAAAATACCATTCCTGTTTGTACTTCCTCAAAGGAACTCTTTATTATGCTTCAAGTTTATTATGCACCAGTCTGCAGTATGGGAGTTGAATACCTATCAATGAGTACATCATTTCAAGAGGAAGAAAATCAGGGGAAAAAAATATTCTTTTAAAGCGTATCTCACTCAGAAATGTTGGAAAAATCCTGTTTGATTGTGAGACACCTTGTCGTACTTGAAAAAAAAAAACCTGATATAGGCCACTGTATGAGACTATGGTAGAATGAGTTTCAAAATGAAGGGTACAGAACTAAGTGGAAGCAGCAATGTCCATTCTGTGTATTTAACTGTAACTACAAAGCAATTTTAATGACAGACCATGGCATCTGGATGCAGGTCAGCACATCTCTTTGAATTAATTAACAGTATAAAAACTGATAGTATCTTAGGAATTGTGATTTTATTACTGAAAGTGACCACTTTGTAGGAAACTAAGTGTTTAAAATATTCTATGTGAGAGTGAATTCCAGAATATCAGCATTAATGGTGTATTTTGGACGGTGTGGACAGTAGTAGAATTGAATCATAGAGTCATTAAGGTTTGAAAAGACCTTTAAGCCCGTCAAGTCCAATGAACACCTTAGCACCGCTGCCATGTACACCACAGAGCCATGTCCCATTCATGGATGGACATATCCATGTCTTTTTCTGAACACTTCCAGGGAAGCTTCCAGGGAGGAGGCTGTCTCCATACAATGTGGATATTCTGTTAAATATTTTTTTTTTTCTAATATATAATCTAAACCTCCCCTGGCACAGCTGAGGCCATCTCCTCTTGTCCAGTCACTTGTTACTGACACCCCACTGGCTACAGTCTCCTTTCAGGCAGTTGTGGAGAGCGATAAGGTCCCTCCTGAGCCTGCTTTTCTCCAGGCTGAACAGCCCCAGCTCCCTCAGCCACTCCTCATCAAACTTGTGCTCCAGACCCTTACCCAGCTCCACTGCCCTTCTCTGGACACGCTCCAGGCATCTCAATTTCCTTCTTGTACTGAGGGGCCCAAAACTGAACAGGATTCGAGGTGTGGCCAGTGCCAAGTAGAGAGGGACCATCACTGCCCTGGTTCTGCTGGCCACACTTGCTGATACAGGCCATGATGCCACCGAGCTTCTTGGCCACCTGGACACTATGCTGGTTCATGCTCAGACCAGTCAGACAGCCATATGAAAATTTTATCAAAGGGACAAGTTTTTCCAAACTTTGACTTTTTCACAAGGATTCATCATCACTGGCGAGCAAAATAAAGCCTGTCATGTCCCCCAGGACTAAGAAACACACTAGATCCATGCAAAGCATACACTCCAGGGAGCACGTTTATAACTTTCTCCTGTGCAAATGAAACTCCAAACATCAAGACTGTGATGTGTGAGATATCAGGAACAGGCTTCCAGGGAAGTGGTGGAATTACCATCCCTGAAAGTGTTCAAAAAAATGAGTAGATATGGCCTTTTGCATTAGAGTTTAATGGAGACAGTGGTATTTTGTCAAAGCTTAGACTTGGCCACCTTGAAGATCTTTTCCAACCTTAATGATTCTATGATTCTACCTCAGTCCAGAGAAAAAAGCAACTTGGATTACATTTCTGATACAAGAAGCTAACAGTTTTCAAGCGATTGTTTCAAAATAAAACATAAAAGATGGGTACATTTCAGTGCTTTAAAATTAGAATAATTAAACTAACTCATGCACTTAATTTACTTTCCCATCCCTGTAAGTGCTCAAGGCCAGGCTGCACACAGTTGTTCTAAGGAAAGGTGTCCCTGCCCATGGCAGAGGACCTGGAACAAGTTAATCTTTAAGGTCCCTTTTAACACGAACCATTCTACAGTTCTATGATTCTGCTTGCATTCTTTCATCAGACAGCAAGATACGCTTTTTATCTGAAGATTCTGTGGGAATCCAGGATACAGGAATATCTCCTGTGCCTGTCCTGAGATGTTTTATTTCTCAGGAAAGCACAGCTTTTAGTCTTCGGCCATGGAAAAAGCTTCCAGGACTTTGTGAGAAGTTGAGTTTTTGTTAATGTATATAGTAGATGATATTGTAGTTTATCACAGGGTGAAAAAGTAGATTTTGGATTTTAGCATAGATGTAGGTGAAAGACAAGATGGAGGACTTTGGGTGTTGACTCAGTTTCTTCCTTCTTCATCTACTCAATTTTCTGTAGTTTTGGGTAGCACAAGTGATTGGTTAGACAAAGTCACAATGCAGATGTTACGCGACTGAAGAATAATTAGGAATTGGTAGAAAAATAAAAACATACTACGTGTTAGGTAGGTTGTGGAACTCAGTTGGATCAGGTATCTGTATAAGAGTCCTTGCAATCGTCCATTTTGCATCTTTCTGGCACATGTCACTGAAGTGTGCAGGGCCTGTTGTCACCTAAGGCTCTGAATTGTGATACAGAAATAATAAACAACTGAAGACCGAAGCCAGTGCCTCCGGTCTCATTCCTGGTTCCTGACCCTGGCACAGACTATTCTCAGGGGATTCCCGGTAAAGGGGATCCCTGTGGTGGGCAGCAAAGACTCTCACATCTGGTGTCCAGGTGCCTGAGACTCTGACAGATTCTGGTTAAAAAATGCATGTATCTGTAGACAGTATTTTTCCTTCAAATACAAAATCTAAATATAGTTGATCTCTCATAGTCGACATTAGCAAAAATTCTAGAAGAGTAAAAACTAGAAGCCTGCAGTAATCTTCATGAGTTTTTCTAGGAAGCTTTAAAGCCATCCTTAACTTGGATTAATTTGGATCTTAACTAGCATTGCCTCTCCATATACTAGAAGAAAAAAATTATTCTTCCAAGCAATGGTTTCGCAGCTTTTAGATGATGAGTAGACAAAAAATAATTCATTATCCCTAAATGAGGTGGAAAAGCATAGGTAGTTCTGGAGGGAGTACAGCATTAGGTAAAAACAAAAAAAAGTATGGGACAATGAAAAAAGAATACTACAACCAGTTCAAAGTGGACATGAAAGCATAAAACCAGTTTTTGCTTCTGTTTGAATTCTTCCACCTTGCAGGCTACAAGCAGTATTGGATCAAATCTGCATTTTCTTTTCCAAATCTATTTTATAAAAATGAGCAATTTTTCAATATTTATTGCAAATTTTCTATTACTTTTTTTTCAGGGAAACCAAAAATGAAAGAAAAAAATTAATCCAGCAACACAGATTTTTGCTGTTGAGAAAAAAAAAATGGGATGCCAAACAATAAAGCCAATAATACCAACAATTATTTTAGGAACATGATGAAGCAGGCTTGCAAGTGGGTGTCTGTTGCCATTTCAAAACCACAAAAAGTAGGCTGCCAATAGTGCTAACTGAGAGGAAACAAATACACTTGCAACTTCTCGGCACTGAATAGTAAATGGTATTTATTGCATTTAAGCTCATTTTATCTGACTTTTCATTTAATTGCACTTTGCTTCTCTCAGAGTGCATTATATTAAATATTTACTATCTTGGTTAGGATGTCAAGGCACACTTTGCTGTCTTTTTAGATTACTGAACAGTAGTTCATGTAGGAATTATTTAGGGTTGCTGAAGGGAGAGAATTAAATGTGATGGAGTGAAATTAGAAAAGGAAAAAGTATAGGCAGTTAAAGCAGCCATATCCAGAAAACTGTAAACCATTTCTCAGGGAAGAATAGATCTTTCCTTTCTTCAGATTTTTTCAAATAGACTAAGAGACTGACAACAGCTGTTCAATACTAAATGGTGCTGCACAGAAAGAATAAATCATGGTCTTTGTTGATAGCACAACAGTCTCTTGCTGTAAGCAGTGGCCTGAGAGTCAGAAGCTGTTTTCCCAGTTCTGCCACTGACTTCCTTTGTAATATTTTTTGGATCACCTCAGCAATTTCACTTTCTCTTGAGTCTCTTGCAGAGTCTTAAATCTCTCCAAGTGAGGTCTAACTTTAACTGGGTCTTGTCATCCCCGCAATGCAATGTTATTGTCACTTGCTGTAATGCAAATTACAAAGAAATGCTGTATTTTCTTGTAATGCTCACACTCTTCATCTTATACCACATTCTATTAGCTTTTTTTTTCCCCCAAATAATTGTGGCAGGATCTAAAAGAACCCAGTCACTTACTTGGGAACTTACAAACTTACACCCCTGGAAAACTTCATGTTAAAAAGACATTACAATGTACAAGTGAAATGCTCACAGCTCTCAGAAACTCATGCCTAATCTCTTCTACTCTAGTCCTTTGTCAGCTGCCAGCACCGAACATCTGAAGAGGTCCTACATTTAACATCTCTTTTTCATGACAGGAACAAGACATAACATTCTCAGAGATAGATGTTCTTGTGCTGTTAGTCAGCTTCTATACTTGAGCACTGAGAACCACCTCTAGAAAATGTTTTTGTTTCTCTCTATTAATGAAACCAAGATGTCTAGATGATTCCTCTAGGAATGACTATGCTGGGTTGGACCAGTGACTCATCAATTCAAGTGACCAACATGGACTTTTGAGGAAATTGTCCAAGAACAGATCAGGATATTGAGAGCTATGTCTGCTGACTATTTTCCCACACCCAAATACATTGTGACTCAGGGAGATCTTCAGTCAGAGATAGAGATGCTGTGATTAATTCCTTTCAAAGGATGTTTCTCCATGAGGTTGTTTGAAACATGCACAACCAGCTAGATAAGTAATCTGCCGAAGTCTATAGTTCCTAAAGAAGCAGCTCAGTCTGCAAACCCTGTATTTTATTGCTGTTTTGCAGCAATTTTTGTTTTTCCTTCTGGTGGCATTGTACTGTCCCCTCTTTTTTTTTTTTTTCTGTTGGACAAGAAATCCATGATGCTACAATAACTGTCAGCCTGAACACTATTCAGGAGTCTGGGGTGTGTACTTGGGGGAGACTGAATCAAGTGGTCAGATTACTTGCAGGGAAAGCAGAGTAACAGAGAATCATAGCACAGAGAAGTTGTGGATGTCTCATCTGTGGAAGTGTTCAAGGCCAGGTTGGGTGGCACTTTGAATAGCCTGGTCTAGTGGAAGGTGTCCTTGCTCATAGCAGGGGATTGGAACAAGACAATCTTTAAGGTCTCTTCCAACCCAAAACAGTCTATAATTCTATGAAAATTTAAGGCTGGAGGAGGAATTGAGAGATAAGGGGAATGAAAATGGCTCCTTTCTACCAGCAAACAACCATACTTTCCAGGTGTGGCTTGGAGCCAGGACTCTGTTCCAAGTGCACCTCTGAACTTGGCCCACCACACTTCCCAAGAGGTTGATCACATTAAACTACTAGTATTTTATTGAGAATTGATAGCTTGTTCTGCTGATCTATAAACTCCAATCCCATGCAGTAGCTGTCTTTTAAATAATGGGCTGGCATCTCTCCAAATTTTCAACTTCTAAAATCTACCCAGTTGTCATATACCTACTGTTTCCTCTCACATTCCCTTACAATAGGACTGTTTTACGTTTGTTTATTTTGCTGCTGTGAGTTTATTTTGATCACAATGGATCACTGTCACGGCATGAGTAGTATCTTCAAAACATGAATTACAATCCCAGCTATCACCACAAAACTTCTTGGAAAATAGTAGTACACCTCTTCTGTCCTTCTGCGAACTTTTGGATCGATCCTCCTTGAATTTTCCCCCAAATTCAGCATACGATCCCTCTGATCATAGAAAAACAGAATGGAAAAGCCTTCCTGGTAAATGAGAGAAGGGTTGGATTTTTAGTCACAAGAGCACTCAAAATTTCATGATGGAGATCACAACTGTCATCTTCTTACATGCATTTCCTATTGTTATTCTGGGAGAGGAGAGATAGAATCTGATTTTCTTTAAGAAACTTCTTTTTTTCCTGCATTGTATCCCATTGAGTTCAATTTAAATCAATAGAAAAACATGTCCTTGTACTTACAACAGAAGATGAGCTCACGACTGTACTCTGTTGAATAAGATGCTTCTCAGCTAGTTTTCTCATTTGCAAATAGAATAGAATCATGGAATCATTAGGGTTGGAAAAGACCTCCAAGATGTCCAACTTTCAGCAAATACCCTATACCAACTAAATCACATCATGAAGGTTGAAGCTGATCTTGTGGTCTTATTGATTTAGAATCCCTTTGGCCAAATTCATGCTTCACAGGATGGACTCTGAGTATCAAGGGCACGGAGAAGGTCTTCTTGTTGAAGACCAATATCTGTTATTGAATACTCTTGGAGGAAGCTGGTGACAGAATCAAGAGGATAAGGCATAGTCTGGAGACTAAAAGTAATAGATGGGAGTAGTGAGGAGGAAAGAAATCAGATACCAAAGGGAGAAAAAAAAAAAAAAGAAAAGAAAGAAGAAAAGAGAAAAAAAAAAAGAAGAGAGAAGAAAAGAGAAGAGAAGAAAAGAGAAGAAAAGGAAAAGAAAAGAAAAAAAAAAAAAAAAAAANAAGAAAAGAAAAGAAAAGAAAAGAAAAGAAAAGAAAAGAAAAGAAAAGAAAAGAAAAGAAAAGAAAAGAAAAGAAAAGAAAAGAAAAGAAAAGAAAAGAAAAGAAAAGAAAAGAAAAGAAAAGAAAAGAAAAGAAAAGAAAAGAAAAGAAAAGAAAAGAAAAGAAAAGAAAAGAAAAGAAAAGAAAAGAAAAGAAAAGAGAAAAAAGAAAAGAAAAGAGAAAAGAAAAAAGAAATAGTTTTAAACTGCCAAAATGCCCAATCAGCTCTAGCTCCCAGCTCTGTCAGATAATTTAAATCCACTTCCCAGTGTCAAAGCTGAAGTGGAATCTGCTCAGTGCTCAGCATTACTTTTCATTAAAGAAAGTGGCTACTGGGAGTACAAGTTGCAAGCAGGCTTTGGAGGAGAAGATGAGCAGAAATCTCACAGTGAGGGAGGACTAGGGAAAAGCAGGCTCAATTTTCCTCTACCTTAAAGCACTTCTACATGTTAAAACTCAGCCTATTTCAGAACAACCTGCCCCACATTTTCAGCAGCATAAGAGCCTAAGACCAACTGTGTTCCCAGAGAATGCATTTTATAATATGTACCATCCCTGTATTCTTTTATCTGGCTTTTTTTTAACCATTTTCATTTCTTTACATTTCCAGAAAAAGAGGCATGCGTAAATAATTGCTTTATTTAAAAAAAAAAAAAAGGAATAAAACAAACATTTCCTCAGAGTTCACATTCACCTATCTCTTATGACGGTATGATAACCATGTTCTGAATTTTAATTAGTATTATATATAGGTGATGGCATATAGCAACAGGGATGTTTATTAGCATATGCTCCCCCCAAACCTTTAATTCTTGTCTCAATGTGGTGACTGTCAAATTCCTCATTTTGTCTTATCTAACAAGAAGTCTCAATGTATTTGCAATAGGGAGGTACAGGGAGTATCAAATTTTGAGTTAAAGGTTATATGGTCATCTAACCCAGCTGAACCAGTCTTAAGGTAAACATTTTGTATGATGCTTGCTGATCAAGTGGCCAAGAACTCTACAACCTTAAAGGAGGCTGTGTTTAACATGTGAAAGCATGAAAATTACTATCAGGCACAAATATATATCAACATTGTGTTGCCCGGCCCCTGACAGTTGAGGCTATGGCCAACATATTACACACAGATGTACATTTTGTAATGCTTTCATTTAAAAGGTTTAAGCTGTTTCCAAGGGGACTGCTCCAGCTCCCAGACAAACGGCCGCTTGACAGCTCTCCTAGTGCTCAAAGCTCTCATGCAATTTTGCTCAATACACAAAGTGCCAGACTGAAGGAAATTGCTGTTCCTCATCTGATGTTAAGTGATTGGCTTTCTATCTTCATTAAATGTGTGCTACTCGATGCCTCAAAGACATTTTACCTTGTCCTGGAATGTGAACTTTAGCAGCTTTTTGAAATACCCAGAAGGACTCTGTGGAAATGAGAAGGAAAATCCTAAGTCCTGCCTGCCCATGCCCTTACCCTGTTAAATCGATTAGAGATTGGACAGATCAGATGTTGTCTCACTAGATGTGCTGAGTTAGTCTTAAAAGTTGGTTTCAGAATTCAAATGAGATTCTATTCCCAAAGACCCCAATCTCATCTGCAAAGGTGAACTAGAAAAGGAGGAAAATGAAAAAGAGTAAAAAAGAAAGAAAGATTTTGTCTGTGAGGGGAGCATTTATATATGATGGATTACAAAATTAAGGCAGTACCAGGGAAACATTAGTGTCGCTCGTGACTGTAGATTTCCCTGGCTCACTACAGTGCCAGATGCCCTCCCTCTCCATTAATTCCGATGAGGATCCTGTTACATAGATTCATTAAAAATGGGGTTCAGCCTTTAGAGAAATGAACATCCACTTCTCTCTCCCCCCTGCTTTGGTAATAATGAAGAGCTGCTGCACCTCTCAAACCTTGAAAACACAATTGTGCTGTTGAAAGCAACTATAATGAGATCTCTGTTTGAGAGTCAGGCTGATCAAATAATAGACCTTCCCTGTTTGTGTTTAAGGATGGGTAAACAATGTCAAAGTGAAACCTAACCAGAAAAAATTGCATGAGCTTCTTACATTCATGCAGCTGTTTTGTTCCACAGCTATTTAGAGCTTTACTGGTCAGTGGCTGGTCTGAGGTCTGATACAAAGCCACTACTTATTTATGAAGAAAGGTGACTATTTACCCTGCTGACAACTCAGACACTGGAGAGAAACTGAAAACGGCAAGAGCATTATGCCCTGTGGACAGTATAATTGCCCTTGAAAGACTGGGTGGATGGTGGCATTATGGGTTCTCATCCACTCCTACCATACTCCTTGAACAGCAAATGTCTGTGTGTAAAAGGGATAGAACAGTGAAGGCATCATTACTGGGAAAATGTACTTTGGGCAGAATGAGAAACAGCCCTATTATAGCCAAGCATGAGGGGACAAATTTGCATTGAGAAATCCCAGGAATAGAGTGGTGCCAGCATTCTATTGGAAATGACTGAGCATCTTCCAGGCGAGGAATCCCATAATACCTTATAACCCACTGAAGGAGATTCACTTATGTTAGAGGGGCATGGTTTAGTGGCGGGCTTAACAGTGCTGGATTACCAGTTGGACTCGATAATCTCTGCAGTGTTTTCCAATCGAAGTGATTCTACAATTCTGTATATATTGGTACACAAACATTCTACTCCACCCCCTGAAAATGTTCCAGCCTGCACAGTCTACATCAGCTGAGCAGGAAAACCATAATAAACTCAAAAGCTGTGGAGCTCTTCCATCTCAGGGACTATGAGGGTAATGCTCTCCAGAGGCTTTCTGCGCATCTGAAGACCTTTCCAGATGGTTCCACATGATTTACCAAAATGAGTAACTCAACATCCAGCTAAAGCTCAGCACTGTAATATTTTGGGGAACAGATTCCTCTCTTTTCCTCAGATTCTTTTGTGGAATGGAAATTTATTGATAGATAAAGGTGCTTCTGTTCACTGGCTAAAAAGGCAATCTGGAGCAACTGAACTTTTAACATAATTGGCACAGATACAATTCAAAAATTAAACAGAAGGAAATCTGAATATTCCTCTTGCAAGACAGGATTCCCTCTAGGACATCAGCCACTGTGCTTCTGAAACCATCTTGTACAAGTGTTCAGTACCCCCACCTGATCTTCCTCATGCCATAATCATGAAATCAGAAAAGCAGACACAAAAAATCATGCTTTTTAAAAAGTGAAAATACTCAGGAGTAAAAATGAACTGAATGTTCAGATTAATAATTTCCCAGTTCCACAAAAACCATATGATCTAAAGGAACAGTTAACGTTGCTGATGACATTTTGTTGACAGCGGCCCAGGAATTCTTTTTGAGGGAACGACTGACTTTTGTTTTTTCCTTTTTTATTAAGAAATGATAATTCAAATAAATAGCTGACATGTTTTTATTTAAATTTCAGATCTCTATTAAAATATATATGGAAAATGGTATTTAGAAATTTGAGAGCTTTCTGTGTTAGGTGATGCAGAGAGACTGGCTATAGGAGAACCTACAAGAGAAAGATTGATGTTTTCCCAATGCTAGTTGCACAGGAATGGGGATAAAAAACCAATCTACTTGGAAACACAGTTCCAGTAGCAGTTGTTTGCAGTTATGAATGTACAATCCTATCTTTATATTCCACATGTGGATATAAATTGTCAGCCTTGCTCTGCACTTACCCATATGTCATACCTGTGAAATATTTTATTATATAAACAAAACCATGTTTCACTTTATGGGCAGTATTTCCATGCAGATCTGACACCAAAAGGGGTGCTGTGCTACACTGTTATTATGTCATCTATCAAGAAGCTCAACCAGTGCCTTTCAGCATGCAGAACCAGGAGACAGCCCCTTCCACTCTAATCGTGAGACAAAGAGCAGGGTACATAGTCTTTCTCCCCATCTCCCTGCTGTTAAATGAGGGAACCAGCTGTTTCTTCTACAGGGTGGTGAATGTTTGTAAAGCTTTCAAACAAGTACATGAAATTATTCATGAAGAATATAAATATTGATGGTTTGATTCAACAAAGCAATAATCTGTCTTTCTTTAAAACTTTATACTATTCTCCATCACCACAGCATCTAAAAAAGAACCAAACCATAAAATATTTCATGAGCAGCTGAGAGCAACAGAAAAGTTCTGGGACTTCTTGGTGCTGCTATGGCTTCTCTCCTTGGCAATAATTCTTAGGTTTTAGAAGGCAGAGTTTTCCATTTTTGCTCCTGCTTTGATTTGTGGTTTTGATGGCTGATTGATTTTTCTGTGTAACTGATTTTATTTTGCTGTTATTTGATTTACTGAAGTCAGTGAAGTGAGGGGTAGAGGCCATGTCTGTGTTCTCAGCAAACTTCATGTTATGTTGGAGGGATTTTTTTGAGAGTGTGCACTAGTCATTTATAAGATCCATGCAACTACAGTTTTCCATCAGTCAAGACTTTGCATTGGTATGATGGAGAAATTGTTACAGTTATCAAAAGCAGTTCAAAACTAAAGGATGAAGATGTCATTTATCAACTAAATTAGATGGAACAGACTGCAGAGCATTCCACCAGAAACCATGCCACCAAACAGGTGTAAAATAGCGTTGAATCTAACCCCTGTTTGTTCCCTTGTGCGATGTTAACTATGCTATGAGGCTGGGAAGATATGCCCAATGTTTTGCCCCATCTGCACTGAGGGAGAAGGGTGACATCTGAGCTCATCACAGTTGTGAGGACTCACCCTCAGGATGATGTTCTCACAAAGGCTGGACTAAACTCAGCTTCACCTACAGAGGTAATTTAAATACACAAAAACTATCCTTAAGCACTGAGGCCAACTGGCACAGAGCAGTGAGTATCTAAGCCAGAGACCTTTCATAGTCTCCAAAACAACACAGATGCATAAAAAGAGACTGGTGGAAATGAGCTCTGTTTTTTTTTTTCTAGTTCCTGATCCAGACTGAAGTATTGCTTGGGAGAGCACCAGTTGACACAGGCAAACACCGTATCACAGATGCTTCTGACAGTGCAACAGCAGAAATTACTGTATTGTAGTGGCTAGGACTGTTCCCAGACACTGTTTAATTTACTTCTTGGATACAGTCTTCATATTCTCATCTGTGAGATGAGCTCTAACATCGACTGTAGAGGGAAAATTATTCAGTATATGCCCTGACCATGCCAGTGCAGGAAGGCCTGGGAATATTAAAGTAGCTGCCAAACAGTAATGCACAATGTTTTAATTATTCAGAATCACTCTGCCATTGTCATAGAGAAAAGACAAGGGCTTGGCAGAGAAAAATGAGATAAAACCCCACCATCACCAGCAAAACCAAGAGAGAATTTGGAATTCCCACGTGTTTCTTTCCAGATGTTGTCTCTGATGATGCTGTTGAGCAGGTTTAACTCTTGAGCCAGAGGATAAATATAAAAGCTAGTGTTCTGTACGTATGCACACCTGCACCTTCTTAGTACAAACAGTACAATTCAAGCAGAGGAGGTTAATGATTTCCCACACAATGTAATCTAGTTTACAGATCTGTATAAATGTTTTATGGTAACACTTGATTATGTGATGTCCCAAATGATTTATCAAAGAAGCTGATGTAAAAGACCAGCAAGAAATGCTGGAGAATTAACTGTCTCATTCTTTCTGTGGAACAAACAAATACTCAGAACCCTCAGGAAACCTGAAACCTGTCTGGTGCAGAAAAAAGCTTGTAATTTGTTTGCATTTGATGACTCTCTTTAGTTGCAGGTAGTAGTGATACATCCACAATTTGTGACAAGTAAAAAGAGGAACAGGGAAGGTGCAATGCACATTTAAGTAGTTTAATCACTTACAGAATACAGTGTCTGCAAAGCAAGTTTTCCTCACTTTGCTTAACTGCTCAAGCTGACAGAAAAAGAGGAAAAGCAGGCTTCATAGTGGACTTTAAAATGCTGAAATAGCAAACTAGTGGGAATAGAATGGCAAATAAAAAAATGCAGATTATCTGGGAGATGTGTATCATCCAACTTCCATTTTTCTGATATTAACAGTGTCTGTCCAGAGAAGAGCAATAAAGCTCATGAAGGGTCTAGAGCATACGTCTTATAAGGAGTGGCTGAATGAGCTGAGAGTGTCTAGTCTGGAGAAAAGGCGGCTCAGGAGAGACTTTACCAATCTCTACAACTACCTGAAAGGAGTCTGTAATCTCGTGGGGGTCGGTCTTCTCTTCCAGGCAACCAGTGATAGGACAAAGGGAAAGGCCTCGACCTGTGCCAGGGGAGGTTCTTTTTGGATATAAGAATAATTTCTTCACTGAAAGAGTGGCTGAGTATTGGAAGAGGTTCCCCAGGGAAGTGGTGGAGTCACCATCCCTGGAAGTGTTAGAAAAGAGCAGACACGACACTTTGCAAGATGGTTTTGTGGCCATGGTTGCATTTGGTCAAAGGCTGAACTTGAGGTCTTTTTCAGCCTTGAAGATTCTACAATGACAAGAGACTGGTGATCAGGACTATTCCCACTACCCCGTTACCAAAACACAACGTGCATCTGTGGTACTTTCTGTGTGAGCTGCGTCTGTGAGTGATGTGCTCCCACAATCTCCTAATGAACTTCTACAGAGGAAATCACAAAATGGTCGGGGGACCAAGATGTTGCTCTTTTAAGCACTTTAGCAACTCTGTGATGATTCCCTGATGATTTCTGCATGCTTGGACAAGACAGACGACTCAGAGACTCAGCGTGGATTGTAAACACTTACATGGAGCATCTGAATGAGAAGTGCAGAGATCCAAGCAACTCAGAGAGAAACGCAGCTCATATGGTGATGAAAACTCCTTTTTTTTAACCTGTGGTATCCATGCAACTGGCTTTTTTATGCATGAACAAAGGCAACCTTAGTTTTCTTCTAAACAATGAGCTGTAAGTACCCAGAACAAAGAAACAGCTTATGATTGTTCCCGAGGAAATTTTCTGTTCTCACAGTGCATGTGCTGGTTGCATTCTTTTACTACCTGAGAGTCACTATTAAAAGGATGGTATATTCTCCCCTGGCCAATTCCATAATTCTAATGCAAAGTCTCGGCCATTGAAGAAGCAATACCTGCCATTGAAGAAGCAAATGAATGAGCACAAAAGAAACAGAGTAATGCCTCGGATCTGACCTTTTATGTCAAACATTATTATAAGTAAACAATATTATAAGTCAGTAAGTGGGACTAGATGCAATATTCCTACAAGACTATTCCTACGAGAAAGCTTCTGGCAAAGGATTTGCAAAAAAGGCTGAAAACCTGACTGTTGTGTGATGCAACTGAGCTAGAAGACTCATCAATTTATTTCTCAGTCATTGCACGATGATGATCTATTTCTGACTTAAAAGGCCAAAGGTGGCATACTTATTGGCATCTCACTGAACACAATTCTCGTGCATAAGCTGCTCACTGAACAGAGAGGATTTTATCTAAGTCAGCAAAACTATATTAAGATAGTAGCTTTGTAAATTTGATCATCACAAGGAGTTACTTTGGATAAATTAAAGAGTGTCAAAAGCATGAGCATTAACCTGTGATTGTTCCCACTGTAGCTGATGTGGTCCCTGGAAGAGTTTTGATCTAGCACTTAAAAATTATTTCTGAGAATATTTAGCTTGTATGGGCAAGAGAACATCCTAAGAGGGTGTGTGCAGATGTTCAACTCTGTCTGAAGGAAGAGAGTTTAGAGATAAATTCTTAAATTTTACAAGTTACCTGAATAACCCCTTTGAGTATGTTCTTTGATGTAAGCAACATGAGAGAAAAGTTAAAAACAAATTAGACTTCAAGAGGAAGTGCTGTGGCCATTATTAATGCTTGAGAGATAAAGAAAGGGACATTCACTGGAATGTGGCCAACATCATAAATTGTAGGCCAAGAAGAGAAGAAGAGTAAAAGATGCCGCATCAACAATAACTTGCTAAGTTAAACTTTAAAATGTCCAGTGTTAAGAAAATGAAGCCTGCGTAAGCTGTTACTTATGTGAAGTAAGGAGACAATGCTTGCCATCAGTCTTTATTGCCTCTTGACGTCCATCATGCAGCTCATATGGACACCAGAGTCCCAGAGACAGAGGCCTGTAGGCATCACAGAATGGTTTGGGTTGGAAGGGACCTCTAAATCTTACCTAGTCCAACCCCTCTGCTATGGGTAGGAACACCTTCCAGCACACCAGGTTGCTCAAAGCTCCAATTTAACCTGGTCTGGAGTGCTTCCAGGGATGGGCCATCCACCGCCTCTCTGGGCAACCTGTGCCAGTGTTTCTCCATGCTTATTGTAAACTTCTTCTTATATCTAGTTTGATTCTACTCTCTTTTAGTTGAAAACCATTACCTCTTGTCCTATTGCTACAGGCCTTATTAAAAAGTCTGTCCTCACCTTTGTTATAAGTTCCTTTGAAATACTGAAATGTTGGAATAGTCTCCCTGAAGCATTCTGTTCTCCAGGCTGGACAACCTCAATTCTCTCAGCCTTTCCTAACAGGAGAGGTGCTGCAGCCCTCTGATAATTTTTGCGACCCTCCTCTCAGGCTGCTCCCATAGGTCCATATCTTTCCTAAATTAATAATATTTCTACATATTTATGGCAGATGCAATATTCCATTTCTGACTGTGAACTGCTGATCGCACTAGTTCTTGGAAAGGCACAAGGCATTACGGATCTGTAGGAGAACTGGAAAAAAATTTAAAAGGTGACCAAAAATGTGCCGTATCAATCCCTAATCAGAAAATATCTGATCAGAAGCTGCTAAAAGAAATACACTTTATAAAGTGTTAAACAGTTGGCTGGAAATCACGGCCAGAAATGGTTATTTTCAAAACAGAATTCCAAACCCCCCTCTGAATCTATGTGCTTTTGTATATGTTTGTGTACACATACACTTATATGTATACTTACATGTATAGCTATATATAAATAGTAGGAAAAGGCTGCTCCACTAATACGATGAGTGATACTTAATGTTTACAAAAGACAAGAATTTGTGGCTCAGGCTTGGCATCAAGCCATGCTGGTTCAGTGTAAATTAGTAACTGCATGCCAGGAGAGAGCTGGTCTGCTAAGATGTTTGCAGTGTTTTATTGCCTGGATTAATTAATGCTAATGGTTAAGAGAATGATAATCTACTGGCTTCCAAGAGGGAGTCAGGCAGACTTCCCTGCTCAATGGAGTGCTAGAAGATTTGAAATATTTGAGGCACCAGAGGCCACTGGGAAGATTTATACAAGTCAGTGCTGGAGGTTCTCACTCCTGTAAATTTGTTATTAGAAGGTTTCCTGGAGCTCAAGTGGATATTATGGACTCCTAATGGACTTTTATTCTTTTGCATTTTCTATGAATTTAAGGTTCTTTAAAAAAACTATGTATTTAATACTTTTTTTTAACTTTAACTTTTTAATGCATTATATATATGTTTGAGGTTTAGTTGTCATTTTCTGTTTTGATCACTTTTGTACAGGATTGGTCATTTCAAGTCCTTGACTAAAGTATCACTACATAACAACCATTTTCATTCTCCTAATACATTAAAATTTTTTTATTAAGCTGTTATCTTTCACTTCAAAACAGCGCTGGATATGTTAAATGAAAGACCAAATCCATTTTGTTTTCCTTTTTGTATGACAGCTAACCCTTCACTTAGACTTTTAGCTCTTGGAAAAAGACCTTAAGATCAAAGAAGATCTGAGAAAAGGAACCATTCATTAACTCAAGAATTTAAAAAATGTGAGCCACAGAAAAGAAGAAGCATAATATGAAAGAGGACTCAAAAATGTTGGAGTGATATTATTAATAAAGATACTACCATTCTGTTCTTGTGGCTTCTTTATATCAATAGATACTTCTTTTCTACAGAAAGAAAAATTCACAATTATTATTTACATAAATATTGTAGAGAATATTTCTACTACACTATTTAAAAGAAGACTAAAGACACTCTAATAATAAGGAACTTGTCACTCTAAGGATTGAAAAATTGGTGACTAGCTGAATTTGAAACTGAACTAGAAGAGTTATATGCCATTGCTATATAAAAGTTCCTCAAGGACTTTTTTATTGTTATTTACTGAAAATAGTCTTTTTTAACTGGAAGCAATCATTAAAGATTTACATATGTATAAGTCTAATAAGAAAAAGGAAGTATTTATATTTCTTATATTTTCCAAACAGTACTCTTATTCCTATTATGTGACAATGGTAAAGTTCCTTTAAGTATTTCTTAGAGAAGAAGTTTTGTTCTTGAGGATTCATCCCCTTTATGACAACAACTCAACACAGCTCTGCGTCTTTCACCTGAGAAGTATAAGACAGGTGTGGAGCATATTTCTTGGCATGGAACTTTATGTTTTAAAGTTCCCTGTATCTTTAATTTATTTCCTTCTAGCAGCTGGCACAGTAGATTTGTAAACCATTCCTGTAACTTTTTTGGATGAAAATTTTATATACCTTCAAGGACACCCACAAGTCCTTGACTTGACAGGGGAGGCTGTCAGATTCTTGATAGTATTTTCAGTTTCTTTAGTTTTATCCTCTGAGAAACAGTCTTTGTTTTCCAAGAGTGGCTACTGAGTACATGTTTTGACTGGCAGCAATTCAGGCACTGCTCTTTTCATTGATGCTAGCTGGTTTAGATATCAGCCTACACTTTCAGAAGCAGGGTCTGAAAACATCATCTAAAAATGACTCTGGCAATCACATATACTCATCATTTAAAGAGAATGCGAGATCATTTTATGTGACTGCATGTATGTCACAAGCCATTATATTTACGCATTACACCTTATTAATTTCAAAAATTCAGTTTGACTGTACTGTGTAGGTCCAGATGCATCCTGTAAAACATAAGACACCCAGTGAAACACCCATCTTGGATCCTTTGTGGACAAGAATCTATAGAAGAAAATAACCTCTCAAGAGGGCAAACCAGACCAGGATATGAGCTGTCCTGTGAAGAACTCCTCTTCATGTACACAAAGATGGCCTTGAACTTTTAAAAAAATGCCTGAGACTAAATGACTATTTCTATGACCCTGTGGCTACTCACATAGTGAAAGACAAAGAATATCAAGGAAATAAAGGAATAACAGAGAACAAAAATAAAAGTATTATTATATCATTGAAAAAAGTCCCAGTGTGTCCAATTCTTGCATATACAATGCAGATTGACAAACAGCAGAACTTTCTTGACAAAAAAGATGTGAAAACTAGAAATTTTAAGCATGCAAAAAAGTACAGGTAAGCTTGCTGATTAGGAACAACTAAACGCAAGGAGGTTCTTCAGTTTGCAGCTGAGAGAGACTATTACTGAGACACAGTCTGGATGTTTTCATGGGCCCTTTCAAAACCAGAGCTGGCCAACAGCAAACAAAGCCAGGTGGCCAGCTGGCCAAAGGGAAGGGACTTGTGTGCATTTGTTGTCTAAGCCTTCCATCCTCCACAGGTTTTTAAACAAATCTTACAATTTAACTACTGTGCTTCTGAATAGGAAACCCGTTGCTTATTTGAACAGTGCAGGAGGTATAAATGACAAAAAAAATGAGAGAAAAAAATCATTGACTCACAGCTTTTGCAGCTCCAGGAACAGACACTGTGTACACACACAATAGTAGCTCAAGAGTGACGATGAGTGGTGTTGGGCAAGGCAACATCTGTTTGAGAAAAAACATCTGGACTGCTGCAGCATTCAGTGAGGAGTAAAATTTATCTTGAAGATTTTCTCTGTGGACTGGCAAAAATGCAGTCTTTACACCGATTTTTTAATAGCAGTTCAGTATAATTGCACCAGAAATTTTAAGGGCACTGCAAATCTCCTATCACAGATATTCTTTTAGGGAGTTTTGCCATTACCATCATATCAACAATATTCAAAACACTTCCAAAGAGCCATTTGAGAACCAGACCACACCTCATATTTGAGATCAATACAGAGAGACCTTCCCACTTACTCAGTATCCAAGGGTTTGGATTCTATTTCAGATACTCTCAGCTGCACTTGGGCCACAATGAAATGCTACAGAAAGCTGTGATCCCACCCTCACAGATGTTCGAGCAGCAGCCTGGCTGATATAGCTCATAAATTCAGAGTAGGAGGTGGCAGGAAAATGCTGCTTTCAGCTCTCCAATGTGAATGTCACAATGAATGTGCATATGGTTAAAAAAAATCACTGACTGTTCTAACCTGTACCTGCAACTGGATGCAGGAAAAAATATGCCTTTCTGTTTTTAAAGAATTATTTGTGTAACAGAAGTCAAATGCCAGAATTGTAGCAGTGGTAACTGATTTTATATAAACAAATTCTGCCTGGTATAAAAGAATACATTTGTTCCATGGTTAGGAAACACAACCTTTATGAATTCAATCAACATGTTTTTAAACATTTAGTGACATTAAAAAGAAAGTGACTAGCTTTAGAGTATATGAAGTATTGCAACCTCATAAAGTTTAAGCACTGGCAGGGAAAAAGAATAACCACTAAAGCGAACAGTTCAGCAGCTGGTTTAGTTGTGTTCTTCAGCCAGTGGTGATGAGCATGATCCTACCCTGCATCCTTGCAGCTGCAAGAAGAGATGGCCTGTAATATAAGAGTACTGGAACTACAGAATGATCAAAACGGAGAGAGACTGGATCGCAGGAAAGACTTTTCACTGAAATGGTGGTCAAGCACTGAAACAGGCTGCTCAGGGTAGTGGTGGAAACACGACAAGCATGAAGATGTGGGAAATGGTTTAGGGACATGGTTTAGTGATGGACTTGGCAGGGCTGGGTTAACGGCTGGACTTGGCGATCTTAGAAGTGATTTCCAAGCCTCAGGATTCTATGATTCTCTGATCCTGATACATGCTGCAATGTTTCCTGCACAGCATTGCAGCACTAATGAAAGATGATACCCCTCTATAATAATTCTGCAGCTCTCTGCAATTTAACTTGGTGAATGAGCAGCTCTCCTCTTTTGATCATCAGATGATGAGTGCCGTCTGTCTTAGTAAGAAGTCCGTGCTTTCAGATCGACCATGTACCTGCTGAGATCAAACAGCAGAGTCACCTTTCAGATCTAACATCATACATCCAGAGACACCCCTGCTCTGACAGAAATTACTCGTGCCTCTCGTGATGAGGGATTTGCATTCATCCAGCAGGATGTGAAAGAAGACACCTCCTCACTATGTGCCAATGTTTCTGTCATCCAACAGCCCACGGGGAACCCTCCAGCTCCACACTCCACAAATGCCCACCAAGACATAAGCTGTCCATTTATGAGCCTACATTGTCCAGCACAGAGGACAGTTTCACGTCCTTCTCAATATGTAAAACTGGGGCTAAAGTCCAGACAGCAACTACTCCGAGTCCCTCTCTCGTGTGTTGTGGCTACTAAGGTCTCAGCAGCAAGCAATTCAGATTATTGCTCAAGACCTAGATCCCAACTCATCCTATCCACCAAACAAAGAAAAAAAGCCACAACACACAAATTAAACACGGATAGTAACTTCCGTGATCTCAATGCAGTGAGTAAAGTTTAAATGATTTTAAATGACTTCTTGATTTGTGAGCAAGAATTAGCATATTCCTGTTTAAGCTATAATTTAAAAAAAAAATCAAAACTAAATCCAACACCTAGCCAGACAGCTCTTAAATGTTGTTTCATATGGATTACCTTTAACTCTAAAAAATTCAGCCCATTTGGAAAAATGTATTAAATTCAATATATATTAGACTCAAATATCATAGAATCATAGAGTGGATTTGGGTGGAAAGTGCATTAAAGAACATCTGGTTCCAACCTCACAGTCATGGGCAGGGACCCTTCCACTAGACCAGGCTGCTCAGAGCCCCATCCAACCTAGCCTTGAACACTTCCACAGATGGGGTTTCCACAGCTTCTCTGGGCAGCCTTTGCCAGTGCCTCACCACCCTCCTAGTAAACAATTTCTGTGGTATATCTAATCTAAACTTATCCTACTTAAGCTTAAAACCACTACCCCTTTTGCAGTCACTCCATGCCCATGTCAAAGGAGCCTCTCCAGCTCTCCTGCAGCCCCTCTTATGTACTGGAATGTAGTATAAGGTCTCTGTGGAGCCTTCTTTTCTCCAGGCTGAACAGACTCAACTCTCTATATATAACAGACTCCAGTGGTTAAGCTGGAGACACACAGGAAATTAGTTGCATGCAGTGTCTCAGACACAGGGACAATATTCTCACCTACAAACAGCAATTAAAATGCCCAGACACGTGAAGAAATGTTTCTTCTTAATCCTATTAAAATTCACCCATTACTAGGAACACATTCTGTTAAATGCTTGGTTTGCCCTAAATTGTGCTATTACATTTTACCTGGAATACCTAATTGTTTCCCAAGAATGGCAAATGGTCAACAGCTCTTTGTACAAGAGCGGTGGAATGGTTTCTGTAAATTTCACTGCAGTTCACTGCCTGCATTTACACCAAGTGAAAAACTGACTTTGAGGGTTAAAAAAAAAAAAAAGGAAAAAAAAAAAGAAAATACAAAATACATGCACAGGAGAAGCAGATAAGCTTTATACATCCTAGAAGGCAAATGTGGAACTAGGGCTACAAAGAAGAAGCTGTCTGCCGCAAGAGAGTGCAAAGTACCTCAGAGGTGTCAAAATACCAAGGTAGAGAGATAGAGCTTCCTCAGGTTAATGGTCTGATAATATCACTGCTGAGACTTGGAAAGCCATTGCCTCAACATCCATTTCTGGCAATGTTGATATAAACTCCACAGGGGTGGGGCTAGGGGCAAATTCTGGGGCTTCGCCTGCCAGGTTGATGAAAGAAAGAAAATCTATTTCAGTGCTTAAAAGACAGAGTGGCTTTTGGTGCAGGAGGTCAGACAGATACACGAGGAAGTTGCTGTATAGGAGTAGTCTCAAAAAGGACTAGTGAAATGAAAACCAGATAAGGGCCTGGAACAAGATCCTACAGTCTATTAATGCCCTGGGACAGTGTAAGAGAGACACATGGGAACTCAGACATGAGGAAAGTGAGGGGAGGGTTTTGCGGTGTTGACAGCAAATATGTTTGTTCTATGGTAGGTAAAAAACCCCTCGGAACAAAAAGCTCTTGCAGGCTGATATGGGAAGAAAAGGCTGTTTGTGGTGAATACAATGGGGAATTTGTTCACGTCAGTGCAGACAAACCCATCACTTGAAAGCTGAAGTCATTGTTTTGACCCTGTTCACTCCACATTATCAAGACAACCCAACTGGGCATTTAATCCCTCCAGGACTACGGAAATCCATCTCTCTCCCCTCTTGTGAAAAAATGAAAACTGGCTGCTCTGGGTGTATTTCCAGCAGACTTAGGCCTAGCAGATGCTGGATGTATGCAGCATCCTGCTCATGGCTGACTGCATTTTGCAAGTGCTGCTATCAGTGCAAACAAGAAAGCTGCTCCCCACATGGTCCTTCACCAGTGTTTTCTTCATTTCAGACTAAATCCATAGCTAGAAATGAAATTCATAAGTTCTTCTCTAACATAATTTAGGATGCAGTCATTTCTATAGAGCCTTCTGGTAAAAAAGGCCTGTCAGGTCATAGGACACAATGAAACACCAAGACCATGAAGCAAAATTAACCAAAAATTACCATCTCGAATAAGAAGGAAAATGATCTCTGTATTCTGATTCTCAGTAAACAGTCTGCCTACATGAAAATTTCAGGTGAATATTCTGGGAAGAGGACAAGGATGGGCTCTTAATCTGGTGAGACCCCAAATCATCACAGAGATGAACAGCAAAAGCATGAGAAATATTTGGCTGAAATCACTCCTTGCGCTGACCATTATATGCAGGATGTAGTTTGCTGTTGGAGCTGGGCTTTCCTGAGTTACAAGGACAGGAAAGACATTCTGGATTGAGACAGTGTTCTAGGACAAGTATACGAGGTCCTATTCCAATTTTACTACCAGCATAACACAGATTCCTTTTGATATCATATGAGCATCCTCAGTTCCCTATCTCTGAGAACACAGGAAATGAGTTCGGAGATAAATAATCCTCTGGGTTAAATAATTTAGGCCTCTAGAAGGAAAGGTCAGCTTGCAAGTATTATTTAAAAATTAATAAAACAGTACAGGTATTCAAAAAGTGGTAAGAGGCAATAACCTTATCCAGGCACCTCATGTTTTTTAAACATTCCAGCAAAGGAATTAATGTATTTCAAGGATGGAAAGGACTTGATCTCGCAATAACAAACTGGAGATCCTACCACGGTATCCAGCAAATCTAGTTCTAAATCTGATAGTACTCTACATCCAAGACCTCTGCAGGTTGCACCCAGTCCACAGGTCACATTCAAACCCCATGAGGTAACATCATGTCCAAACTGTCCTTCCAGTCTGGTCTGTAAAATGCTTCCCCAATAACAATAAGGTGCTAAGCATTGCATCCACTATTTCTGGATGGGCAAATCTGCCATAACCTTGCTTCACCATGGGAGTCCTCTGTCTTGACTGATGTCAGGAGGACATTGCAATGAGTCGGTCAGGAATAACTGCACTAAATATTTATTATCTTGTGGTCATCATCCTTAATGAATGATCCAGAAAAAGATGGAGGTCAAAGACAGGATGAAAAGTGAGTGATATTGGTTTCAAGGCAGCAGGGAACAGAAGTCCAGGCAAGCAGGAGGCCAGAACAAAGGTATGTGGTTCTAAGGGGGCATGGGCAATGGGCTCAGAGTGGAAAATTAAGCTATACATTTCATGTAGCTATGAAAGAACAGGGAGCCAGAAGAATAAACTTGCAGAAGGAGAGAGCTGCTGAATAAAGTCATCTCAGAAGGTGCACTAGTGGCAGTGTTTGGGAAATAAAAAGTGGCAGTAGAGCCTCTGAATTTACATGGTGGAAATAGGAGTGAGCAGGAGAGAGGAACAAAACAGAGACTTTGAAGACAGAAAGACGTCAGAATAAATTTTAAGCATTTGTGCAAACAGTAATGGATAATAGTAACACTTAGATCTTAGGTAAGATCTTGTGTGTTTGCTGAGAGCACAACAAACTTCAGGCTCAGTGAAGAAAGATGGGAGGGTTTATGATGAGATGATGTTTGTGTACAATGTAACAGCAGGCTCTTTCAGCAGAGGCTAAATTTACATCCTATGCAAAGGTATCACAGAACAACAGAATGGTTGGTATTGAAGGGATCTTAAAGATCATTCCATTCCAGCCCCCTGCCACAGGCAACGACACCTTCCTCCAGACCAGGCTGTTTAGGTCCCCATTTAACCTGATCTTGAACACTTCCAGGGGCAGGGCAGACACAACTTCCATGCAAAACCTGTGCTAGCGCCTCACCAACCTCATAGTGAAGAATTTCTTCCTAATGTCTAACCTGAACACACGTCCTTTCTGTTTGAAGCCATTATCCCTTATCCTATCAGTACAAAATAATACATCTCAAAATAATGCCTTTCTGGGAATACCAAGCAATCACACACTTTAGGTTGTGAAAGCTCCACAAGAAACAAGCCCAAAGGACAAGGGCAGCTTCTGTTCACATCAGTGCTGGCACTCTTCTCACAAGTCCTGAGCAAGGACCAGAGCTGCGAAGATGCTGCCTGAGATAGAGTACATCAAGGACACAGCATTATCCATTCTTGTCTTATTGCCCAGAAACACACTCATCTTTCACAATCAGCAAGACAGCAGCAAAACTGTCTGGCATAGCACCATGTTTTCATTTTTCTTCATTTAATTGTGCTCTGTCCCACGGCACAGATCAACAAGAAAACAACAACATGCAAAAAAGAAACCAGGAGCTCGTAAGCAGGTCTGACTGGGGAGATTTACTTCTTGAGAGCTGGGCACAGAGCCAGATCCACGGATGGTGGGACTTGCTAAGGGACACGGAGGCAGTGCTGGCTTTTGTAAATACTTCCGAGAGAAGAGGCCAGAAAACCAAAATCTGAAAGAAATAATCTTTCAATTTCACATTACTGGACATAAAACTCCACTGGAGAAACTGATTCAACTCTGAGCTGGCATTGCACAGCACTTCAACCTCCACCAGAGCTTCCACAAACAGAAATTTACAAGAACAGAGCGAAGCCAGGTTTCATATTTTCCCAACCTGGCAAAGGAATTCTGTGGCTTAACTGAAATAGCTTTTCTGACACATTATATCTTAATTCCCACTCATTCCTAGCCTCCATCCCTCCCAGGATCTCTTCTCCCACCTCCCCAAATCAGACTATTTCCTTGAACAGCGCGACATCCCAATTCAATCTTAATCTGATTCCCCAAAAGGCAAGGAGTCCCCGTTTCCCTCTCTCCTTGGCACCTACTATCCCTAGGGCCGAGTCTGAACTTGTTCTCCTGTGCGCGGCCCTCGGCGCTGCCTTGGCCATTGTCTTACTGAGGCATGCACAGACTCCTCGCACTTTAAAGAACTGCTGAAGAGTGACTTGGTTCACCATCGCCTGGCTCTCTCGGTAGGACCTGGAATGCCAGGGTGCCACGCGGTCCGTGAAGGACAGGCCATGAAGGTCCGCAGTGAGGGCAGTGACTCCGCTCAGACATGCCACCGTCGCCAGCAAGCGGTCCTCAGCGCGGAGCCGTGTGTGGCTGTAGCCGCGCGTGCCGCCGAGCGCTGGCGCGCACCGCTGCGCACGTGGCGGGCACACGGGCGGATGCCATGGTCCCCGGGCGGGAGATCACTGCCGTAAAGCACCGCTCAGCCCCCTGATGGAGGGAGGGCAGGAGAGGGCTCTTCGTGGGATGCCACGGATTCTTGGTGGTGATTCTCTTTCTTGCTTCCTGTAATTCTTTGCTTTTTCCTATATTTTTCTATGTTATTCCTTGCTCTTTTCTTCGATGGCGAATAAAAGTGAATTATCACTTTGACTGCCAGTGTTTGACCTCGTTTGTGTCTCTTCGCTCTGACTATTCGAATCCACCCTCCCTCACCCTCCCCCTGTGTTCGCACCTTAGGACACCTATCCAGACCGGGACACAGACGTCAGCAAGATGCAAGAAAAATTGTGCTCTGTGGTAAAACTCATGCATTTGGCAAGGCAGCAGGAAGGAGAGAGAATGGTGTGTCCTTGCTGTGGATTTCTCCAAAAGCCATGGTAATCCTCCAGCAAAACCCTTGGACAGCAGATGCGACTCTGTAACCCCCAGGAGGATTCCAGAGGCTGGAGCACAGTGCCAATCCCATTTACAAGAGGCAATGGAGACAACCAGGAGCACTAACGTGGTTCATGGACGCATCATCCTGAGATAAGAAACCATAAGACCACAGTTGAGTAATACGCAGCCTGCCTGTTGCACTTGTCCTTCATAAGTGTCAGGGGATCTTAAAAACGTTTTAAGTATATAAGCACTATATTAAGTACTGATCAGCTCGTTCATGCTGAAGTGAGTGACTTCACCAAGATCATGCAGCAGTGGCAAAACCCCGGAATAGACAACACCATGAAGAAAAGCCTCCCACTCAAATTGCCTTGTTGACATCAACACTTGCATATTTAGGTAATGCTGTGGTTTACAACATACCTGTGAGACACAAGTGATACTTGGAGGTCCTCTTGCTCATTCCACAACACATACAGAGTTATCTAAAGACATGGGATGCAATGTAGTGAGACACCGTTGTTTATTTCCTTAGACTTCAATGGGCATTCATTCCTCAGGCTAAGAATGGAGAATGGGGAATGAGGAAAATGTGCCCACCTCGCTGAAGAAGCTAGAGTAAGAAGAAAGCAAACTGAAGGTTCTGAAAAGGCACAAACATGTTGCTTTTATCTAACATAGCAAATCACATCTACTGCTCTCCAGTTACATCCAATTGCCTACTGACTCTATGTCTGTTGCTGGTGTTATTCCTTCTGTGAAGATTTTTATCCTATCTGTCCTTCAGACTAGATGCCTGCATTGTACTTACTTTAGGTGTAAACTCAAAATCTGTCCAGAGACTTCATCTGAACCTGAAGCCTAATGATCACCTTCCTTTGCAATATTTTATGTATCTGTCAAGATAAACCATAATCAGGTTTTGATGCATATTTCATGTTGCTTAGAATTATGATCTGTACTACCGTGACAAACAAGATCACCTGTCTAATTTTACTATTGCTTAAAAGCTATGATCTGCTGATAACTTCTAGATTTATTTATTGTAAGGCAGGGCACTCCCATATGAGCAAGTCTCACTTTTAGCAAAATATTTTTTTTTCCATGCAACAAGTTCTTGCTATCCATCAGGGTGTACTTCAGGATCTGCCAGTGTATTTAGACATAGTCTGTAGTTTGGCACAGTAGGGGATCAGAACACTATTTCAGGATTGCTGACACTTTGTCAATGTAACTGATTTCAGAAGGTAGCTTTGTTCTGTATTTTTGATAGACTAAAGATGATTTTTTTCCAAAATGAACAGCAAGAGACACATGGTGAATGGGGAGTTGATAACTGTGAAAAAAGCAGCATCAGCAAGTAACTGGGTCCTCAGCTTTCTAAGGACTTCTGCTATGAAATCTGGCTTCTTGCCTCTTCCCTTCAACTTTTTCTTCTAAAGAGTGATAAAATTGTGCTGCTAATTCCTGACACAAGGAGAAAGATAGAAGCTCTGTCCATATGAGATGGCAGTGCTGCAGCAAATATGTCTGATGGTCTTGTGAAGGAGTAGCCTAGCAGAAAACTTTCATGTGATTTTTTCCTGCTAGAAAAACACAGCAAAGATGACTCCATTAATTTTGCAACTTTGTCATGGCAAGATACGATTTCTTGAAAATCCCCCAGAAAACAATGGTTGGTTTAACAAAGGATTTGTATAAGAACAGGGATGTTGTGGGGAATACACAGGAGTTAATGCCTTGGTTCACATGGAATGAGTAAGGAACAGAAGGTGAAGCAAGAAATTGAGGACCTGTCCTGTCATTTTTGGTCCTTCTGATGGAGACTTTTTCATGTCGTAAATAAGCAATGGTTTGGGTTGGTATGGACACTAAAGATCATCTAGTTTCAACCCCCTCAACCATGGGCAACAATACAATCTATTAGATCATGTTCCCTAGAGCCCATTCAGCCTGGCCTTGAACACTTCCAGGGATGGGGCATCCACAGCTTCTCTGGGCTAGTATATCACCATCTTCACAGTAAATAATTTTTTCTAATCCCTAATCTAAGACTACTCTCTTTCCGGTTAAAGTCATGCGCCTTTGTCCTATCCCTACATGCCCTTGTCAAAAGTCCCTCTCCAGCTCTCCTGTAGCCCCTTTAGGCACTGGAAGGCTCTCTAAGGTCTCCCTGGAGCCTTCTCTTTTACAGGCTGCACTGCCCCAAATCACTCCATCAGTCTTCACAAAAGAGTTTCTCCAGCCCTCTGATTATCTTTGTGGCCTCCTCTGAACCTACTCTAACAGCTGCATGTCCTTCTTGTGCTGAAGGCTCCAGATCTCGGTGCTGTACTGCAACTGAAAGTACAATATTCATTTAGCTGTCCTGTTTTCATGTTAGACTTGGCAGTTACAGTTGAGCTAAGTGAGTTCTCCCTGTATTGTCACTTGGTAGGAGACTTTCTTATCCTGTCCCCTGATTTCTCTTGTAACGAGGCAGGATGCTGTCAAGACAGCTGCTGAGTTTCATCCATAGGGTGAAGACACTACAGAGGTACATGATACATTTATAGCCAGCAGCATCTGTAAAACAGGTTCCAGGCAGGGTTGTGCAGGTGAAAGATAACAGTCACCATAACCAGGGTACAATCAGTCAGTTCCCCATCCCACTTAACATTTTCCAGTTGAGGGCTCCATGGGTTGTCATTTTAAAAACAAATGGAAGACCCTCATCAAAGTAGCCCCTTGTGCTCTCCTATCCAAGGGTATCTAGAAAAATCTACTGACCTCCAGAGAGCAATTTAGGCCTAATGTTCGGATATTAAGCTGGCAGATGTGTATTAAAAACACTCATTTAGTCTGAGGTGAATGGGAAGTCAAGTAAGGTCAAAGAGTGCCTGCTTGACTTACATCAAAATTTTGTTATTTTTTTTTTGGTTGATCCTGACTCTTTCCCTGCAAATGACAACACTATTATTAATGTTAATTAGCCAAGGCCAAGTAATGGGATCATTGTGGAAGGAACAGCTTTGATGTGTGCAAGTAACATCTAATATGTGGTGTAATAGTGCTCTGTTACTACTCAATAAAAATATATTTCCAGTGATTAAATACAGGAACTGGAACTTCGGTCCCATTAAGTTAATGGCAGAACTCCCAGTAACTAGAATGGGATGAGCAGTGTTCACTTTTATAAAAATCCACTAATTTCACCATTTTTTACATTTGAGCAAGCCAAATGGAATGTCAGTGTGCCACTGCCAAGGACCTTATTTACTCTTTTCTACAATTCTTGTTTTCTCTGTTCTCAGTTTTAAGAATCAGATCTTTGTCTTTTTCACTCCACCTTACCATCACTGACCCATGCTGCTTAACAGACATGTACCATGTTACTTAAGCAACACACACTTTGTCTCAGATTCTTAGACTGGGTCAGAAATTGCACTTGCTTCTTTAATGTTACACTGTTTTAAATATAGTACATAAATTAAGCTAATATTGGCCCAGAGTAGCAGCATGCACTCATGCTTTTACATCCATTTAAATAAATCTCTTCATCTTAACCTCAATAATTTAAAGACAGACATTCTATTTCTAACCAAACTTTTTTTTTTTTTTAGGTAGTTCAAAGATGTATATTTAGGGTTCAAAATATACACTCTTGTGACTGGAAAAAAGGTCTAATTAGAAGAAATCATTCTGTAAAAACACCTCCACAGGTCCCTTTCTTACTGAGCCATTCTGACTATAAAATATTTGGAAATCCCAACTGAATGTCTTCACAAGTGCATGTCAACGCTCTGCTGGATGCACAAGGTGTGTAATTCAGCTGGTGTGTCCCTACCTTCCTTATGTAGTTTGGACAATCCATTCACATGTTAACAGCAAGTCTAATGCATCTGGTGGATATTAGAGTTACTTGACACATCTACACATCAGAACAGGTGTGGTAGATCTCAAGGGTCCCTAATACTTCAGTCCTATAACACATGGATTTCCTATAGCATAGAATCATAGAATATTTTGGCTGGAAGAGGTCTTAGGACTATATAGTTCCAGCCTCCTTGCCCATGGGGAGGGACACCTGCCTGGCCTTGAACACTTTCAGGGATGGGGCAGCCACAACTTCTTTGGGCAGCCTGTGCCAGTGCCTCACCATCCTCACAGGAAAGAATTATTCCTAATATCAAATGTCATCCTGCCCTCTGTCAGTTTGAACTCCTTCCCCCTCACTTCATGCCCTTGTTCAGAAGTCACTCTCCAACTCTCTTGCAGCCCCTTTAGGTACTGGATGATAATCCAGGTCTTCCCGGAGCCTTCTCCAGGCTGAACAAGCCTAACTCTTTCAAACTGTTTTCATATCCACCAGCTTTGATCAGCAAGTCTGAAATACATAGGCTGAGTTGAGTTTCCGTGTGTGCAGGCCTAAGTAAGCCTGCACAGACTAAAAATACCCCAGACAGAAAGTTCAGCCTTGAGTAAACTTTCACATTAGTCAGCAGAGCTCTAAACACAGCCACATCTTTTGTTCTGTCTATATAAATCTTGCCTGAGACTTTCTGCTGCATAGTGCATAAATAATGTTGTGCTTCTATTCCCTGTCCCCATTGATCCACACTGGCCTTTACAACTTCATCTTGGGTGACCCTGCTGTCAGAGGTAAGACCTGTCTGTAAAAGAGTTGAAGACCCAGAGCGTAAAGCAAAGTTTACTGTGTTGTGACTGTCACCATGATCTGCCTGAGTGTCCTTGGTGAATTGCTCTCAGCTCAGGTGGGGTTTTCTTACCTGAGAGGTCCCAACAGAACTGGAATCACTTCACACAGAGTTCTTTTAATCTTCCTTCCTACATCAATTCCTCCAAATCCTTTATCTTCCCTGAAAGGAGATTATTGTCTTGCAAAAATAAATAAATACATTTAAAAAGGGCATTTCATCTAATATATCTTAATTGCCGTAACATTTAAAGAAGATACATGATTCTGTTAATTCAAAAGGCTAATGAATCATTTTTAATCATACAAAAATGTCATGTCCTATGGTGGTAAGCAACCTAAAAAACCCAGGAGAAATTGGTAGGCATATGCTAGCTTGCTCTTTCCGTAATATGAAAAAAATGCATGAGCCTGCTGCTGGCTCCTGACTGCACATGCCAGTCTTAACTTCGGAGAAGTAATCACTTTCTCCTCTACTCATTCCTCTCTCTTTGTCCTTTGATTGCAGATTCCAGATGGGTTTGGTAGCCAGTAATTACTTTTATAACTAGAACTCACTTGCAATGCATCAGGTTAATGTTAATGGCATTCTGTACAGACACTCATAATCTTCTCTAACTTCTCTCTCATGCCAGTGTAATTGTATTTCCTTAATACTAACCAAACAGTGATCTCTTATCTTCTTTTCCTTTCTTTTTTTTTTTTTTTGACATCGGGTATATGGGAAGGAACAATTTACATTTTTCCAGGCTCCTCACTCTACATCACTATGTTTATTAAATCAGTATGTGTTACTTTTATTTCTTAGTGCCAGTGAATTTTTCTTCTAATTACAGCAATCTGATTTCAGTTTATTTAAATGCTGATTTATGTTTATGCTATCCCCTGGTATCAATTTCATTCCAACTAGATCCCAGTGTAACTTAATTACTTGTAGTCTTGTTATTCCAAACTAATGCTAATTAAAACGGTTTTATTACTGGAAGGTATTAAAGATTAACCCCTCCACTGTTCTATAGGAAAGAAAGTAAAGTGAAGGTGAGGAAAAAGAAGGTTTACAAAACCAGAGAAAAGAGTGCATAGGATTGTCCAGTACATCTGTTTAGTTTGATCACACAACGTGCTGTAGTTGCCTAGGGTTCACAGCCTGGTTTTATTGCCTGGTCTGGTGATCTCTCCCTATTCTCATCCCTGCTGTTTCCATTTCCTCTTCTTTAACCTCGTCTGGGTGCAAGAGTTGCAGAAGATGAAGGTGCACACCTACTTGTGGCCAGCCCCTCCTCTCTTCGTGTCCCCATGTCCCTTTTCCTCCCCCTCTGCCACACATCTCCACACCTCCTCTCAGTTGTATCTCACCTTCTCTGCCTCCTCCTCTTCATCACATATCCCACTCCTTGCTATCCTCTCAAATCACACACTTGTTCACATTCAAGGAAAAGTGTTTTAATCCAATGATCCTCCCTGGAGGCTTAGCATGGATGGAGATCTCTGTTCACTGCTGTTATGTTGTGTCCAGCAGAAGATGAAGCTGAAGCACTGACCAGACTAAGCTTTTAATAGCAAGCGCTCTGCAACCAAAGAGAGATCCATCCTCATGAAGATGTGTTGGGGTGAGTTTGAGTTAGATGTTAGGAAAAGGCTTTTCACCCAGTGAGTAGCTGGGCACTGGAACAGGCTCCCAAGGGAAGTGGTCGCAGCATGAAGCCTGGTGTTCAAGAGGTCATGAAGCATTTGGAAAATGCTCTCAGGCACATGGTTTGCTTTTTGGGGCTGTCCTGTGCAGGGCCAGGAGCTGGACTCAATGATCTTTGTGGGTGCCTTCCAGAATATTCTATGAGGGCTTTTTCTTTTTTTTTTTTCCTTTGTGGATTTGAGACAATAGCTACTGAGCAATAACAGAATATATTGCTATGAGTCTTCAAGTAAACTAGAGGAGTTAGTAGGCCGGTAAAGCACCAGCTGAGTGCAATTATCTCCTGTGCAGTGCTTGTAAACTTTACCTGTCTCTTCAATGTTTCCCATAAATCCCCCTGACTGCAGCATACCACTGTGCCTTCCCAAAATCCCTCCCCATCTCCGACACAGCTTTATTTTCGTCTGCCTTATTCTTAAGTTCACATTTGCAGAAATGGTAATAAACTAACTCAGTTATTTTAAGAAAATCCCCAAGTCCTTACTCTTTAATACTATAATAACTTCACATATATCTTTACACCTTACATATGCACATGTATGCAAATGGCTACAGTATTGTACTCAGGTGTTTGGCTTTCCAGCGCAGTTTTTTGGTTGGTTGCCAGGTAACTGGAACACTTCTGATACACATGTGCAGAAGACATACTTAATTGTTTTTCATGTGTACCCAAATTAGGAATCGGTGGAGGCTACTGTTATTTGTGCTGATGAGAAAGTGACATCTGTGGGAACACAGAAAGCTACAGAGTATGTCTGTCTGGGGCTAATTGATTTATAAAACTTGCCGACAGACAGATGTGAACAAACACTTCTGACAAACAACATGATTATAAATTAGCTTCTTCTTTCTATAGGAGGTAGGCTAAAAACACACAGCAAGCATAAGTAATGGGTGCAGGAGACACGTTATTTATTTTCTGCATCCAATGAAGCACAGCAATTGTACTCTTGTTCTGTGGGCTGGTTTCCTGTTGGAGTCTGGGAGTAGTGGAAAAAGAGCTGAAGAATGAGGATGATCTCTACAAAATGGGAAGCATATTGCAGCATTCCAGAAAAAGATGTAAATATGATCTCTCTGAGCTCTCTGTCTGAATTTTTGGGTTTTAGCTGAAGTGGATAGGTCTGATTGGTTTTAAGGAATTTCTGTGCTGTTTTCCTTAATGAAATTCACTCCTACACAGACCAAGCAGCTTAATTTCAAGATTCGTGCTTTAGAGAAGAGAGTGTGAACTTCATCGCATTGCTTTGATAAGTAAATAAAGTTGTGGAATTCCTTTTAATTGTCTTTTCAGTCAATGAACAACACAACTGGTTTCCCCAGGAGAAGAAGGGAGAGCTGAGCCTAACAGACACCTGAAGTTGTCTGTGGGGTTATGTGAATGCTGAGACTACTCTCCAAAATAACTAAGTTCTTTCCTCAATGTCCGGGAAGAAGACTGCAGGGAAAAAAAAATAGAAAAAAAATCCTACCTCTTCATATGTACATGAAAGAAAAAGAGTTCCATATATTATTGTCTAGATGAGAGTTTTGCTTCACTTTCCCATATTTAAGCAGGAGGCAATAAGAAATAGAATTGAAATTAATTTGGCTCAAAGTAGTTAAAATTTTAAAAAGCATTGAACATGAAAACCAATCACAGAAATTCACAATAATGATTATGTTACCTAAAGTCATTGGTAAAGCAAGTGGAGAAATTTAAAATACAGGTAAATAGGAATTTTCTTATCATCTCTTAAATTCCCAACATCCCTATCTGCCCCTATCTGTGTTCTACAGGTCCCATTACCAAGCATGAGGCAGCAACAACAGGGACTAGTAGAGAGGAGTATGCTGTGTATGCCTGCATTTTATACAGAGTGAAAGCTTGCCATCCATCATCACAGTTCCAGAGGGAGAGGCAATGCTGAATCTTTCCTCTGCAATGCTTTCCACCACAACACAAAGAAATCTCAGTGAGAGAGAGAGCACATGAGTGCTAAGTGCACCTGCACAAGGGTAGAAATGGAAAAAAAAAAAACTAAGGAAAGTCATTACTCATCAGTCTTCAGATTTACAGCCTTTAAGGTCTGGGAGGGTGGGAGCTCAGAACAGGCAGCAGCAGCAGCAGACACGGCTGCTCCTCAGCTAAGGCATGACCTTCCCTGACTACCCAGACCTGGGTATGCAGATGATGGCAGAAGGGCAGCGAAGGTTCCTGCTGCTCAGTTCTTAGGGTGCTGCCCTTGTACAGCTGCCTTGTACAATTCAAAGCAGCAACACTCAGCATTGGATCTGTGAAGGGCAGTGAGCAGCCAGCAGCAATTCTGGCAGCCAGTGAGGGATTTTTCAGGATGAAAGCTGAGTGCAATCAAGGAGAGGTAGGCAAAACAACCCCCAGAAGCAATCCCCAAAGCAACCCACGTGTGGCTTCTGGGAACAGGCAGATACAGAGGCAGACCCTTGCAGGCAGAGGCTTGCTGGATTCATGAGGGTTCATGATGTTTACCCTGCTGAGGGTCCATGGTGCAGTGCATACTTAGGGTCCTGTTACCCTTATTGGCATCCAGCAGAACCTGGTATGAGGAAGATGAAATAGAAGCAAATTTAGGTCCCAAAACTCATGCAGACTCTCCAATCTAGGCTGAAATCTTGGGAGACAGGATATGCCAGTGGGACACAGGACTTGGAGTATTCCTGGGAAGATGATGTTAATTATTCCTGTCATTAAGAGCAGCAGGAAATGAATGTTTGAGAGCAGCTTGTCTCACATGCAGACACACAGACACACACACACATATGCACACACTCAGGCACAAGCCAAGGCAGGCTTTAGGAGAAAGGGTTGTTGCTCAGTGTAAAGGAAACTAAGTCAATATTATCTTTTAATAACAAATCCAAAAGGAAGCAAGCTGTCCCAAAGAATGAGCCAACAGAAAACACAATTCACAGGAATATGACAGATAAAGGGGCTTCAGTTTAACAAATTAGCATGCGCAAATATTTGGGCTGATGAGCTTGATGGAGATTTAAATTGTAGAGACCGCATTAATAATTGACATCCCAAACTGGAGTTGCATTAAAAAGAACTTTCCCAACCCAGGAATTGTTTTTCCTGCCTTGTTTTCTTTCACTTAGTAGAAAACATTTTTTCCTTCATGCTGTGAGGAACAACTTTTTTTTTTATCTCTGTGCTTGCTCTCACTTTTTTGATGACTACTCTGAGTTTAATAAGATGCTGTCAGACATGTGCAGTTAAAGCTTGGGGTTGCGTTTCTGTTTTCTCTTGTTCTTGCACAACACAATTCCAGTGGTGTCGCTTCTATGAGGCATGATGCGACTCCTCACAGGAACAGTGCAAGACAAAACCAAGGTGTTTATGAAGCACTGAAGCATCCCTCCCCTGCTGTGGGACATATATGCAAGGAGAAGATCTCCTGTAGTCCCTCTTCATCTTAGACCCATCCGGGTTTTTCCAAAGTGCGCTCTAAATAAACAAGGCAGGAAGAATTATGTTTTATATGCATGGAAATTGCACAAGTTATCTTTTTTTTTTTTCCCTACAGAATCATAAAAAGGCTTGGGTTGGAAGGTATCTTAAAGATCATTCATTTCTAACCCCCCTGCTGTTGGCATGAATGCCACCCACTAGATCAGATTGTCCCATTCAACCTTGGCCTTGACCATTTCATATGTTTTCATCTTCCATACTTTTGTTTGTATAATAGAATTAATAAAAGGATCATCTGAATGGGAGGCAAATTATGCACTCAAGGAAAAAAGGAGAGACTGAGAGAAATTAGTTCTGCTTTGATTTGTTTCTTGTTCCCAGGAAGAGAGAAGATGAAGTGCAGTCCCTGTTCTTATATGGCCACCTTGGTCTTTCGTTTTACTGCCACAAAAGCAAGGAAAAAAATAATGCAGGAAATTCCTGTGCTGCAGTGTATGGTTAACTCACAACTTTCAGGAGCGAATTACCCTGCTAAAGCCATAGTGTCTGCTATGTCAGTTAGAGCAAGGCAGCAAGGCTCTTGCTTTTGTAGTTATTATGCTTATCTCAATTGCTATTCACAGTCTGAAGTCTCTCTTCCCTGCCATTCTATACTGATCACTGTGCTAGACTGAGTAAAAGCTTATGACCATATGGTAGCATTTGGCTGCTCACCCATTCTCAGAATTTCACCCAGTTCTCATTGACTTTCAATGGCATCTGGATGACTAAGTGCCACAGGCATCTCTCAAAGCCTCAGCTACAGTACCCCAAAGTATACAGGCTACTTTAAAGTCTAACCACACAAAACAACAGGTTCCTGCCTCCAGGCGCTTGCACCTACTGTTAGATGTTTATCCTAAGTGGTAAAGATAAGTCAGGCTTATGGCAAGTTATGCCATGTTATGGTTATGGCAAGTCTCAGGTCACAATGTGTAGCTGAAGGTTTTGGGAAGAGCTGGGCTAATCCAATGAACATTATCATCCCCCTTAACAGTGACCAGCACCAGAGGTAGCAGGAAAGGTGCTGAGCAGCCTGTGCCTTGATCTGCAGGATTTATTTCATGCTCTGCCACTGACGTCCAGTAGAGCCTCTGCCAGGTCATTTAAGCCCTATGCCATTACTCCCTATTAGGTCACGAAGTGTTGAGAATGGGACAGTGTTGAGAACAGTCTTCCATGAACCACATGCAAAGGAGTTTGTTTTGGAGACTCTGGCATTGGTTGGAATCGGACCTGGAAAAACTCTGGGAGAAATAACAGCAGCAAGTATTTCTGCAGCCTCAAAAGAATTGTGTGGACCCATCTGCACTGTGTGAGCTGACGGTACTTACTTAACTGACCTGAAAGTGGCTGTACTTGGTTTTGTCAAGGATTTTTCCTTCACAGCCCCCCAGTTTCTGCAGAGCAAAGGAAATCCTTATGAACAAGATGATTCAGAATAGAGGAAAACAGCATGTCGTGTAAACAACTATGTGAGGCAGGAAAAAATAAAAAAGAAACCTCCTCTATCCTACACAACAGCAAGACCATAGCAGAGGTCAGAATGGCCAGGGCTGTAAAAAGCTTCTAAAAATGTATGTGCTGCTGTTGAATTGCTTTGCCCTTGTCTCCAGAGCTTCTCAGGGAATTGTATTCAATCTCAACATTTATGAAGACGAGCCCAATGAAGATTTGGTCTGCAGAATTTCTGGCTGTAGTCTGAAATGTTGCTCAGGATGTCTTTAAAGATTTAAAAGGAATTTAGCTTTAGCGATGTTTTTGTGTGATTATTGCTGGTTTTTTTTTCCAAACCACGGAATTGCTGAGAGGTTTTATACCTTTTCTATTTTCTCCCTTCAAAGATTACGGATAGACTCATCACCTAATTATTTTGTTTCCATCTTGTAAACAAGATCTGGGGAATAAGATAGCAAAGAACGTATTTCTGCTTGTATCTTAGAACATGCCTACACTGAAAGAAATTATACATAACAAAATTTCATTTCCATTTCCTGTAACAGGGCACCCTGTGAAATGGGAAAGAGAAAAGAGGAAATGCTGTTAGACACAGTCTGTTCTGTGTAGTTCTACGCTGCTCTGAAGGCTAAATGGAATATTTCAGTTTCAATAGATCTTTATTGACATATTTAGTAATATTAATAAATTATTCAAATAGAAAAAGAACAGAAGTTCCCATGAAAATATACACAGATGTTATTTAAGCAGCCCTTGCCTGGAATATAAGAAAGCCAGGTTTCTCACTTCTAGTAATCTGAAAATTAAGTTGACTATGAAGCACAAAAAAAAGGTTAATTGTTTTTTTATTTATTTCATTTTTCTTTTCCAAGTTCACTCAATACCAAGGAAAGTAAATGTTTAAACTGGCATTTTTACAGTTAGGTTTTAAAAATTCTTGCTTGCAGTGTAATTTTAGTTGGCTGTGCTCCTTCAAAAACAGCTGGAATAATGGCCTATCTGCATGTATGTTCAGAATATAATATATAACATGTAATACACCATATATAGTATGCTGTATGCATCATCTATTGTACAAATAAATAAAAAATAAAATAAGAAATAAAACAACAAACATCTGCAATATTTTCCCTGTTCATTTCCTAGACTGGAAGCCATTTCATGAGCTTGAGAGAACCTCTGTTGAGATCATGGGTTGAAAACATATATTTCTAAGGTAAATAGTGCTACTCCTCAAATACATGATTCCTGGACTGTCTGAAGTGATTGATGATAACACCCTGTGGTTATCAGTGCAAAGATAGGACTATTCTGAATTAAACAAAATGCTTCCCATTATCAAATGTTCAATAAAGCATTACCATAGACAAAGTTATAGTTCCTACTATGTCAGGTTGTAAATAACAAGAAAGGTGGGGGATATAAATAAAACCTCCTTTATTAGACCTGCAGCCTGAGGATGGGAGGGGTATAAGCATCATGGTGTGTTTCCTGAGATTTGCAAAACCAGAAAATGCCCGAATGACACAAATCAAGGCAAGTCTATGAAGCAGTATTTAATATTTTGGTTTTCCTTAGTAAATATTCTCCCTTAAATGCCTGACTTCCAATGGGAAAATGCAAATTGTGGCATTTGTCCTTGATGCTTTAGACTTGCATTCAAGAAAGTGCCTGAGTCCTGATTTTGCAAGAAAGAAATGGTCATCCTGATTTCAAAGGATATGTCTCCATATCCAGGCATATTTAAAGTCCTAAAGATATCCATGGGATTCCAGTACACATTTAATCATGTGCCTATGCATTATTTCTGAAGTGGGCCCAACAGCACAATTGAAGCTTTCTGAAAGTCTCCAGTCTTTGCAGACCACAGGCTGTGTGTTCCCATTATCTCACCATTTTTTCTTGAGGTTTTGGCAGTGATCTGTGTATGTTAGTGCTGACTTTGAGCAGGATTAGAGATCACCCACTTTGGAAATGCTATGAATTTGCAGTGCCCAGTTGAGCTCAGTATTTCTGCTCTCCTGGTTTTCCCTCTATACAGAGGATGTGGAGGCATCAGGGCTCATGGGGAGCCTCCCCCCTGAAGTATTCTACAAGCATCTCCACCTCTGTGGAACTCAAATCCACAGAGCAGCCAACCACCTTTGCCTTTTTTTTATATAAAGTCTATAGAATGTAATGGATTTCTGAATAAATGGTGTTCCTGTAGCTTTTCCTCCAACAATTTCTTTTTGCTTATAAATTTTAAGCTCAGATTCAATTTCATTAAATGCACAGATGAGCTGCTGGACTCTAATGAAGGCTGAGCATGGAAATATAATTCCATGCTTTTACTGGTCATTTCACCCAAAGGTGATGTCTTTAAAGGCTGAAAGGGATTAATCAAAGAAAAAGGTGATGGGGGAAGTCAGCCTCTTCTCTCTGCCTGCTGCTAGTTCAGGGAGAAGTGAAATGAGCTGTCAGAGCTCAAAGGGAGTGTGAGAGGAAGACATACTTGTAGTTCACTGTGCACCTTCTCCCTGGAGCCTCAGGAGGACATTTTGATGGTGCAATAATCAGAAAGATGAATTCTCTGGTGCTCTGAACACACCACCAAAAGGCAAAGCTCTCCCTTTGCTGCCAAACTCTTATGTGAGTGGTGTTCATGCCATGACAAATCTTACAGAAGCCCATGTGGGCAAAAGGGAACCAACCCCCAACATCTTCCTCACTGGTGCTGGGTAATCTCCATGGCAGGGTCTGAGTGTAACACAGGACCTTCACTGACAATAGCACTTTAATTGAAAATTAATTTCTTGCCATAAAGGCCACCAACCTATGCCAATCCAGATCCCAAGGCTGCAATTTATAATGTCCTTGCTGTTCTGGAGACTGTCTCCTTGGCTCCAAAGACAGGTCCCCTGCTCCTCAAGGCAAACTTTCATGATTGTTTACCATCCCTTGTTCACCAGCGGCAAGTTTCAGTGATAAAATAAAATTAATAAAATGAGAATCACAGAATGGTTCAGGTTGGAAGGGATCTTAAAGATCGTCTCTTTCCAACCTTCCTGCCATGGACAGGGACCCTTTTAGCAGTAAAAGCATTAAGCGTAAATCTGATCACTTGTAAATGTACTAGAGGAGTGTTTCAGAGTAAGATGCACTTCACTCCCAAAGAGGCAAGGAAGCATGTATCTATGCTTTAAAATCAAGGGAAATGAGGATAGCAGGTTAAAATGGAATATAAGATAGACAAGCTAGAAGGAATGATTTTTTTTCCCCAGGAAATCGCTACTTGAAAATTTCACGGACAACACAGCCACTTGAATAATGAATAAAGCAGACTGGTTTAAAGGCAGTGAAATTGCCCTCTCCTCAGCTTTCTTTTAATCTTTTGTGGCCCTACAAGGAGCCTTAGAAGAGGCAGCCCTGTGACATGATAATCCAGCCTCCTCCAGCAGCTGAGCTTAATCAGTCAATAAGACCTGAAGCCACTGTGTTACATTTTCAAGCAGGAGCCTCAAATTCCCTTTTTCATGGCTAAACACTTGTTGGTTTTACATCTGCTGAATTAAAACATAGAAAAACCCCCAACAAAAGCAACTCTAACCACAAACAAATGACTAAATCCACATTGCTAATAGTTCCTTAATTGCTAACCTGAAGGTCCGTAGCAGTCCTGATTGTCACTCAAGTTATTTTATGAACGTGTGTTGATTTTGAAATTGTAACGGTGCTGAATTAGCAAATGGATTAAAAATGGCAGAGGAGTTTTCTGTGTCAGGGGGCTCTACATTATGAATGATAAGGTATCCTATCTGTATAACTCCTGGGATTGCAAAACATTTACCAAAAATTAATTTCTCAGCACTCAGAACACCCTAGGAAGTAATCAGATGTTTGTGCTTCACAGAAACTAAAACCACAGCCTTAACAAATCCAATGGCTTCTGTGTATCCTGCCGTGAGGTCCACTGCAGCATTAAAACCAGGAAAGCTGATTTTATTAGAAATTTATAGACACATTTTTCCATGGGGCTGTCCTGTAATTAGTGATTGGTGTGTCTAGAAATGAGCAGACTCCAACTGGAGTCACACTTTCAGCTCTCTCCTGAGATTCCACATTTCTCTCTTGCAAGTGGCGAGCTCTTCCGAGCCCCCCTGGCTTAGATTGTTCAGAGGGTCACCTTCACTGCACGACCAAAAAACCTGTGGGACCGTTTATTTGACTGAGAAGGGGTAGCAGGGGCATTGACAGAAAGAGAATCATGGAGTCATTGAGGTTGGAAAACGTTTCTAAGATCATGAAGTCCACCAACTGACCCCACACTGCCAAGTCCACCAGTAAACCATGTCCCTGAGTGCCACATTACTCATGCAAGAACAGTGAGATCACACGAACCTAATTTTTGAAAAAAGATGCCGAAACTCAGATTTTTTGCTTTTTATCTGTGCATTGCACAGATCATGGTAATTCTTTTTTTTCTATTTTTTTCTGGAGCAACCAGATAGACTATAAAACTAAAGTCTGGTCCTTGGCAGAGAACTCAAGTGATTGGGAAAGCCTGTGACTGCTTAGACTTCCCTGCAACAGCAGGGATTTAATGTATTTCTCCCTTGCTGTACAGAGCTTTCAAAAGAACTGAAATAAGATTTAAACACTTGCTTTTTTTCTTAATCGAATGATACTAAAGAAATCGGGACAAAACATGCACAGTTAGAAACTGATTTTCCCTTAATGAATAAAAAAACAAACAAGTTGAGAGTGCACCTTCGAAGAACCAACTTGACATTACTTGAAATGATATTGCAGAGAGTAGAACCAAATTCTGGCATTAGTTCCTTATATATATATTGACTATTTGGTCATCTTTTTCACACCTTACAAAGACGAAGGAACTCCGTGGCACCAAGCCAGCTATATGCACTAGAAAAGCATCCAAGCAGCCACGTTATTATTTAATCATGTACTATTATAGAATATCATCCCACTGGTGAGGTGTACTTTTGGTCAGACGATACAGATGGAAAAATAGATTTCCATATGTTAAGGGCTGACCTGAAGCTCCTCAGAATTAGATCAAAATTATTAGAAAAAATTTCTTTTTCAAAAGGGTTGCAAGCACTGGAACAGGCTGCCCAGAGAAATGGTGGAGTCATCATCTCTGGAGAATTTTGAAAGATGGATGGATGTGGCATTTTAGGACATGGTTTAGTGGTGGACTTGGCAGCGTCATGTTAATGGTTGGACCTGATGGTCGTAGAGGTTTTTTTCCAACCTAAACATTTTGTGATTATATGATTCTAAGATATTTACAGGGTTAAAAGTCTCCTCTGGAGAACCCAACAGCTGATGAATATATTAGCTTAACTCAACTCCCTTTCCCTCCTGACTGTGCAAAACGGAGCTACATCAGCATGCCCAAAATGGGAATCAATTACTCCTCCTTCTCATGCTGCTAAATATTCAGGTCCTGTTGATGCATCTCCTCCTGTTTGGCTCCAGTTCTCTTGCAGGTTAGCGAGGAAATCAGATGCAAATCACATAGGTGATTCCTCAGCGGGAGGACAGAGCTGTGGCTGCCAAGGAGGAGGCAGGCTGCCTTTGTGTTTCTGGAGTCACAAAGCACTTAGCCACACGGCTCCCATTGACTTTCAAATGGGAAATATGTAGATGCAAGTAAGAGTTATGGAAATGTAGCCTTTCACTGTATCATTAGTTTTTTGTTTCCACATGACAGAATCTCATGATCTATTTTGAATATTTAAGCTGTGCCAGAGCAAGTGCATTTTTTTTTGTTTAGTTGGTTAGTTTTTTGGTGGTTTTTTTTGGTTCAGATTTTTGTTTGTTTGTTTGTTTGTTTTATTTGGTTGTTCGTTTTTTGGAGTTTTTTTTGTTTGGTTTGGTTTTTTGGGTTTTTTTGGGCGGGGGGGACTGAAATAAGCAACCCCAACAGTTTGGCATGGCAGCATAAAGAAGCTAACACAGCTGAAGAACGTTGTGAAGGGGTCTATTTTGCATATCATTTAATCTAATTGCAACATAAGCAGTCTCCTTATAGTTAAAGTACAGGAATATGGAGGTGGTCACCTGGGTTGTGTTCCTCTCTGCTAGACAAATCTATTAGTCTATATGCATCATCTTTAAAGTAGAAATAATACTTTAATAGTGTGGAAGTTTTAAGCCTTTTTCAAGGCTTGAGGAGTGCTCTTATATTTCTGGATTCAGTATAACACTATCTAGGCTGTATACAGATATCAGCATACTTGAGACTGTTATAGTTGCTTCACTCACACCATCCCACTAAACATCTTTTGTTGCCACTTATGTCTATGGTTTAAGACTGGGCTACATGGGACACAGTCAGCAAGATTTTCTGTCCACACATTATCACCAAAGAATGCAAGGCTAATTCCAGCTTCAAACTGAAACTGAGCTGCAGCAATATATTTTTTTTTAATCTCCTGAAAATCTTACACAATCCTGAACATTTAGATTTAGCAGAATCCCTCACTGATGGTTTGATTCATCTTACTCCAGCCAGCAAAGCAGTTGAGCTACTTAGTAATTCTGCTGAAATTACTGCTGAAAAGCACAGGCAGGTGTGTCTCTCTGAATCATGTCCTTATCACGAGAAATTCATGGGCTACCAGATGATCTGACCAAAGAGCTAAGAGGGATCATTTCCCTTAACTAAGCTTTTCTCAGAGGGAAATGGCTATTTGCATATTTTACCAGAACTATCAGGCTTTTATTGGTTATAAGGAAGCATAATGGTATTTGTCCATATATTATACTTCCAGAAGTACCTATCTATACCTTATTTTACTATTCAGGACACTTTGTTGAAGCCTCAACTCTTGTGCAGAACTAGAAATTACTGGCCTCATCCTTTTCTCAATTAAGGACATAAATCATGAACAGTTTCACCGAAACCAGTGAAGTTTCAGTGACATAAAACTGGTGGGGAGAGACAAGAGGGCCCTTGATTCTCATAGTTGTGTCTTTAAACTCTCAGTCCAAGGGCCTTTGCCATACAGCCCTTCTCTATAACAGACTGCATTCCAACAGGAATCTGACACAGAGAATTTACAAAGACTGAGGCTAAACTGTTTTGTTGGGGTTTGTTTATTTGTTTGAATGGAGCAGAGCTAAATACTATTATACTGGCACAGGCTGCCCAGTGAAGTGGTTGATTCAGCAGCCTCTGAGAGGTTTAAAAGACCATGTAGATGTTTAGGTTTAGTGGTAGGATGACACATTTAGTGTTAGGTTAATTGTTGGACTGGATGATCTTAAGAGGTCTTTTCCAACCCAAATGATTCTATGGTTTTAAATGCAGCACATAACACGGTCTTCCCAATAGGCATGTATTAATCAGAGAATAAAGGATGATCAGCTGATTCATGAGTGGGACAGCTTGAAAATAGAAGTGTGCCAAATAATTTACTACACATGCTCTCCAAGTTTACAGAAGAATTTGGGTTGAGTTTGATTTTTTGTCAAGAACTCAGTAGAGCCGAAACTTTGGAAAAACAGGTGGGTGAAACAGTTTTCAAAGAAAACAGACAATTTTGTAACTGAACCATTATCTAACCTGTCTGTTTGAAAGGCTTGGGACAGACTATATAAGGAGAGTGCAATTACAGAAGAGGAATGAAATGAATACAGTTTGTTTGTTAGGAGGATCCTTCTTTCTTCCTGAAACTTTTGCAAAAAACCAAAATTTGTGCTGGCATTGACCTGCTTTTTGGGGGGATCTTGTATTTCTATAGTTCACAGGTTCCCAGAGGCTTTTGTGTGGCATTAATACTGGTAATGACTGAGTCTCTTTCCCTAATGAGATATAATGGAGGTGAAAAAGAATTTCTATGGCTTCAGCAGGGAACAAGCACTATGTTCAGATCCTGAAAATTCAGCTGTTTGTTATCCTCTTGCAGCCACAGGAAAAATTGAAAATGTGTATGTGAGAAGCTGAACAGGTGGAGGGGATGAAGGCTTGGGAAAAATGAATGCACAGCCCCTGTTACCATATGTACCTGAGTCTCAAGGTGTTTATTGTCCTTGCTATCAATAAAAGGCTTTACAAAAGTTTTTTTCCAGAATATCTCCACCAATTTTTTTTTCATTTCTTTTTCTCTTTTTTTTTTTTTCCTAATTCCTGCCAAGCTCCTTTCTTAAGGATATATCAAGAAGTTCTTCACAGGCAATTTTTTTCTGAAAAAGTAAAATACAAGCATGTTGGCAGCTATTTTGGTTACCTAGAAGCAATGGTGCTAAACTGCAGGAAGAAAGGGGAAAAACCAGTTTTTAAGCTAGGAAACTTCAAGGGTTTGCAGGCACATAACCATACCCCATCTCTGAGTATGTGTTTTGTTATCCCAAACTGGTGAGGAAGATGAAACCAGTGTTCACAATCTGGTCTTGCAGGTGCAGTCTGAGAGCTTCATTCCTGTGATCTCCAATTGCTCTTCATCCTTTCTTTCAGTCTTTATTCTCCCTTCCCCTGACGATGACAAACAGGGGCACAAAGAAATAGGGAAGAACAGAGTGAAGTGCTTCTTTCCAGCAGCCACTCGAATTTCAAGCAGAACACTGAGAGAACCAGTACAAAGGAACGGAGCTGTTGTTTTTTTCCCCCCTTCTTGCTCCTTGTTAAGCTTCACAGCTCAACAGATGCCCTACTTTGAAAGAGAAAAGGCAACAAAAACATCCACTCAGTTTTCTAACTTGTTAATTAACCTTTTTGCTTTCCCTGTCTATATTTTTCTCCTCTAGCACTCTCTTTCCTAATATTGCCTTTTGTGAGACAAGATGGTGGAAGATGAGACAAAATGGCAGAGGGATGAACTACCAGTGACTGGCAATCTTTTCAAGCAAAACATGTTCAGAGCATATGTAAAGGTGCTGCCTCTCTTCTTAGATCATTCTCTTGGCAGTAGGATGTGATAGGCAAAATCAAACCAATATTCAGAGATTTTCAGCTGCAGATCTCAAGAACTGGCAAGGTTTTTATCGATGTTTTCCAAATGGGAAAGAAAGAGACAGGGAATTTGAGAACATATGGTGATAGAATAATGAATGAGTAAATAGACTCCTTCTGAGCTCTATCCTTCACTAAACCCAAAGGAAATTAACAATCTTAGATTAAGCATTATAATAATTTATATTGACCATGATTTCATGACCAGAAAGTAGCCACTGCAAAGGTCTTCAGCCTCATTCTCTCAAAGCTGATGTACAAAAGTAATGTTTGGAAGACATAAATCCAAACTCAGCACTCTGTTTTGCCATTTTGCTACACAATGTGTTCCCACTCGCTCCCGTTGAGCTAAGATCAAACAAATCATGGAATAGAGAGGTCAAAACTCAGTTTTACCACCAAAAGCCTCTCTTATCTACAGAAGTCCCATTCACCACGAAGCTGCAATTCTAAAAATGTATCTATTATCATCATAAAGATGATAATAGATACAAGAATCTTGTTGTTTACTGGGATATTCTTCTGGCCCTGAGGCCATTCACAATCACATTAATCTTAACTTTGGAAATACATTATGTGTTTAATTTAGCCAAGAACAAAATAATGAGCAGTATCCCAGCAAGTATTTGGTTATCTCCTCATCTGTTTACCATGTGGGGACACATGGAAGAAGATCTGTTGCTGAAAAAGATACTTCCTTTTATTACACTGGTTGCCAGCACCCCTGAAGTTTAAAAAAATTAAAAAATGGAGAAAGTAATTAAAGCATGCTAGGCCTAATTACTTTCCTGCCTGCTTTGACAGTGTTTTGGTGGGGAGAAATCACAATACTTCAAACCATGTCTGCTTAGGAACTGCAGTCCCCAAGCCTTCTGCTGAGTAGAAAGCTGAAATTCTCTCTTCTTAACTGGACAGCCTCCTGCTTTCATCAAGAAACCTGACATTTTCCATAGCCAGCTCCACATGAAACTCCTTCCACAAGGTACTATTTGGGATCCAGGGATCTGAAGAGGAAAATACAAGTTTATAGTCTCAACATATTAAGAATGTTATGAATTGCATGCTGCTTGTTAGAGAACGATGAGGATATTTAAACTTAGCAGGTAAAGACTCAGACATAAACAAGATTGTTTGAAGGCAGAGGATGCTGAACTGTAACTACTCCAAAGACGGGTATTTTAGAGCTATAAAGGTTGATACAGAAAAGCCCCGGAAACATCAAAATACTAATATACCCAAAAGCCAGAAGAAAATCTCTGACAGAGTGGAAGAAAATGCAAAATCCAAAAGGGAAGAAAAATAATGGCAACAGAAATCAGAGAAAATAAATGTACAAAGCAAAAAGTAAATAGTAGCAATTGTGCATTGTAGGGCAAATGTCTACATTGTTTGGGGAGCAATTTTATAAAAACAAAACAAAACCCAACCAGATCTGAAGCCAGGGGAAAAAAAAGTTTTTGGAATAAGGGGGAAATGAATATTTCAGGAGAAATACTTTTTTCCCATTTCTCAGTGCTCCAGCTACATCTGGAATACTATGTCCAGCTGGGCCCCCAACAAAAGAAGGCTGTTGACAAACTTCAGGGAGTCCAACATAGGCCACCAAGGTGATCAGGAGGCTGGAGGAGGTTGGAGCACGTGATGTACAAGGAAAGGCTGAGAGAGCTGGGTTTGTTCAGCCCAGATACTCAGCAGGGATTTCAAAGCTGCCTTACAGCACTTCTGAGGAAGTTTTTTAAGAAGACAGCGCCAAGTTGTGATGCATGACAGGGAAGGATCCATCTGGATTAAGGGGGAAAAATATCCAGCATGAGATATTTAAGCCCAAATAAATTGTGGGACCTCCATCCTTTGAGATTTTGAAGGCCTAACTGGAGGAATCCCTAAATAATGTGTTCTCAGTTCAATGTTGACCCAGCTGTGAGCAGGAGCATAGGCTGGAGACCTTCTGAGGCCCCTTCCAACCTACATAATCCTCTAATTATAGGAAAGCTTCAGCAGAAACATTTTAGATAAAGCAATCTGGGAGACATAAGAGCTAAAAAGCAGAGTGAAAAGCTATAGTTACTGAAATATAGGGCAGTCTAACGCAGGCCAAAATATTTGGCATTTAAAATGAAGCTTTGGAAAAGATGCAAAAAATAAATAAGCTATGGGGAAGAATGTCAGACCATAGTCAGAATTATACTCTGTGAATTTCTTCTTTGTAGGGTAAAGAATAGAGTGTAAGGTGAAATGTGGGCTAGGTCAGATCATGTTTTCCCCTTGCTTCTATCTTTTGAATAACCATGGAGGGATAGATTTTGCAGAATGTCACTCAGTGCTCTCCTTTCTACCCTACACAAAGAATTTTGGTTTATCTTTGGTTTTGACCCAAGTTAGCATACTTTATACATCTGTTTTAATAGGAATAGCTTAGTAGATGAAAAACTTTTTGTTGTCATCCTTCTTATCATCGAGAGCATATATGTACTACATTGATACACATTAGCTCTTGTGTCTTCAGGCCTATCATTAATCTTCTTTTTATGTGAAGTGGATAATGGGAGATGCTGACAGATGAACCAGAATATGAAGCTGAAATATTTGGATGGATTGTAAGAAAGTTTGGCTAGTACTTGCTTTAGCTGATGCCATAGTTACTAGAGGTAGAAACTTATTTTTGATAATAGACAAAAATTGTTGTTCATTTTGCACAGGGGCACATTCTGATTGCGTTTTCAATGTTTTCACTTGACTCCTCATCAAATTTTGCTGCTTCTTGGGAAACATTTGTAGGCATTCCTGAGGGTAAAGGGAGCTTTGGTCTGATTCTGCTGAGGCCACGATTTTAACAAATTGTAGTATGTTTGACATTTAGAAAGAAAACATAGCTCACATACATCACCAAATGGCAGCAACTACACAAAATAACACTGCTATGATACTTTCGTTTGCATTGACTGTTATGTGTGTTCAGTGGTTAAATGATGTCCTGAAGTTTCATTCCTTGGAATGGAAACTCAGTCATTAAAGTGGATGCCAAGCCTGCTTTGCAAGACTTTTCATTACAGTTGCTTTGCTACACAACTAAGAAGTGCAATTGGGAACAAAAGATGGTACTTCCCACTCTTTGCTGCCAGCTCCTCAGACCTCACCACGAATCCTTTTTCATCTTGGCCCTTCTTTTATTTGCCATTTGTCAGTTACAATGCGTGTATTGGAAAGATTGCCCTCACAGAGACAGCTAGTGAACTTTTAAAGAAACACATTGACAGGCTTGAATAAAACACCCATAAGTTCACATGCCTGAGTTCTGTGCAGCTGATTTGATCTTTCCAAGATCCACAATGCCCTGGTGATGATTTTGAGGCATATTCTTGGATGAAGAATTACAGTGTCATACTTCTGTAATTCTAAGACTAAAGAACTTATTGCCTCTCTGAGTAATTTTAAGTTTTGTGTAGTCTTACATAAAACCAAGTGTTTTTCCAGAGAAAATAAGGGTGTCTGTTAGACAAGATAAAAAAAAATCCCACACATTCACTGACAAACTCCCAATAATGTATTATGGGCACATGGGACCATAGGGACATAGTGTGGCATTCACATTCCTACCACAAGTCTGTAAGATTTTATCTATGTGGCTTTGCAGGATGATGAGATGAAGAGTCTGGTCTAAGGGACATGCTTTTCCACTGAATTTAAGGTCATACTCCCAAGTGATGGTAGAAATAATTACCACTTTGTACTCAGGGACAAGTGGTCAGAGGCAGGAGGTATCAGGTGATATTTGTACAACAAGTAACTCATACTAAGATAGAAGATGCCCTGTGAAGAATTTGTCACATGAAGGCTTATACCCTGTATATTTTTGATACCTTTCATTTCAAGAACTCTCCACAAAATAGAGCCTTGAGGCCATCTGCTTTTGTAGAGACTCTTCTATGCTAGTCATTTCTAGGGATCCAAGTAACATGGAAAGGAACACAGAGTCTTAAATGCAGTGGAGAAAAAAGTTTCCTGTGATTGCCTCCACTTACACTTCACTGCAGCTGGTTACTATAGAGTGTTAGCTATTCTACAGACTCCAAATTTTGCCCAAATGTGGATAGTGCTGACAGATTGCCGGAAGCCAGACAGTGACAGAAAAAGCAGGACAGAGTATTCTTTGCTTCTGAGATGTACAGGGGTGGTTTGCTGGAGACTGAATTTCAGTACCCCATTTGACAGCCACCTTCATCTTGTACTTGTGAAGTCGAATAAAGTGGAAGTGTTGCCTCCTGGGGTACATAGTCTACATGATTTGCTCAAACACCACTGAAAGCTCCAGGGCCCAAAATTTCTTGTGATGGGCTGGACAGTACATGCAGCCATCTCTACTGTTCTGATCCACACCTGACACTGGGAAACATTTGCTGTTACAAAATCAAAACCAGTCACAGCTAAAATTTTTGAGAAGACCAAAAGAAAAATGTCACAAGAAAAGGAGAGAGGGGAATTAAAATTAACTCAGCTGCTTCATTTGGCACTTGATATTCCAAGGGATCAAGAGGAATTATATGAGAAAAGTGCACAGAAGACATACTGTGCATTGCTGTTCATTATCAAATTAGCACATTTTATATCATGTTTCAGCCTTCTTACAGGCTTTGCCTTGTAATACATGTGATTAGAAGGGAAGTAATATTAGCAATTTTTAGTGACTACTTAAAAGCAAAAATGAAAAAGGCACTTTTACAATATTTTTAAAGAATAATTCATTAAGCAGAAGGAGGTATACTAGTGACACAAAACTCCATGCCCATGAAAACACAGTACAAAATATCCAGGCCTCTGCCTTTAATTGCACGCAGAAGTCATTGTTCTCCAAACAAAAGAAGCCATGGGGGGAGTGTTTTATGTTTCATTGAGTCTTTATAAATTTCCATCACTCAAGATGAAAGATGCACCAAGTCATTGGAGCTTTTTTTTTTTTGCTGGTCTAGCGGCCCAAGGTATTATTTTTCCCAACTGATTTATTTTAGCTATTCATGATTATCCTCCTGTCTCACGATATGACACATTCACACGGTGCTTTTTCTCTGGTGATCTCAAATTCTTTAGGCAAGTAATTTATTTTACATCACTGTGCTGCAAAGAAGATGCTCTGCAGAAGACAGAATCAGACTAGTAGGTTGCTCAAAGTCTGAAGTCAATGGGGGAAAGAGTTAAAAGTTAACAATAAAATAGAAAAGCAAAAGTTAATTTATTTTTACAATTTTGTATCCATCTTACTGTTTTGTTATTAATATTTTGCTTTATTAATATTTTTTATTATAATTTATTGTTTTTTAAAGAGTGGTAGGTGAAACTGTGCATTCTGTCCTCTGTTGTGAAAAAACACAAGAGTATGGTAAGAAGTTTGAAAAAACTATCCTTGTCCCCAAAAAAAGGACATTCTGAGTTGTTTTTCCATTTTACAAAAATTAGTCAAACAATAAGCCTTACAGAAGATACAAGGAATACTATTCCTTGTATCTTGTATACTAGCTAACAAGGAAAAGCAATATTTACAGTCTCACTGTTTGACAAGTACTGAGAACTGTAAGGAATAATTCTTCTGCCTATACTTGAGAAAACAGGAGGATCCAGGCAGAGCAAAAATATGCCGGAATGAATCACACCTGTATGTGTGATTTCATTTTCACCACGGATTTAACTGAAGGAATATATTCCTTTTCCCCTCCATCTCAAGTTCTTTCCTTAGCTCTCATTTTCTGACATACAAGGAAAGAGAGCAGAGAAAAGTTATGGGTCTTCTCCTCATGTGTTTGGATACAGAGCTTGGAAAGAAAGATGAGACAAAGAGCTACAAATGAGACTCTTAAACACAGGTAAGTGTCCCTGGGGTTAGCAGAGCTCAGTGATGAAGGGAAGCACTAGGATTTATGATAAACACAAAGTGCACACAAACCAGACACAGTTAAATCCCATCTGTCCCCTGCAGATGATACATTTTTCTTTCAGGTAGGCTGGTGCCACTGTTGAGCATTGCCCTCCTGCCCCAGTACCTACCCCACAGCTTTTAGCGTCATTCCTTGTGGAATTCCTTCTGTGAAGAGAGCTAATCAGGAGCAACAGACAGGGACTTCAGATATTCTGTGGGCAGCATGTACCAATAAGGACTACCTTCCTTTGTTTCACAGAAATAAAGTATTATAACCATTAAGAAGTAAGCCAGTGGAGACACCCATCCCTTATGCTTCATGTTCCTCTATTTGCTTTCTGGTTAAAAACCAGAGGTAAAAATTTATTTATGGAGCATAAATACGTTACGTTACTAGTATTATCCTTTGACTTCATAGGAAAGTTCAATCAGGAAAAAAAAAAAGGTGACAGGCAAATTGGACCTTCCAACCACCTAATTAAGACTATGTTTGTATACTGATTTCAAGGCTGAGTACCTTTGTCCATTCACTCAACACGGACCATACATAAGCAACAGCAGGATATTAATCACAACCAAAAACTGTGCTCTCCCCCTTCTTGGACTCACTTTACTTGGTTTTTTTTCCTCAATATTGTATGTTCAGAATCAAGGAATTACTACCATAAGCTATTAAAATGGAGATAATACCTTTCAATTGCTCTTTTGCAATGAGAAAACAACATGTATTTACTCTATCATGGAAAATTAAATACCATAAAGATGATTTTCTGCTGGGTTTTTTCTCCATGTCTAGTAATACTGCTTCTGTTTTTTAGACAAGCATCTCTTCTCTCCATGATCTCCAGAGATAAACTGAAGGTAGTTTTGATTTGATCCTTCTCACTTTCCAATCCTCTTATCTCTTGAGCTAATGTTCTTCTCCCCAGTCCTTGTGTTTTCAAGAGCTGAAACCACTTTGAGACACATCCCAGTTTGAAAAATTCTGCTCATCACATTGCTGTGGACTTTCACACACACACTAAATCTTTCTTCCTTTGGTTTTCTTTATTTTCCAGGCTACACTGCTTCTGGTTTAATCACACATACCATGAACATGACTGTCAATCCCAGATGATGGGACGTCAGACTACAGAGAACAGATTAAAGCAGAATTATTCTGCATTATTGTGTTTTCATTTCCTGGAGACTCCTAAGTGCACATCTATTGAATTTATCATTCTAAACACTATTTTTCATATGTGCATATAGAAAAAGAAAGTAGACAGAGAACTATTCTTACTAAATGTGCAAATTCAAAGCAGGTGATTGCTATCACAAGCACAGCATACATCTAACTCAAATAAAACTGTACACTTGAAAAAAACATTTACAAATAAAACAAGCAAACAAATGAAAGCAGTTCAGTTTGAAAGGGAACAAAGGCAAGAATACACTAACTTTCTTAGAAAAGAAATCTTCAGTCCATGCCCACTGGTTTTGGGGGCATATCTTTCTCCTCAGCTGTTTTTCAGTCACTTACCCTGTGCGGCGAGTCTTTCCCTCACTGCCTCCATGAATTTGTCTCTTCTCCTCTTTCACTCTCCACCTTCTTCCCAAAATTCTGCTGCTTATAAAGGAAATATTCCCATCCTGGAGTTCTCCTAATTTGTTCCCTGATTATGGAAGCATCTCTCCTATCTTCTTTTCTTTGGTTCTGCTGCCTGTTTTTCTCTATCCACTATCTTTTCCACAATAAACCCATTCAATTACTCTCTCTTCTCTTCTTCCTACCTATATTCCCCTTTCAAAACCCTTCCAGAATTCATGCTGGGAGTCTGAGTAAGTGAAGGAGGATGCACCACTGACACCAGGAATAGCTTCAAGCATCATCACTTTATTGTTCTTCCATCCAACCTTTCATACAATTCATCTGACATGCATTCCACCTGTGTGCCCTCTCTGCCCCTCTGTGACTGGCCAGCACACCTAGGCACTCCATGTTCCACAGCCTCCAATACCAGTCACCTGTCCTACACAGCTGCAGCCCCATTCCCAATCACCATAAACTGTGTGCTTACAATTCCCCCTTTCCTTTTAAATAAATGCCAGGTCTACCATCCTTCTACAGGGCCCTTGCAGAAGAAATGGCAAATGTGGTACAGGAATCTTTCGTGTATTTGTTCCACTAATTCTGGAATGCATCCATGTACTGACCTTGATTCCTTCCCCAAACCAACAAACATATCAAAGTTTTTATACCTATGGGATATTAACAAGCACCATCAAAGCCTTTATACTTATGGAATTAACTTTCATACCTGTGCCTACGGAGTATTAACAAGGATTAATAGCTGCAATTCACAAACACAATATATATGTTTCAGCAGCAAATAAATACATTGCACTGAATAACAGAACTTCTCCATCGCTAGCTCCACTGCCGCTTTAGTAAATTCTCTTGTTCC
>VXBQ01004824.1:0-17699 GCA_013400175.1 Phainopepla nitens
GCACTAGTGCACTGCAATGCTTGCATACATCCTACTGAAACCAGCTTGTATTCAACTGAAGTCTCTGAACAACTTTCTCAGCAGCAGCTCCAGCTGGAAGGGGACCTCTATGTTAATTAATTTTTTTAAACAAGGAAGAGTTTCTCAATCCCCTTTACCAGGAAGATGAAGCTCACTTGTATCATCACATTTAAGGGAGAGATGGAGAAATGGAGAAGAGCAGCAGGAAGGTGGGACTGCTGAAGTAACACTGTCCCCAAAAGAAACATGTCAGAGAACAGCCTCCAAGATGCGTAAGGGCAGGCAAGATGAACTCCACGTCTGACACGTCTTCTACTCACACAAACAGCGCAGACTAAAGCAACAGCATTTTCATCATATTTTAACAATTAGCAACAAAAAAGGGAACAAAATCACAACCACCTCGTGATGTCACTCACTGGATAAGGATCTACCACCATGATGTGGCAGACAATATACCTAAGGCCACTGAAACAACTTCCTCCAACTCTTGCTGGGCCAGCTGGATAGACCTTCTGTCTCCACTGGTTCTGGCTGTAAATTCCCAGGGCTCTGGTAAGGTTCACCCAGCAGGTACTGACTGACATGGGAAGGGAAGTTAGCATCCAATCATCTCTGCTAGTAGATCTGAAGGGGCAGCAATTCCAGTAGGCACAAATGAAGAGCTCTGAAGAAGCTCTGAGGAGGCCAGTGCACCACCCAGGGGAAGGTAGGACTGTGGGAAGAAACTAAAGTCTTTTCCACAATCAGCATACCTTTAAAGCAGCCAGCTGCATCCAGCCTAGTGGGGATAATTCACCTGTTGAAATATCTTTGCCAAAAGCTCCACACCACGCTAATTTAGGAGTTGTAGCTCTACTCCTCTAAGGTGGAAAGGGTGTCTTTATAAAGACATTGCTATTGCAGTCTATGGCACTAAGATTTAAGCAAAGCTGTCTCAGAAGTCATGACATATATACCACTTCAACATAGTTGGACCATTGTGATCATCACGTATCACATTTTATTCACTGCCCGTTAATCCAAAGGGGAATCATTTCTGCTGGCACAATTTGGGAAAGAGTTTATATTTTCCTTAATAAAACACAGATCTATCATTGAGTCCACAAACATACGTTACCATAACAATCATATGCAAAATCCAAGCTCTCATACTCATTTTGCATAAACATTGTGAAACTCATCACAACCTGGTTTCCCCTCTTGAATTTGTTACCTTTGGTAATGCTTTGATTGTATTTCAGTTATGCCTGATGATTAAAAAATCTTATGAGAGTAACAGTCTGGAAGCCAACCTGAATTTCAGTCACAAAGGAGAAGTAGAAGAACAACATCTGTCAAAACACAGCATATCCTCCATCTTTAAGAAACTGTGATCTGTATTCAGCTCAACTAGTGTACCATATTCAAATGTGACCTCCAGTCCTACCTAGCCAATGATGCTACTCTCTGTCACTGAAGGAAGACAGATCTCACGCTCCCAAGATGTTGCTATTTTTCAACTAGTCAATGACTTCAAGCCTGAAGTTTAAGACAGCTTAAATAAAGTAGTGTGAACCTTATCTTGAAAGCACTTATAACATGCTTAACAGTGTTTAACAGACAGAGAGACAGATAGGGTAACTAGAAACCTGAACGCTGAAATATGAGAGGTATCATGACATTCATTCATGCTGGATCCCAGTGACAGCTACACCAAGGTGTATTATCCCGGTAGCACTGCACTGGGTGGATATATTGGAGCTAGGCTGCTTGGCATGCTGTGCTGGGTGTAGAAAGGCTGAGTGCATTGATAGGATCAACTCCCAGGGTCTTATGTTAGGTACTTAGGTTTTGGTAACACAACAAGAAGGTGTGAAGTCTTCTGTGAGTCTGCCCAAGCTCTGTACCCTTCAAGGCTACAAAGAACATGAGAAGCTTTTATCTCATCAGCAAGCTACTTTCCACACAGCAAAAAAATTACAATCTTACAGTATTTTCTTAACTTCAGTCTGAGAAGGAGGTCTGTTCTCAAAACCAGTTAACCTAATCAGGCTTTTTTTGGTGCAGAAATAAATCTCTCCACTTTTTAAAAACTGTATGTTAGACATCTCCACTTCAATCAGCCAACAGCAGATTTAAAACCACATTGACAGCAATTCATCCACTCTTTTAGAAGTGTTCTCAGCCCTTAGAAATTAACAGCTGCTTTGTAATTCCGATTCTTTGTATTGGAGGTGCTGAGTCATTGCAATCACAGCAATCCCAGAGAACTCTACTGGACAGACTCCCCTTCTGCAGCTTTGGTCTTGGAAGTTGAGTAAGTGATAGGAGAAGACAGTAGTAACAGTATCATCGCACAAAACCAAATTAACATCAAATCACAACTATGTAATAATGAGAACAAACGTTCAATCACAATACAAAGAGCTTTATTTTTAAAAAACATTAAATGTATTTCAAGAAGACCTCAGCTGCTATTGACAAAATGAATGAAGATGAAGGATGCCTTTGCCCTTTCACTCAGTAAGCCCACGCTTAGGGGGTTCCTCTAGGATGGGGAGCAAGGGTTCTCTATGTGATTTAAAGAACAGGTATTAGTTAACTCCCCTTGCAGATCAGAGCTCAGCTACTACACAAGGTACTCTCATGCTGAAAATGAACTATTCATTTAGTCCATACATTACACTAGTATAAAAAAAAATGCTGTTATGAACTGCTTAGTGGACTCTTCAGAGACGGTAACTGCAGTTAATAAAAGAGAACTTCATCTCCACATGTCACACAGGATGTACAGCACATCTCCTAACTGGACATGTGTGATACTGCTAAGCAGACATGTTAGCAAGAATGTGAATGAAAGGTGTATTTCTGCTCTGAACAAGTTGCTGGAGGAAAAATACAGTTAAAAATATATAATTACATTTCCTAATTTTAAATTTTCTGATGCATTATCATTAGCAAAACAGAGAAGCATTCCATTCTCTTAAAAACAGACTCACAGAAGGACAATTTCCTGTTCTCCTCCTAACAGTACAGGATCTTTATTATATACCAGGTAGAATTCAAATACGTGTCTATTGCGATATAACTCTCTTGATCATTTATGATAGATGAAAAGACAGAAAAGATAAAATTAGTCAAATTCATCCAAGATTAACCCTAAATTGCACTTTTCCTATCATAACTGTTTAGTCCTGAAATTCCTCTGCATCCCAGCAACACCCATACAAACACTATAGCTCCCCCTAAAACTGCATCTACTTGCCATCTGTATTCACAGGTTAAATTTCTGGCAGCAGGCTTTTGCCAGAGAGCGCAATTTACAGTTTCTGACTTCAATACCATTCCAAAATGCCACACTCCCTCTTCTTTGTTCAAGCATATCTGCTGCCTATATTGAGGCAGACTGAAAGAGCTAAATCTTAGGCTCAAATTGAGGTCAAAAGCAGCACTTACCCTCCAGGAACCCTGTGGCTTTTGGATAAATATAGCAGGTGTCACAGTTATGTGATTATAATGAGAAACTGTTAACACTATTACCAAAAGCAGAGAAAAGATACAAAACACTTTAAAAATAAAAGCTACTGTGTAACAGATTTTTCATACTTCTAAAACACCATATGGGAAAAAATTCATGAGAGTTTATGATTAAGGAAAGTTCACAGGTTTGACTGACTGCCAAATATAGTAACATATTCAGAGTATGTATCCTCAGATAGAATTAAGGTTCAACACCAACGTGGAGTCAAATTAAGAAGCACTAACCAAAAAACTGCTACTAGGAAAATGGGTAAAGTGACATATACATGTTTGATAGAGATACTATTATCATTACTGTTGTAGGGGTTAGGGCTTCTGCAACAATTTTTAAGCTAAGCAGACCAGCCTCTTCAGATTCCCTCAACAAAGACCAGTGTCTCCTGACACTAAGAGCACATTCCTACATTTAAGCTTCCCTGGGTGATTTCAGGAATCTCAAGGGAGACTCCTTAAGTAAACTTTGCTTTGCAAGTGCCTTCCAGATGAACACAGCACCAAGAACTGTACAAGCATTTAACAGAGGCATTCTTTGTTCCTCACTAACAAGCAACACAGGTATAAGCTGGCAGAGGAGGAGTATAATATCACCCAAGAGCACAGTACAACAGGGAAAGTAGGAGAATGGCACACAGACAGGAGTCAAAAGCACACAAACTGCAGAAGCACCATCAGCACAACTATTACACTGCTGCAGCATCCTTCTGTCCATGTCTCATTGTTCAGGATAAAAGGTACTCTGCAGCATCTTTTAAATGTTTTCATCACCAGAACCTGTCAAATGGGCTTAGACAATACAGTTTGATCTGTTTCTTCAAGCTTCTCCATAAACATTTTATTTCTTCCAAATAATTATTTTAGATTTATCAGCATTCCCATAAACAGGTAAAATATTTTTTGAACTATGTCCAGCACAACAAGAACATATGTGCCTACTCAGAAATTGAGATTTATTTTTTAAGAAATAAAGATCCATTTGTGACTATAGCAAAGTACTTCACATCTAGTGTTTCAAAAGACATTAAGAAATAACCATGAGACAGGCTGAACACTGGCTAGACAACGGCAATACCTGAAGCAGAAATGACAAAAAAGAAAACTGATGACATCATGAAGGAACAGGCTGAAGCCAAGATTCTGCCACTCACTCCACCCCGCCCTGTTTCATGCTGGCTTGCAAATCCCTCTACATCTTGCTTTTCCTATGGGTTAGGAAGGAGGAAGAAAGAACATGGAAAAGGTCTGCTAGCATTTCACAGAGCTGCTTGAAGGACATGGTAGACTTTTAGGAAGAAAGGACATTAGGATGTTAGGATGCTCTGTGCCTGAAGGCAACAACACAACAGATGACTCAGCTGCTATCACCCGCTTAACAGCAGGCCACAAAACCCTGCCCTGCACTCTCAATGGACTTCAAACATGTTCTGAAGGAAAAACTGCCTTAAGACAAAAGTCACAAATACATCAAGTGCCAACTAACTCTAAAAGAAAACAATAATTTAAAAAAAAAATGGTACCAGTCAGACGCAAATTCTAAAGACCTAGTACTCAATCCCACTCTTTTATTAAGTCTACACTGGGGCAGGATCTTGAGCCCAATGAAATTGGAACTACATTATATGAGCCACTCCTCGAGCATAAAACAAATTAGAGCCCCTAGCCCTTAGAGCTTACTTTAACTTCTGACACAAATCTTTACACGATTTTCGAGTTATTTTAAATGAAGTGGCAAGCAGCTAATACTACTTAAAGTCAACTTGCAGTGGCATACTTTTACCACATGAGTGACCTTGCATTTACTTTCTTGTGTGCTGATATTTTTTCTATGAAATGACAGCATCAATATTAAGTGCATATTGTATTTTCTCATATGTAAAAAGCAATTCAAAACAGAAGAGACAAAACAATGCACACATACACACAGAAGGGCCTACTTGCAGACAGCCTCATTTTAACACCTACAGTCTTGAGCAGAACCAATCCTTCAGCATAAAACAGCAAGGGCACGATTCAGCCAGCTAAAACCAGAATGTAATGACATTTTAGGTGCTCCAGCTGGTCCAGTTCAGTGAGGCTGTTGTGCAGATTCTGTATCATATCCATCTGCCCAACTAGATAGCTCAAGGATGCAAAGGAGTGTCAGACTACGCTTGGCACACTCGCTAAGATCAATGGATCACAGTCAAAGTGACTGACTCTCAACTATATATTTACACAAACCTAAAATTAGGTGGAACAACCTGGACCATTATGTGTTCTATGAATAAGTACCTGAGACCCAACAACAAGGTCCTTACAGTCAGATATGAGGAACAGCTCCATGTCTGGAGCTGGAAACTGAGACACAAATATATTTCCAAGGAAGATTCAATCACACAGATGTTCCTCTGTGATATAGATTCAACACAAAGCAATATCGCATATATCTAATTTACACAACAACAGATTTTAGACCATTTCACCAGTGATTGGAATGTGGAACAAAACTTTCATGCCTTTCATAGAAAGATACAGATAGCTACTAGCATATGAAAACACAAAAAATCCCCAAGCATCCTGTGTCCTCATTTTGGAGGAGGAGTTTAGTTTTTAAACAAATGATTACAAACAAGGTCAGAAGCACTATGACTGAAGAAATAGGAGACAGTGAGAAACCATCTCTGAATGAAAGGCATCAGGACTAGTCTTGCAAAATGCAGAGGGTATTCAAAACTTGTTAAAAATATAAAGTAATGTTGCATCCAAATCCTTCTGATGCTAAGTACTCCAAGGTTTTTTTCTAATTAGTGGAGAGAAATTAGTTCATACAACTGCTTAAGAACAGCTGGGTGGACTGTGCTTTGGCTTCTTCAGAATCAGTGGACAGACAGTTTCTCCCAGGTATCTAGCTTAAATGACTAAGGTTCAGTGAAATTATGAGTAACATTTAATACCAAAAAATGTTCTTACAAATTCTTATTGTGCTTAACTCAGAAACAATCTGTCCTCCATCAACTACAGACAAAACTAAGAAAAAGCAACTGATCTCTCCTATGCAGCAGGGGACACAACTCATCAACCTTTACAGAGGAATTTATCTGACTGCATGAGGGTATCTTCAAAGTTATCCACCTCTAACTCTGAGTAACCATTTTAGAAGGCACAAGTCTCCTCACCCTGAATTAATACAGGGCAGGCAGAAAAATCAACACTGGTACTTGGTACTACCTAATGGAAAAAGACAAGTGAATACAAAGAAGTTGACTTTCTTTCTAAAAGTAGAACTTGTTTGTTCCAAGTCAGACTGCAAATGCAACGGATCCCTCTGCATTAGAGGAGTACACAGAGTTCAATAAGTTGAGCAAACAAACAGTCATCCACATTCAAGCAAAAAGTTCTCTTAAAATAATGTTTTCACACAGATTTCTCTGGTGTTATGAAGTGGGCTCAGTCTGAGCTCAGCCTGCTATGCAGACTTGGTTAACAGGTACTTTACATTGTAGAAGCAGTAATGGTGGTCCAAATTCACCAGTGACCATCATCCAGTACCTCTTTAGTCTTGGTAACACAACAGAACAGATTTAAAAATACATAAAATATATAAAACAAAGACATGCTATGCTAAATGTAATTTTACAAATTGTTACCCCGTATTAGCTTTCCATGACCTCACATAGCCAAATACTCCCATCATTATAGTATAAAACATTTACAAACTAGTTGCAGTATACTTTGCGACTTTTCCTTTAACACTACCAAAAATGTAATCTTTAAATCTTTCTTCAAAACAGCAACTACCAAGGTTGCAACTATTTTTTGCTGACAAAAATATTTTTTGTCCCACAGGCATACTTTTACTTTTTTCCCCTTACACTTTTTAAGTGTGACGCTTTCAGTGAAGCATTCCATTACTGTGATAAATCCACAGGCAAAACTTTTAGAATAGCTTAGTGACTTCACTAAGGGTAAATATTCCCAAAAAAAAACCACTTTCTGTAATTAAAAATTTTACCAGAATATCCCCTTCTAGAAGTAAAATTAAGATAGTAGTATTTTTAAAGAAGTTCATGAAGGGAAAAAAAATTAGAACACGCAAGAATTTTGTTTTTATAAACTCCTCTGTCTCTATCATTTGTTCTAACTCACCTTCTGTCTTGCAACACAAAAAAAAAAAAAAAAAGAAAAAAAATTCAAGCAAATGGTGAAAGCCTCTGCCTCAAAAGTATTCAGATTAGAGCTTACTGACTACATTTCATTATCAGGTAGAGTAAAAAGGATTTGATTCTATTACAAGAACTGTTGCAAAACCCTTAGGTGAAAGCAAATGATTGGCATAAATGTCTTATTTCCATGAAACATGGACAGAGATGCTGAATGTAGAACACTCAAGAGTGCAAATAATCAACTTCTTTCTAATATATTAAAATGCAAGGGCAGTTGCCAAGAGGAAGGACTGCATGAAACACAGGACTGTAGACTATATTCCAGAAATAACCAATCAAAAGCCACTTAAAGACCATGGCAAAAAAACCACCTAAGAACACACACATCCCAGTGTGAACAAAAGCTTCCCAAAAGATGCAATATTGTGAAGAGAAGGACTGAAGTGCTCCCTGAAAGTGAAAATGGAGAAATAAACCTTTTAGTAAAGAAGCAGTGCTACCTCTACCACATTTGTCTGCATTCTGAAATGTTATTCCCAGCTCTCTTCTGCAGACATCAAAAACAGACCATGAAAGAAAGACAACATGAAAGACAAAAGCTGTAACAATAATTTGGGGAGTAACAAACAGCGAGCAAGACATAAGACTATCAGAAGCAAAAATAAAAAGACAGCATCCAGAACAGTCCAGTTTTACAAAGATCCTCATTTCAATAGAAAAAAAAATATCTCCAGAGGATAAGCTTCCAAATGCCCTCAAGTCAATTATTAAAACCTAGGTTTCTTTTAAATGTCTCTATAGAAAAGGAGTTGCACACTTCAGAAGCCAACCCAGGGATTAGTACTCTGCTAGGTAACACTAAATGTGCCTGTACTTTTAGCACAGAGCAGTGCTGGTGCTATGTCTATCGTTTTTAGACACATACTGCATCACAGGCTTTGAACTTACATTGTGAGTAAAAATTATTTTAAATAAGAATAAGCCTCCCGAAATCCTCACATGAAATTGTTTAACAGTGTTTCTAGCTGTGTAACCACTCATGATGAGATGATAATCCCAGCTCAGTAGTCAGTATGGATTAAAAAAAATACACTCTAAAATGGGATGGGTGTCTTCTCAACTGAGACAAGATCTAACAGGACCACTCTACCTTTACAGACACTTCAAAATTCAGCTTCCTCTTGCAAGTATAATGATAACCAGAACTCTATTCTAAGCAAATAATTATGAGCCACACAACAATCGATCTCCAAATATGAAATTAAATTCTTAAATAGCATGTATATTGTAATGGAATAAAAACTAGAAATCATATTGAAGAGCTGTAATAAAAAGGCAAGAGATACCTCTGAAGCTAATCAAAACTTAAGTGCCTTATCTTATATGCATTTGTTGCCATAAGGGTTTTAAACCAAACACTTCTATCTTCAAGTGTACTTGCAGAGTAGCAATGTTACAGTGACAGAGAGAAATACCCAGTTTGAAATGCAAGTCTAAAATCAAACCTGAGTTTTTCCAAACTGAAATACATAAATCCACGGCAGCTGCGCTAGAAAATCCAGTGATATCAGCATCTGAAAAACCTCAAAGAAGTGCTTGGAATTATGCAGCTGTTACAACAAATTACTTCAAATAAATGAAATCTATTAGGAAGTAACTGATGTGCATGTATAGGTGCACTCCAAGCACTAAGCTTGTTTTGCAGCAGCAGATGTCTAAACAGCCTGATCTCCAAGATGTCACATTCCTCAAAAGGTGCTAAGATGTGGAGAAGAGCTGTGGTTGCTTATCATTTTTATTATCAGAAACGTACACAAAAAGGAAGCAAACCTCCCATGTCATTTTTTCATTCCTTCTAGAGCTTTAGACATTTTATTTATGATGGAGACAAAAATCACCTGTAAGCTTCTGCACATTATTACTTCCTGCCTCATAAGCATTTTACATAGAACTAACCTGCTTTATATATGAGCAAGAAAGCTATATGAAATTTTATTTAGCCAGTTCTGAGTATCACAACATACATATCTCATCCACCAGCAAATAAAATTAAACCTAATAAATCTACTTTAGAAAAAAAAAAGAAAAAACCCCACTCACAATAAAAATCCACCTTGCCCTTGCTTCAGCACTGGATCCAGCTCAAGCATACAAGATAAAAACTTCTGTTCACTTACAGTATTTTCTGTTTGTTTCTGGTGTTAACAGACTACAGGCTAGAAGTTCCCTATGACAGTGGTTTTTCACAGTTGAAGTGTATTCCATATCTCAGAGACTCAAATTATTTAACTATGAACCCATGGAAAGTGGAATAGAGTTAGGATAAGGAGAGAGAACACAGCTCCTTCCTGCATAAAGGAAGTTACACATCCAGGTAAAACCTTCTACCTGGGGCCCTACCAGCTGTAACCTACAAGATTTTTTGATTTTGTTTTTTTTTTAAACAGGTAAGAAGAACACAGTACTATCATTTTGTTTGGTCTCCTCCCAGTTTTTCTTCTGGGTACATTGTATGTTTGGATATCAACCTTAACTAATATTTAACATGGGAAACAAGCTCAATAACGAATAAAATTCCTCTAATGAGAATCTCTGTTTTGTGGAATCATAACCAATGGAGAGAAACTGCAATGGATCTGTTTCACAACACATCTTGTCATCCACAGGTGACATAACAGCATCCATCCTGAAGCACAGTAATAATTTAAGGAAACATAGTTTATGTCTCTAAACTATAAACCTACTGCAGCCAACTGCAAAACCTACAGACTTCAGCTATATGCTGTTCTTCAACATCTGAAATGGCATTTCTGAATAAGAACTCATCCAAGCCAAATTCTGAATCTAGTCAATATGTCATATTCCCCAATTAAGAGGAACTTCCTATCTGGAAGTCTGAATTGGATGAGTTACACTTTGAGGCCCTGCATAAAAGCTGAGCTCCTACAGACTGACTCCTTGCTAAGCCTCTTAAGTCCTCAGTTTATCCACCTGCCTGCTTCAGAGCTTTTTGCAGAAGTGAAGTTACGCAGGGTATCTTCAGTCAGGATGTCAGTCACCACCATCTCATCAGCTTCAGAGGGGTTATACCCATCTGCATCAGCTAGGAAGTTTACATGCCACATCTGTCTGCTCACTGAACTTAATGCATGTCCCAACATCAACTACTGCCAAGAAAACACACAAGAGGCTCTACCACACCATTAAGACTGGTAGGTGGCCCTGTTCACTTCCATTAACCTAAAAAAACAAAACAGACAGCAAGATTAAAATCCAAACAGCAAGCTAATTGACCCTACAATATATGTATATAGAGAGAACTGCTGTAAGCATAACAGACCCGGAAAGTTTCAAACAAAAGATAATTGATGATGAGTAAAAAGAAAGATGTGATCCAGTCCAACCCACAGAGATAAAACAACTGAAATAAACAACAAACAAACACTACCTCAACACTGTAGTTGCTCGTGGAAAACAGGAACAATTCCAAGCAAAGATCTTATCATAGGAGGTTACATTTAACTTTCATCCTCCTTAAGCTAGCATGCTTAATCCACAAACAGGGTTTGCAATAAGCCTAGTTCATTATAAACGTTATAAAAGCTTTACCTACTTAGTGGTAGACCAGAGGAATGTTGAGAAGCTTGCCCAAGTTCCCACAGTGGTTCACAGAAGAACCACCCGCTGGAGACCACCTCTAGGCTTACAATAAACCTTAAGGATTTATGCCAAGATGAATTCTTAACTTCTGCCATGAAATACTCAAAACAGTCATTTTCACTAGAAAAGAAACAGGCTGGTGAGCACAGCAAAGTGAAAAGAAAATACCACTATTCAAGTGATTTTCTGGCCTGAAAGACCAAGAAGCTGTTGGACTATTTCACTGCCTTGGTCTGCTTTGGCAGAAGTCTCTCACAAGACTTTTAGCCTTGTTATGAGATATCCTAATTCTGGGATATTTCAAAAAACAAATGAAAACTTTCATGAAAATCACAAAGAAATGTAGTAAGAAAAATTCACACAAGCAGGAATAAATGAGGGTAGGATTAAAAATCTCAGTAAGAGAACAGGAAACAGTTACAATTCAAAAATAAGACTGGCAAAAGTTTTATACTTTTTGGCTCACAGCTCTTCTCTCTGCATGAACTTATTCAGATACGCTGACTTTGCAGTCAAAAATCAATTTTTACTGCTTTTTATTTCCATGTGCACTCTGGTGTCTAAAGAGCTGTAACAAATAAACTGGTTTAACTTTTGGCTAATGCACCATGCACTAAGTGAATTCTACTGATAAGCCGTTTCAGAAATGACACTCTGGTACACTGTAAATGTTTTCTGAGTACTCAATTAATAGTTTTCAAGTAATTCAGTGTTAACCATTGGTTCAGAGCCAAGCAGAAGACAACTAGATTTCAAAATACCTTGAAAATGCCCTTGCAAGGCATATGGCTAAAAGGGGGAAACACCATTCAACTTGCAAGTATAAAATTTGAAGCTTTAGCACCAGAAAAGAAGAATGTCATATTTAGTGAGTCACTTATAAAATCTGGATGGATTATGTGTATGTATTTATACATGTGTATTACTGATTGAGTGCACTGCAAAACAAAACACAGGAAAGTCAGGTTACAGAAAGTTTGCTGTACTTCAAAAACCAAATTATTAGATTCTTATGAAAGTCTCACATCTGGTTGAAAAACTAAAGAACAAATATGGTAAAATCAACTTTTAAAAATTTAAAAGTAAGAAGGATGACTTGTATTACTTATAATGGTACAGGCGCTAAAAGAAAATACTTAGAAATATGAGTGCTAATAAAGTCTTAAGTGTATTATTAATTAAAGCAATTTTACCAAAGAATTGCTGCAGTATAAACACAAGTCGATTCCCTCCCTGAACATACTGCTCCCATAATAGGTTGGATTTATGGTATATAATTTCTCAGAAACTTTTTACAGAGCTCAGGAAATTCATGAGCTCCGGAACTCAACATGAGCAGAACATATGGATCAGAGTAACTCACTGTCAACATAACTCGGTGACGTATGTCATTTGCTGTGACTTCCACAGAGAGACAGACTGAACTGAAAACCACAGAGTGATTTTAATTTGAAACCTTTATTGACTATTCAATTTAAATAAATCCTTGTAAGGGGAAAAAAATAGGTCATGCAGTCCTCTGGCTTGTTTCTACACTGACATTACAGGCTTGACTGAACTGTCCATACTCAGATGTGCCTGCCCACCTGAGAGGCCCTTGGGGAGACCAAGGTACCGTTAAAGGACAGCAAAAGCACAGGACCCTTGGAAGGTCTGCACCTGTCCTGGAGAGAAAACCAGGTAACAGGCCATCTCAAAGGGCACTGGGCACCTCTGGGGGGCAATCTAAACAGAGCTTCTACACCAGACTGCACTCCACGTGGATGCCCAACCCCACACAGATGTACCTTCAGGTGAGCACACGGGGTTGAGTGCCAAGCACCCATTACTGTCAGTGGACTTGAGAGAGCTACTAAATTCATTCTACAGTCCACACCTAAACCTTGTCACCTGAGCAGCTCCCCTGATTCCTCTACACACAGAATTTCTATTTATAGTCAAACACGGTACTCAGCTCACCCTACAGACACTTGAACTCAGATACCAAATTAACAAGCCAAAGTCCACCCTAAAACTAGATGGGATGATTACCAACACAGGAACCACAGTCTGGCCCACATAACTTGAGGTAAATAAGGTAAACTTAGTATTTCTAAACCAATAATCATCGTAGCATCTTTTATAGTCAATGCAACGAGACCAATGCCTTTAGAGCCTGATTCAGTTAAATGCCTGATTTTGGATAAGACTTATCCACAGCTACCCATATCCTCCAAAGCATACAGGAACGCGCTCAATCTCTCTTAAGGATAGCTGTAGCTAACTTATACAGCCATATGCTCATGCTGTCATTAGCTTTATTCCTTCTTCTGTCATGTTCCTGTATTGTTCATTTTCTTCTTCTTTCCTAGTGAGTTATAAACCTTAATATCCTCCCTTAATCACTTTCTTCAACAACACTTAATACAATCTTAATGAGATCCCAGATGGTAAGAATGTACGAAGAGTGTTGTCTGGTATTTATTTAAAACAAAAGTCAGAGCACACAGAGAGCTCTGTAAGTTCACTAGCACTGATCAGATGCATTCCAGTACCCAAGATTAGCGAGAGGCCAACAAAACAGTACTACAGTCAGGTTACAGCTCTTCTTGGTGCATGCTATACTTAGCAAAGTTCTAACACTACATTAGATGTCACCAAATATGCCTTTAAAGATTAATAGCCCCAGGATAATTCTGGCTTTACAAAAAATTAAAAGCACCCTTTTTCAAACCCCAACATATATACCCATAGTAAAGTCAGCATCGATATTTCCTTGCCAGGAGGTCCTCTATTTTAAGTCACGGATAAAAACTGACAAGTTAGAACAACAAGTTGTGCAGGAGAAAAAACGGACAACAAAGGAGGCAAATACTTTTAAAAAGGCATGATCAGAAATGAAAAAATTCAAACATTTGTTAGCATTTATTTAATGAAGGAAGACTTGCATACATATGAAGAAACTGCACGTCTACCATGTGTAAAGCCTGCTAATTGGGAAAACACCAAAGAGGAATGATACACGAGACCAAAAATGCCAACCTCCTAATAACAAAATTAACAAAATAGAATTACCTTGCTCCAATCTAAAGCATAGGGAACGTTTTGCAGCTTCTATCTCAGGAGTTGGATGATCCAGAACATGTCTGCACCACTGCAGAGGACTCAGTGATTTCTCTCGAGGAGTGTGAGTCTTGGTAGGCAAGACGTACAACCTTAACCAAACACACAGAAGTATCAGCAAGATACGCAATACTGCAAAGTTTGCTTTTGTGAGCCCACCTTCCTATTAGATCACTAACAATTTATAACATCCTGCAAGAGGTTATCTAATAAAAAGAAATACATCCTGAAGCAGAAGAATTTCCATTAGTTTTCTTTCATCCCTCCTTAGAAAAATAGGTGGCAAAATATCAACTCTAAAGGTCTGACATGTCCAAAGTAAGTTCAAATAGATTTCACATTAAAATCTTCTATCCACTCACTACCATTGCCTGAATTTCAGCACTGCCCAAAACTCAAATGTATTAGGTGCTGTACACATACCAAAGGTGCTCTTGCTTTTCCTTATACTTATATTTACTGGAGATTTAGATAATTTCAGTATCTGATTTTTTCTTCACTCAGATGAACCAGATGTTGTTCAAGTCATATTTGTAATGACTGAAAAACATTCGATGGGAAACACTGAAAATCTATTTTCAATATTCAACACCAGCAGAAAAGAAAAAAAAAAGCATACATGCAAAATAAGCTAGTGTATGTGGATTATTCTCAGACAAGAGTTGGCAACTGATCAGTTGCACATTAGCAAACCAGGTTTCAAAGCAGATTTCATGGGAGAATTCTTGAGGCTGAGATCTGGGTTGCTGCTGTCGCCCTGGCAGATTAGCAGGCACGGCAGATGCCGATTCACCTGGGAGACCGCAAATCTTCCAGGAAGCAACCTATTCTTGTCTGCTGGACACAACTGACTCCCAGCTCCCTGGCCTGACCACCTCCGAGACACGGGGCTAGGGGTACCCACAGGCAGATTCTCAGGGCACCAGAAAAATGCCCCACAGACTCTAAAGGGATCTGGCCCATACAAAGCGGGAGTGAAAGGCAAGACCAAAAACCAAACAGGATTTTGCCCCTCAGAGGGTCACTAACATGTAGCAGCAGCCTTTCACCTTCACAGTTTTGGCTCAAGAGCTACCCAAGTCCCACCAGAACACCCCTTCTCCAGCGTCTGCTCCATAGAGGTTTTTGCCTTTGAAGTCAATCAGCACTGTCCATCCAGGTCACAAGGAGTAAATATCCTCACTGCAATTGCTATCTCTCTCTCGGCAATCCCAGCAGAGATCAAGTACTGAATTTCTCTGACAAGAGGACTCATGTCCCCAAACCTCCTGCAGTGCCTGCCTGACCACACATTTAAAGAATGATACTGAGAAAACCAAAAAGCAAAGGAAAGAAAAGCTTTCAGGTTTCCTGTTAACCTGCAGAAGTGCTTCAAAAGCAAAACATCTGACTGATGATCAGATCTTCCTCCTGTAAATACAAAGTAGTTTGACTTGTCTACAGTTCCACAGGGTTGGTTAATTTTGGGGTTTTTTTGTAAGTGCAGTTAAACAACACAAAATTAAAAAGAAAAAAAGGCAAGCAAAACACAAAAAAACTTAAGGTATTTAAGGTCTAAAATTACTAATTGACAACTAGGATATGCACTGAAGACCTTGGCTTTCCAGATAGCAGTTTGCTTTAACGACAGAGATTACAAAAAAGCCCCAAGCAAGTGGCATGACCCACCTGACTTTTCATGGACAATTATCCCTAGACTTAAAAAAAAAGGCTAAAGCAACTCCCTCTTAGTGGAATAAATTTGCTAACAAATCCCTGTCATGAAATTCTGCCTGTGGACACATACATGCGGGACAAAGGAAAATTTTGGCGCCCAAATCTAGGATTGCTCCCAGGGAGGAAATCAAATTGGAAATTTCAGTACAGCACATAATGCAACAATGACTGACTATCATTGTAAAATGTGAACAGGGAAAGCATTTTTCTTAACAAGTCATTATCAAACAAATTTATACTCCTCAATACTAGGAAAGCTAAAAGTTAGAACCAATGTAAAATTTGATTTAAGTCTGGACTGACAAGCCCAAACCAGTCCTGCACAGACCAACCACACATACAATGAAGCCACACTGACAAAAATGTCCACACAATTTGTACATGATTCTCAAAAGCCATTTTCAGAAACGCTGTATTGCGTACCGTGAAGCACATACAACAATCAGAAACATTTCTGACATTTAGATTAATTTTTGAACATTTTATCTTTGACCAAAATTAAGGATATTTGAACACACCTCAGCTTTTTTACACTGCGTTTTATTCTCATCTGACATTAACTTAAGGTTGATTCAAAAACTAACCTAATAAAAAAGAAAGCTACATGGAAGCTTAGACAGATTCTTTAAAACTTATTTAAATAAAGGTAATCTATATATTGCTGTTGACACTTGAAAACAAATTGAGGATCAATGACGTTACACACGGTTACAACAGCCCAGACAGTATTCCAGCACTGTCCCTGTGATGTTCGCCCACGCTGCTGAAACAGGGTTCGAGGCACTAGCTTTACTGATCTACTTATATCTCTAGCTTGCAGTCCCCTCTTCTGTTTATTTTTATGAGACTGTAACCGTTCCAGGTTACACAGGTTAACCAGTCCAGGTCGATTTTATATTTTGCTTTATCCATTCTCTATTCTTTTCCGATTTATTCCATTTACTCGCAGCCTGCCGTGCCTTGTGCAGCTACATGGGAGCCTAAGATATACAATTTAGATCAACGTCTAAAAGACAAAAGCCCTCCCAAATCCCTGAAGATGGGAGACAATTTGGCAGAGATTTCACGATGAGGAGGCAGCGCTGCTCAGATCAAGGCTTTCCCGGAACGAAATTCCGCTATTTTTAATTCCTTATGTAAACACGAGGCTGAAACTAGGCTGGGATCTGAACGATATTCCTCGGGGTGGAAAAGGAGCTCCGTTCCCCACGGAGGGCGCGACGCCTCGGGCGAGCCGGGCGGTGAAGCCCGGCTACACCTGAGCCGCGTCCCGCACACCGGGCCCTTCCCTCGGCACGGTCTGGAGGGGGTATGGAGGTGAGGGGAAAAAAAAAAGAAAAGAAAAAGAAAAAAGAAGCAGATTTCAGTCTAAGCAGGGAGATCAAGTGGATTTTGGGGCTAATGCTAATCAGAGCCGGGAGACCGCTGCGGGAGGCCCGGCCGGGGAGCAGGGCAGGGCCGGGGAGCAGGGCAGGGCCGGGGAGCATGTACCATGTATCCTCGTCCTCTCCGCAGCCGTCCTCCAGCTCCAGCACCGCC